>PCDO01000003.1:2673369-3146953 GCA_002778035.1 Ambrosiella xylebori
CTCCTCCTCCTATATTTTTGGAAAGATGTTAACTCAATGGAAGATTAACATGTACAGTTCTCAGACCCTTCCACGGTTTGGGCGTTATGGCCTGTAAATATATTATATGTAGAAGCAAGTAGCAGCAGCATCCAATCCAACATCCATGAGATGCAAGAGACTTTGACCAATGCTTACTCCGCCCTTAGTTGTCAGGCTTCGCCAAGATGCGGTTCTGGTCAGCGGTTTATGGGATTTAAGGTGCGACGATTCCCGGTACGGGGGGAGGATGGGGGATGAACCTTCATACGTTCGTTCATTCCTACAAAGCTCCGTCACCGCTAGTTGGCCAGCTCCATATTGAGTTAGATCCTGTTGGACATTTAGCCTGCCGTGTAGTTTTCTTCTGTGTGAGAAGCCGTTGTTGATGTGCGTATTCTGATACAGGCTAGTCTCCCGCCAATCATCTTAGCCGTTCTTCTCCCCCGCCTCCTTCTTCACACACCCCTCCTCCTCCACCAGTATCCCAGATCCATTTCTGTGCCATCTCCAGAAGCCCACCGCACCGACCGTGATCAGACGTCCACGGGCCTCAGCAACGCCAATAGCCTCCCCTCGTCCCGTTTACCCCCATCCCAAACGCCATGACCTATAATTCAGACAGCAACGGAAAATGCTGCACTAGATATCGGCCATCAACATACCAAAGTGTTGACCAGGACGATAGAAGTATCTATGTATCATCGCGCACAGGCACTTCATTACAAAAGAGACAGCAGTGGTTGCGTATATATGTCGACGGGTCCCGCTGACAAGCTTGTCCGATTCGATTTGACGCGACGACCACACAGACACGGATGGACGTGAGTCTTTTTTTTTTGTGGGAAGCCACTGTGATCTCGGTCTGCGGTGAGCAGGAAAAAAAACCCCCCGATGGAGGATCGGGTGAGAAAAATAATTGGTTGGCTGACAGTGCAGGATTTTTAATTTTTGGTGATTGGATTGCCGGGCAAACCTGGCCAGTTCATAGGATCTGAGCGTAGAGGGAAGACAGATCTGACAGATGGAAAAGTAAAAAAAAAAAGATAATGACAGAAAATGAAAAGTAAATAAGACAATTTGGCAGCTGGTACTGGTGGCTCGTCCGGCAGATGCCGCTAAGGCAGGCGTAAATTGTATTGTAGCTCTGTATGGACCTCGCTCGCGAGATGGTGTCTGGGATACTACGGAACGGAGACTTTTTGATATGAGAGCATTGGCAAGACGTCTTATCTAAATTCTTTTTTTTCTGTCTGATACTCCGGGGTATCCTCTCAGATCGAGATCGGATCGAACAAAACACCCGAAGTCCGCATAGTTTGTCAGTGCTAGTCCCGCTAACCACGGCACAGCAGGCGATACCCCAGCATCTAACCACTCAAGAAGAGATAGGAGACTATTGCACCAGTAAATCAGTACGCCATATATCAGAATCGACTTTACTGTGGTGTTTATCGCCAAATTCCTGGTGCTCTCTTGGGGAGAGACAAGACAACTAGAAAGAAAATTTGGTAAATTGCCCGTTCCAACCCCATCGTTCTTCCGCGTGCGCTGCATCTTTACCACTCGGTCCTTGGGGTCACAACGTTCATGGTCAACCCTATGTCAATGCAACATCACTTAAACTGGCACGTAATCCAAGCCATCCCGCAATGTCCCGGGCAAGTTCCACGGACTAGAGAATCTGTATGCTTAACATTTTGATTGTTTGTTTGTGTGTGTGTGTGTGTGTGTGTGTGTGTGTGTGTGTGTGTGCTTGCATTGTCACGCTCTGCTATCTTGGTCAGAACGACTGGCCATAGTTTGAATATCGTGTTATCTAGAATTTATAGTTTGAAATTGGGTTCCGTCTCTCAATAGATAGTGTCGATATTGTTGATATTTACATATGTAGTAACCAACCCTAATGACACTCGGATAGTCGTTTCAAACTTGGGCTAATGGAAATCTTGTCTCAATAAGAATCATAGTTTGCCAATCAATTTCCTGATTGATATGTATCGGGTGAACCATACATTATCGAAACCAAATCACGGTCCCATGTTATTCGATTCTTTCTGGATCCTGTCACCATATGTCTTCCTCCATCTACGGCAAATTGTAGATATATGAATATAGTCTGTGAATAAATGTAGGTCACGATAAGGCCTCTCGTCTGTAACAAAATCGCGTTTCGAAATCACGGACACCCTCTCTTCTGGACTTGGTCACCCATCTGACATAACCCTGATAATCCCGTTAAGTCCCCCAAGAACACATGTGTGTCATGACACTGCCACGCTTATCGACATTCCCTCCCCCTCCCCCTCCCCCCATGCCCCACCACACCGGGATACCCAGCCCTTTTCCAGTCTTGTTGTCACTGAATGATATAGAACTGTGATATTATTGATATCGCCACCGGCTATAGAGCATGTCTCTGTTTGGCGTAGTAGTCTGTCTGTTTTTGGACATTCATCTCCTGAATTGGTGAAAGTTGCAACACATCTTGAGACACACGCTGCCCTATGTCACTTTGCGGAAGCTTTGTTTAGTAACTTATACTCAAGACATCCAATGCACATACACGCTGTTTAATTATCAAACGATGTCTGTTTGCTATAGTTCTGTATGTGCTATTGTGATATTGTAAAGGATTTTTATAATAGCCTGACGATGAGACTTGTCCCAAACAGAAGCAATTTGTATAATTTGTGCGCCGTTTGCAATGGTATTGTCTTTGGACAGAACACCAGGCCAAGTCTGTATAACGGCCCTGTTTGAGGGGTGTAACCAAGATGTTTCCTCAAGCTACACGTTTTGGTGTATATTACGGTGTTGTATAGGCTCAGAGAATCTCTACAGGATAGTTTGTGTCTGGAAATCGCCTCGACTTGGTCGCTCAGGGACTGGACAAAGAGTTCCATAAGTCTTCGCTGAGTGAGGGATGGAATGATGTTGGTATAACCATTATATAGGCTTCATGTTGGACAAACCCTATCATGACCTGTATACTTTATATAACGTCATGTATATTGTCATGAAACTGGGACAGTCGACTAATGTAGACAACATATTTATCTGTGATAAAAAAAACATTCAGTATAAACAAACGGCAGGCTGTATTGTGATGACGAGTATCGTTCCTTATATAAATTTAACAACAAGTGTTTGATGTGTATGCATGAAGTATAATCATCGAAGCATAGTGTAATTAATGAAACCACTTCTATAGTAAAAAAACACTTTCAACCTAAACCTCATTGTTTTGACCGTCATATAAATACCTAGATCATTAATGTCTCTTGGAACCCATAAGTTACTACTGATACATGCAAACAGTTCTGGATTATAAGCAGAAAAGTTGAATGGTCTAACCCATAAAAGAAGTCTGCCGCATCCAAGATGCTTCCCGTGCATCTGTCCCATGGTACAGTCAACTTTACCATTCCCGCTAGTGTAACAAACTACCGACTCCGTGTAGAACATTGTTTAGATCCATTGTTCAAAGAACACGGTTAGGTAAAGGGCAACTTCGTTTAGCTCTAGATGCGCGGTTGCATGAATATAGGAATATGAAGAACGACTAATGTATGCAAGGCGAGCCAGGAAGATCAGGACAGTGAGACTTACTTGTTACTAGTGACCCTAAAAAACAACCCGTTTCTGTTTGTACTAGGACAGAAAGGACTAGACACCAAAGGACTATTTGATCATGATGACATAATCACTCAGGAACACGGAACCGCGATTTGGTTATAATGGTCCAAGAAGCTGGACGTGACGCTTATAGTAACGCCAGTGTCACTGTCTGTACATGTCTCTCCAAATACCAAGATACGGATCATAGTGCCGAGGCTAAACAGTTACACATATCGTGCAATGCAACTTTGAGCTGAACACAGCTAGACCTTCTGACCTCTGATATTAAGGTTACAAACTGTAATTACAAGTGGGAACACCACTTATAAAATTACAACTTATTGTAGCTCATGCTATGGAAATGACATCACTCGACATATTGGCTACCTCTCTCATGTGCAATATTAAGTTCACCGTGAGCATTTACACTGCAATGCGTATAATATATAGCCTCGCTGTCGGCTAACGATATCTTCATTTGGATAGCAAATTCATGCGTGACAAGACCCACCCAATACTTCCCTCCGCCATATCGCAAGGACAAATCCAGATTATGATTACCGACATATGGGACGAACAGATTCATGCAACGAAAAAAAAAGTGCGGAAATCTGCCATCTCCAACATTATGCCGAGACAAAAAAGTAACATGGCCTAAACAAATCAAACAAATCAAATTTTCATGCTATAGCGTAAATCTCACTTGTGATAAATCCCGCATGACTTCTTCGCTACTAAGCGTCACTGGCACCAGTCAATATATCATCAGCATTGTCGACCGAGGCAATATAGTTCGCATGAACCGCCAAAATCTGTCTATAATGAACAGAAATTAAACATGTAGAAAGCTATATAGGAACGGGATAATAGTGCTATAGTATATGAATATTGCCAATTCGGGTGATTACTTTCCACATTCAGATCGCGCATAATTTTCACGTTTGAGGGCCGTCAACTACAGCGGGATAAGATTAGGGAAAGGAGGAAGGAGGTCGCAATATATTAACTTCTTTCGCAGACCTGTAGCATGTCACCTCGGAACATTGTGTGATGCCATTCATGATTAATTATGTAGATAGCTTCAAACAAAGCAGTAGGGGTCTCCTGGAGGAAATTTCCACTTTTAGAGAAAAACCTTCTCCAACCCCTAAGAAGATCCACTGTATATACATACCTTAGGCGGTCCTGACAGTCAAGTTTTGAGTTCTTCGCTTCGAGGATATGGCAGGCAGGGTCACAGAAAAGTCCAGGATTGGTGAGACCGGGGGTCGAGTGTCTTCATCTTTTCTCCCAAAAGATGGAAAGCTGATTTCACGGGCCGGTTCTGAAGAATTCGAGACTGGGTTGGGTGTTGGTGAATGAATGGTGGCTGGTTTTGCGTGCCTGGGTGGACAGGAGGAGACGGACAGGCTGGTGTTTCAGAGGGGGTGCGGATCAGTAGGTAATTTTGAGAGCGGTGTTGCGAGACTATGTAGAAAAGTTTGTTGGTTTTTGGATAAGAGACGAAGATGGGGGAATTTCTGCAGCCATATATCGATAACAAGCAACAATTTGTGATGAATTTCATGAGTTATATATATATATATATATATGAACATGCGGATGGATCTAAGCTCGAAAATCCTACTGAAATGTCCTCTCCCTCAACCTGTCAATCTGCAAGCACATAGTCAATAAAACAACTAAAGCAAACTTAGACTTGAAGTGATCAAAACTTCCCAATCAAGCCACTATGCCCGTTTTCTTCAGTATCCGCCTTTTTGGCACCACCATGCCGCCCCATCCCGTCTCTAAAAGAACCCCTCCAAGTTACTTAACCAGAAAGCACACTATCACTCACATAAATAACATGAGGACCACCATTGGCTGTATGTTGAGAATAGCTCCGAGACGAGAAACCCCAGTTCCAGGCTCAAATTCAACCCCTTGTTTTTTTTTCTGTCTGTTACGACCACCGGGGTTCTTCGGAACAACTGCAAACATATCCAAGAATCTCGGCGGTCTATAATATAAAAGTTCGTATGTATACATCTATCATGATATCAAATATCGACCCGTATAGGTGGCTGCAGCTTTGTGGAAGTTTTGTATCATGTAATCCCATGTTGAATCAGAATAGAAAGATTTTCATTGTTTAGGGACGATGAAACCGCTCTGACCGATCAGATTCGGGGAGGGGAAGGTTCCCTTCATAATTAGATGTTCCGTCACGAAAGTCACCAGAAAGGTTTTTTTTGTGTGTATGTGTAAGTGAATAAGTGAATAGAAAAGATCCAAGTCTGTAGTGACTGTATTGACATCATGTGACACATCAGAAACTGATTCAAGTCTCCAACAAACCCCAAGAACCTGGTCACCATAAACACGCCAGTGACTAAGACCACCCACCCACATTGTGTCCCACAATTACGTACCAAAACCAAAGTCTGAGACCCCCCAGCGCCTTACCGCTGCCAACATCTTGCTCGGTCTCAATCTTGAAAAGATGGATTTCAAAGAACATCTAGTTACTCGTCAAACTGCCAAACTGCACGGGCCAAAATTTCGAGTTCCCATCGTTCGAATTTGGGTGTTTCACACCCTCCAGAAGCCCCCTGGCTTGAGAAAAGAAAAAGGATGTGAGGACTTTGCAAGTAGATACAAATTAAATGTTACTCGTCTGCAATCTCCAAGAACCTCTACGACAAATTACTTTACATATAGATTCAAGTTCCAAAATCAAGAAAAAAAAACCTAATGGCAAACCCTAATAACAAACCCTGGAAATATTTCTATGCCTCTGTCTTGCATCCAACAACCGAAGAACACGTCAGACAAGCCGAAATCAATCTTGATCACAGTGACTCGAATTTCTTCAACAATGTTGCCTTTACAAGTCTTGATTATAGCATAGGAAGTTTACAGTCTCATATGTTTCATATTTACACACTTTGAAATCTCAAGGCTCAACAAGACCAATTCCCAACGCGACCCCAGTCATTATGGTTGAAAGGTGTCTGTAAATAGTTTGTCGTTGTCCAGATACGCAACATTCCTCGTTCCTCGTTCTGTTGCTGCTCCCACCGCCAAATCCAGCTTTTGTAAATCCTGTAATATCAGATACTTAGCTGATTGCGTTGCAGGAATATAGGCGTAGATTAGTTTTAGGCTTCTCCGGTCGAGGCAAGCACAATACCTGAACGGATCATCCCCAATATTTACGGCATTTACCGCCTACGATACCCAAGCCGGACAAGCAGCCCACACCATGGAGATGTAAGGATTTCCAAATATTTAAATATGTACCTTAAAACTCTATTTAGAACCACAACTAGCATGCAATCCCCGTTACTTATTCAACGCTCCTTGCGGCTCGGGTCCTTTCCCCATAATCCCGCTACGACGTCAGCCCCGTCCCCGTCACTAAATCCCTCCCTCTTCCGCCTCCTGGTCTTTTTCGTACGGAAACACCTACCTGTCCCTTCACCCCTTGCTGCTTCGCCCAGCACAAGTCTAGCGAGCTGCAGGATAACGAACCCGGTGACGGAAACTGCAGAGGGGGAAGATAACCCTAGCATTCCACCCGGATATGAGGAGGAGGAGGAAGGGGAGGAGGAGGGGGAGGAGGGACCAATTTGCAGCTGGAAGAAAAAGGCAGGACGAGAAATTCATATAATCGTCATATATATAATCTAGGCTTGAGAAGATGGATGGATGTGTCATATCCCGGGTCTGGGCCGACGCATGGCGGATTCATGCAGTGTGAATGGCGATGGCTTAGGATTTGGATGGCAGGACAGAACGATGTGTGATTGACAGTCTTCATATATACATATCTAGACATTGATGTTTGAACATCTGTTTGCAGTTAACATGAACATATGATTTCCTTTTTTTCTGTAGTCTTTCCAGGATACAGGAGCGGTGGTGGACAAAGTACTAGGCATATACAAGAAGGTCAGACCTGCAGATTTGACCGTTGTGCCGCTAAATATGTAAATCAACAGTAGTAAAGTGAAGCAGATACAAGTTAAGCGGTTCTTGGATTAATGATTAGTCATTCCGTTTGGTTGCATATGTCCATCACAGAACACCCTCAAGTTAATGTGACGGGCTTACATATGTATGTATATATGTACAACTGAAGGTCTTCAGGGTGCGTACTAGGACATTTAGATACACATTCGACTGCTCGCTCGCCTCGATTGGTTTTGTGCCGTAGTTTGTGATGCACATGACAGACCACTTTGACCAGTTTCAAGCAGGAAGATATGGTGATTGGGCATTCTGAATGTCAGAATGCCCAGTCTGACGACGGTCATCACTAGCTTAGTGCAAAATTCCAGGACACGAGTTCTCATGGTTTTTGGACTAAGTACTTGAACAAAAGCCACATTGACTTTGCAGTGGCAGAACAAGAAATCGATCCCATGTCTGTATGGCCCCTCTCACTTCATCTTGGGGGCACAATGCCAGCTGAGATCTCAAATTGTTGTGGTCCAGCAGTCTCCACTTGTCACTGAATACAATCACCGCATCTCTTTCTACCCAAGTTTATCGAGTCCTCCCTGCTTTACTCTTTCCTACCCAAATCTACTATCTATTCTACTAATAGGCCTCGCATCGCGGTACAATATACACATATCTGGAACAAGATAAAAAAAAGCCGCAGCTCGTCTGCTTAACCAAGCTCTCCAAAACAATCATATACCTGCATGAACGAAGCGGTCAAAACATCTGCGGACAAACCGACGGGCGAGAAATATGGTAGATTGTATGTCTTTTGTTTCCACATATATATTTACATCACATTATTATTGCTGAGACAGACTGTTGGAGACACAGCATTCACATCCCAGACATAGCCAGTGACAAACGACAAGAATAAGATAAGCGAGTGTGCAGCTTTGAGTCAAGTGCGGAATGGAAAAAAGGAGACGAACACAAAGAAAAAAAAATCACGCACTGGATACGCATTGTGGCTTTCCGGAGTCATACCTACGGCATATCGGCTCGTCGGTGACCCTTGGGATCTGAAAAAAGTTGCCGGGTCTTCACTTTCTCTCTTTCCTTGTCTTTGCCTTCTTTTTGCCGAGAAAGAGGAGGGTGTGTTTGGATCAACATGATGTTAAGATGATAGCTGGACTGTGCCCCACGGTTACAGCGGATTCAATCACACGCAGATATGTATCAATGGTTCATCAAGCAAGCTCATAAAACACTAAAGGTAGTCAAGGTAGCCAGCCCAAGGTGGATTTTCAGGTTTTTTTTTTGCGGGACTTTATATGTATCATTGCAGATTTTATTGGCTACACTGTAGTTTCTTTTATAAACGACAGTACTTTCCTAAATAGTTCTGTGCCTTCTTGGCCTGGCTTCAAGGTGGTGCTCTGCTCTGGTCAAGGGGGGAGTGAGTACTTTCTCATGACTTGTCGATATCATAGATGGACTCGAGGGTTTAAAATGGAAGTCGCAACACATGGCCTAGCTTCGGGTTGTGGTACACGAGCTTGGAGAGGGAAGGAGCCTTCAACATCAAATAGTTGAAATGTTAAGCAAAGGATTTTTTTTACTATTTATTATATGCACCTGCACTACAGACTATATAACGAAAATAACATTTAATGGCCTGTTCTATAGAAATGTAGATTTGCCCCATTGTCATGATAAACGTAACAAGATATCTCCTTTTCTAGCCAACCTATATAATGCATTTAATGCCAATAATTTTGGGTTTCCTGCATCAGGAGGCCGATCTGCATCTTCCTGCAAAGTTGTGTTAACTAGTCAACACCCTCTTGTGTCTCCCCTGGGACGATGAACTATAACCCGACCTGTAGTCAAGACGCATTGATATTGCAAATCCTTTGTCACTGAGGAAAAGGAACACGTTATGGCATGACCATCACTGCCTATCTCTTTCTGACATCACTTCGCCTCAAGCATGAGTCGTGATAAATAACCCAATCCATTACCCTTCAAAAAGAACCGCTATGTACGGGGGAGGGACAGACTTCCGGCTAGGATCTTTATGGATCTAAGGGCGCATTCCGTGGGATACACGGACAGGATTCAGCCTGACTGGGGGGGGTGGGAGCCAATTCATCTTCTCTGGGCACGCCATTTGTTTTTTTATGCCAGACACCCCCTCGCCCCCTATTTATGTATCTGTTCTTTGTAAAACGGGCAGCGGCAGTGGGCACTATTCTGGGTTAACAATTTATTTATCCCGGTATCTGGATCTAATGGTGGGAACGAGTGATTGGCTTTGTGGAGTCCCGGGTGCTGCATCTTGGCTTTTGTGGCGTCGAGACTACTTGTTTTTTGGGATGAACAATTCCGCTGTCCATCTGCTGGACGAAGCATCGGTTCGTATGGGCAGGAACTATCGAGAGAATGGTAAAGAATCGATGTATGCATATAGAAGAGTTAAATTATTCTCTATCTCCCCAAAAATTGGAGTGTATCTAGTGAACATGGTCATGTAATCTTGAAAAACTTGGTTATCCATCATGAAGCAGTTCATATTCGGTATCCGTTTTCGGTACTTTACTTCATCACACAACCTGTGATCGTCGCTCTTCCCAGTTCATCCAAAGAAAGAGCGAAAGAGAAAAAAGAAGAAAAAAAATCCATCCTCTCCACATATACAGTGCAAGCGAACATCGAACAACCCAACCCCGTTAGCTTCTCATTCGGTTGACAAAAACCGAGGCCATGTGGTAACCGCATTCCAGCGCCATCTCCCCGTCCGACAAACTAAGCCTATGTCTCCGGACAAGATCCAGGCTAGTGTAGCCGATCACCCCCCAAAGCGGCGGTCTGCGCCCAAAAAATACTATTACCTCTGTCCTCTGGCCCCGTGGATCAACCCACCGACCAAGCACTAGACATTCCTCTTCCTCCTCTTCTTCCTCCTCCTTCTCTCAAACAGCATGCAAACTCGGCTATTAACCACACTTAGCCGAACAGGAAAGCAGCCTCTCAGCTGACCACCATCTGCGGTCAACCTGTTTACATATCAACGTGACTGGTCAGATAGCGTAATCTATGTATATATGTAAGTATACATCCGCCTTCCTGGTCGTCCAACGGCCACTTCTTGATGCAACGGCCGGCGCGGCTGCAGGTCGCTGAATAGAGGGGGGCGGTTAAACATTGGGGAGGATGGACTTGGTTTGGTTGGCGTTAAGAGGAGGAGAGATGCTTTGTGGGAAGGGGGGGGGAGAGAGATGAAAGAGGCTTTCTTGGTAGAGGATGCAGATGTGGAGGGTTCCCAAGACCAGCGGTGTCTTCCTGTGGATGGTTATGGGGTGGGTACGACACGCGCTGTAACAGGAGATATGGTGCAGATATAAAAAGTGTGGGGCAAGAGGACTTAACATTGGAGTCATTTCCAAGCCAATGCAACCGTTTAACAATTATAGTAAGATATAGTTTCCGGACCTGGGATCTGGTCTGACTTAACAGAGAAGCTATGTACATACATGGGCATTATCAACGGTCTAGTTGGTTCTAAAGGTTCTGCCATGTCTGAGCAATGGGTTGCAACAAATTTCTAGTGCATACACGAACATACATGTTGACACTGCGCAGTATTTGAAAACAGGCAAAATGTACCCAGGTTGCGTAGCATTGGTGAACACCTCCACGGTTCAAAAGGTATCCACCACCCTGAATGTCACCTCAAACCTGCAAGTTCCAACAGTCTGATATATAGCGACAGCGTTCAGCTCCCTTGAGATTCGGGCTGACGGAGAAGCTTCGATTCTGACGCATTTTACCACGGCCCATGATTGTGTCCACATTTTTTATCAGACAGATATCATGGTGTACATACATGCAAGGCAAATTTCAGGATCCGAGCTTTACGGGCATTCTTGTCAACCCAACGTGGCTATGGTACAGAAGGGAAGAGTGCTGAGTTTAGTAAGATAACTACAACCATTATACAACACAAGGTAAATGATCCATGCAAGTATCTGATATATAGGTTTGAGAACTGTTACATCATTGTGGTTATTGATTGATGCTACCGTGGGGTTAGTGTCAATATCACTAATCATTATTTTGACTTACACGACAATAACTAGGGTTTGCACCACTAGGGTTTATAATCACTACGTCAATATTTGGCCGATAAGGATCACGAGGGATGAGACGATATTTCTCTGGCGGCCACTTAACCCATCCTTTTAGGGAGACTATTTCTCCAAACGTACTCTTTCGATTCCCACCAGAGCGAGACATTAGATAAGAAGGCTGGTATGCATGACAATTAGCCTACCAAACCACGATTTTACCAGCATCGGATGCCAACCGGGCCTGCCGATGGCGTGTCTCTAATACGTAACCTCAAAGGGAGGATAGCAATGGCCCAAGGGACCATTTGAAGGGCGGATGCACTGGGACGAACGGGGATGAGGAATATTTGCTTGAGTATCTACGGAGGGTGGGTGTTGTGACTCTGCGGGCGGGCTGCATGTGTGGTGTGGTGTGGTGTGGTGTGGTGGGTTGGTTGCTTTTGGCCGTTTGAGATGAATACGACGGAGGAAATATCGATACAAGACATGAATATGCGGGAATAAAGCCGTGACTCGAACGCCAGGATGTGTTTGAGCATGTGTGCAACTACAACGATAATGTTCTGTGGCTTGAGTTGTTGCTATGGACAATATTGATTGTTGGGTTCTTCGTTCGCATCGATGCTAGGTCTCTCTTTCTTCTCTGCGATATATAGTCTATACTAGGGCAAAAGGGATCCTGTGAAATAAATCTGGGGAACTAGGTGCACGCCCCTCTTTCTTACTCTGGCTTCATCTTTGACTTTGAACACTATCTATTCAATCTATCTGCCAATGTCCCTCCCTCACAAAGTTTCACTGGCGTTAACATAGATGACAGTGACTCGCTTCTGCGGAATGCTCAAGTTCATTAGATGGTGTTGTCAACCAGAGTTGAAAAGGCTCTAGAACATGACGACCGATAGTTCGTTGCCGGAAGATGTTATGAAAGTAGTCTTCTTGTGGAGGGCCGGGATATCAGAGACATAGCTATATTGGCCCATAGCAGGCAGGCAGCCAGTCAAACCAAATCACATGAAAAAAAAAAAAATCGTGACAGAGTATCCAAGTTGATAATTGTATCCAGACGAAAAAGTTGTAGTTTTCTACTATGTTATCTATATAGACAAGGAATGTATTTTGGACAAAAAAAAGAAAGAAAAAACTCAACATTAACCTAACATTGATCGTCAGCCTAAGCCGGGGTCGATTGACATCACGATGCAAGACATCATTTTCATTTTTTCTTGGTCCGGTCGACATGACAAACACAAACACGCAAAAAAACGAGAAGAACGAAAAGATGGTAAGGATACCATTTCAGGAAACTATCGCAGCTAGACAAAGCAAGAAAGCAGTAGGCCATGTGCAAGGTAAGAACTCACGATAGTTCCTGCTACATGGATAACAAGTTTCCTTATGAAGCGACTACTTGACGTGATTTGCAAAGATTTTCCACCAATGTTATAAAGAATGGCAAAATTGACGAGGCTGAAGTCAAACGCCAGAATCATCATTTTAATCCATGAGCGTGCATTTTCTGCGAACCGACAGTACACAATGATCGTCAATCTACCAGCAATCAACCCGTCAATATCGCCATCAATTTCTGACAGCCTATATCAGTACCTTTCATTTCATTTTTTTTTGTGAATGATTCAACATGCCAGACTAGCCAGCGCCATGGTTGCTTCTGCATTCCCCTCCACCCCCCCCTTCGAGTCAACTTGATGGCCAAAACTTGGCAAGACTGGATTGTCATGTCTGCTCAATGGAGTGTTGGGGGGAGTGATGGGTTATCCCTATGACATCTACCAGACGTAATCATACCACATTGTCAATCCCAAGTCATTATGGTGTTGAGCATCCGGTGGAATGTCTCTGATCGCCTCTCACATAGTTTGTAATTGGACCGCCAATGTCCTTCTGCAAGTGCTCTTTGAGTTGTCTTGGCCGTATCAGACCGCGAATCTATTTGCCACCATAGTGTGTCTTAGTTACAAGATAAACACGGGATCGTCTAGTTTCATCTGTGAAGACGATGGTCTTGACTTCCAGTAAGGATAAACGCAGAGCATCATGAATTTGGCAACCGTTAACATTGACAGCCGAAGCTGTGGACTAATGAAAGGGTTACCCGTTACCGACAATCCCTTTCTTTTGTCATCGTTTCCTTTTCGTCCCATACTTTGGCTCAACCCGTTAGCATTTTAGGGCTACAATATTACGGACGAACCCTCCAAGTTGGGCCCTAACTAACTCGTATTAAGATGACTATATGTTTACTTTGCAAGATATGGTCACGTTGCTCGCCACTGATAGCCAGATTTTCTATGGGGACATGCATCCACATGTGGAAAACAGAACAGAGAGAAAATTAGAGGATAGGTTTTGCTTGCGTTGCCGTCAACGGGAGTTTGAGTTATGTTGTCCATCCATCCGACAGGGACAAAACGAGCAAACTAACTACCAGAAACGCAACAAGCGTCGTCAAATGTGCAAACAAGTAGATATGGTGTACCAACAATCTAACCTGGAAGAATAGGGAGCTAGATATGCATGATGCTTCGTGGGCATTGTAACCAACGGTTCGATCACACTGAACGAATAACCAGGTGGCACCATCGAAGCGTACATTTTTTTCCATTGCTGGAACATATCCCAAACCAGAACGAAAACAAGATATGGCTGCGACAAGAGGAGGGCATTTGCTCCACTCGGTGCACTACCGTCTTGTGATTCACATTTTGCACGTTAATACTTGGCGTGAACACAAGTATTGCGCGAGTCTCTTGTACTCTGGTCCGTCCTACGTTTCCATCATCTCTCTCTCTCTTTCTCTCATTCTCATCTCACTGTGAGCAATAGATGCTCATGACACTATCGCCCAATTCCACAGACTGGACAGATCTGTGGATGTCATTTCAGGCGGCTAACTATCTGCGGACAAAGACCAGAATGGTCGACAAGATCCATGGGTTTCGTTGACTAGGTCTTTATAGTCGTGGTTTCTCCACAGACCCCCCTGGTCCCGCAACTCAACAATAAGTGTGCCGAATGGAGCCTGCCATCCATCAATCGCCGTGGGCAATACCATCATTCGAATGGAATATTTTTTTTCTCTTGCATATTATATACATATACTACCCCCCCCCGGCGTCTTCCCAACGCTCTACTCCTCTACTCGTTGTCTTCTAAGAATGTGTAAAGTCAACATCAACCCTGTAATACACACCCCTCCCGGGCTCCAACACACCCTCCCTGTCACTCTAAGACCACACCCAAGCACACTCTATATCGCAAGTGATAGGATGGCCCTTCCACATATTTTACCTTTGAACAGAACAAAAGAAAAAAAAGAAAATTAACGATAAAATACAACAAGCTTTCCCTTGTCATTTAACCCTCAGTCCCGATTGGGAGTCCCACAGCTAAGCTATAGCACCAAGCAGGCAAGGCCAATTCTAGCTCTTCCCTCACGTCCATCCACGCTGCCATCATCCAGGGGTGTGAGTGTGGGTGTGCCAGGCCAGGTTGACCAACCAAGCTTAAGCCAGAGGCAGAGCCAAGCCTTTATGTACCTGTACTGGTACTGTCGTCTTGTCCCGGCCAGCTTCATCTTCCTTTCCCCTTCTCTCATTGTTCGACGGCGCAACTTTGCTGGGGGTTTACTTTTCTAGTATATATGAACAAGACAGAAGCGCAAGCTTTCCTTTCTTTGGGCCCTGGTGCCAAACCTTATAACAAGCAGACCGCGTCCAACAACTCCCCTTCCCCCCCTCCTTCCCGTCTGTTGTCATCCAACTTGCCGTCTCTACATTCGGTTGTAGCTCTCTACATCTACATCGCCAAACCTACCTGATTCGACATCACATAATCTGTCTTCTCATTGACTACGATATATACAACTTAAGAGATTGAGAGTCTGTCCATTACACCATTCGATGTACTTGGTTCTGCTTTTAGCTGATTTGGGGCTGTAAAATCCTACCGTGAGCTTTCCGCTTTCCTGGTATCTATCTTTCGTGTCTCGAGATCTTAAGACCTACTGGATACCTCTACGACTTATCGCCATTCTCACTGCTGCTGCTGCTGGCCATCTATTCTGATAGCACGTTGCCTTTCGTGGTTGCTGCTGTTTTTTAATCTTCACCTTAAGATTTCATCCCACCACTACCGCATTCAACACTGAGCCGATTGGTTCCTCGGCTCTGCTTTCTGCATTGTTTCTAGCATCCATCTTATCAACTACAACGTTGGACGGAGACCAGTCACGATCACGAGGATACAAGGTCCCTGGACTCATTTTTTGATACCGCAGCACCAGATCCTTATCGACTTGCGACACTTGTGAGATTTGCCGTGTTGAAGTTTTTGTGTGCTTCTTCTTTTCTTCTCATCGTTTGATCAATCATTTCATCTTTGCGACACCTTGGTTACTCAGCAGCTTGATAGCTTAAGCAGCTTCTACTGTATATCCGTTCCTGGGTTTTGCTGTGTCCCATCCTGGGGGTGAACTATTGCAGATTGCATCGTTACCGTCGCTTTTCACACGGCAGAGGAGCAAAACAGAAGAAAACAAGGAAAAAGAAAACAAAAGGGCTGTAAAGACACTACCGACGCAACCACGGAGCCACCAAACAGCAATACTGTCACAGTTTCCCCGCTCCCCTCACTATCCTGCTGTCGACCCGCCGCCTTACACGCACCCCACCCCCGGCACACTCTCTTTTCCGCCCATATTTTGCTCCTGCTGCTTCCCCTTTCCTCTAGAAACAACGAAAAAAAAGACAGATTGCTCTGTCCTTATAATAGCCACACTTGGCACCAGTGAGTTTTCCTGCATCTTGGAAAACTCATACCTTTCAGTACAAGACGATCAACACAACAACGTTAGTGGTGCGTGAGGCACCCCCGCATGACCGCTTGAGACCACCGTCTGCCAGCAGCAACCAACTCCACACTGACGACACCAACAACAACAATCCGAACTTGAGTCTCGGCCGACCGCCGCCTACCGCCAACGTGGATATCGCAAATCTTGTCAAAGCTGCTCCCCCGATTGACAGTCAGTTCATCTCGCAGCCTCCACCGCAGCACCCAGATCAGCACCAGCCGCAACCCCAGGACTCACATTTCTCCCATAAAGTGCCACAACCGCCGTACGATCCTTCGCGAGCGGGTCCCTATTCAAATTACCCTCCTCATCCCCATAGCCCTCCTCGCGGATACGGCCCGACTGCCGTGAATTTACCCACCACGGCCTCCTCAGCGATTCCGGCGCATATGTCTTATGCCCAGCCACCGCCGGGCTATGGACCGGGCGGCCCTCCTCCTCATCACCACCACCATACGGCGTCACATAGCCAGCCTGGGGGCCATGGACACGGCCACTCACATTCGTACTCGCAGCCACCACCACCGCATCCACACGGCAACTCTCCCAACCATTCGCCACACCACGGCTACGGTCATGGCAACCCACCGCCACCGCATCCCGGCTCTCGTCACGTTAGTGGTCATGGAGGGCCTAACATGCCGCCGGTTCACCCGCAGGTTATGACCATGAAGCGCGGGCTGGGCCCGCATGTGTCGGAGAGTCCAGCAAAGAAGCAAAGCAAGTGGTCAGCCGAAGAAGATGCTCTAATTATTGAGCTGCGCGGTGGTGGGATGAAGTGGGAAGACATTTCAAAACGGCTTCCGGGGCGTAGCGCCATAAGCTGTCGTCTACACTACCAGAACTATCTTGAACGTCGAAGTGAATGGGATGAAGAGCGCAAGAACAAGCTGGCGCGTTTATACGAGAGGTAAGCAAACCAAAAAAAAAAATATTCGCCACCCGGAATATTCCGAAGTTAGCGGCTTGTGACATCTAGGAACTATGCACTAATGTGAATGATCCTTCAGATTCAAGCCTGAGATGTGGCAAAAAGTCGCCGAGGAAATGGCTGTGCCCTGGCGCGCAGCCGAAGCGATGCATTGGAGAATGGGTGAGGAAGAGATGGCTAAGCGGGCAGGCGTCGTCCCCTTTTCCCTTTCGGTCAACGACTCCAGCTCCCATCGCACCACGCTGTCCCGTGGCCACTCACAACCGCCACCCCCTAGACAGGACTACCCGGCCCCGCCCCATGCCCAACAACATTCCGGACATCACCCGTATGCTCCTCCACGTCACCACACGATGCCTCATCCGCATGCGCACTCCCACAGCATGAGTATGGGCCACCCGAGCCACGGCCCGCCGCCACCACAACCTCCGCCGCCACACCATATGCATAGCCCCCACGGATCTCACAGCGCGCATATGTCTGGACCTTCACCACCGATGGGGGGGCCATCACATATGAATGGACCGATGAGTCATCCTCGTTCTGGTCCGCCGCCGCTGCCAATGTCTCGCCATGAGGGAATGCCAGGATCTTTGCCTCCGCCGATGGCCCATGATCCTATTCGGGACCGCGAACGTGACATACTTCCGAGTCATGCTCGGCCTTCAGGTAATCTCGGCCACTCACCGAGAATGGGCCCGGTACCTTCGCAGGGTCCGCCGCCGGGTTCTGGACCTCAGACCCCTTCTGACCTGGCTCCGTTGCACACACAGTCTCATGGGTCTGGCCCTGGACGCAGTGGCGGGGCCTTGCCTAGTCTCGCGGAGCTGACGAATGGCGTGGTTCCATATCCTTCATCGTCTTACCCCCCGATGACCAGCGGACCGTCCAACTCGGGGACCATGAGCCACACAAACACTACCAATAATAGCCCTGTGACCAAAAATGAAAATAGCCCCCGCGACCAACCACTGCCTCCCATCTCTGGCTACCCGCCGACGCCGACGCCCAATGGACCCGGAAGTACACGGGGAGGAGACACGCCCACGAGTGCGGGACCTTCTGGATCTGGAAACCAGGGGGGTAACAGTGGTGGATATGAAGGGGCTGGTGCGAAAAGGCCAGCGAGCCCGAGTATGTTGAATCGTGATGGCAGTCGCCGGCGGTACTATGAAAGACCGGAGGATCCAGGGAGGCGACGGATGATGTGAGGGGGCATGAAAGGGGGGATGTGTGAATTTGACTAATGGTGGGTTTCTTTTTTCTTCGATTCATACTATGATTATCATTTTTGTTTTACTTTTTTTTATTTCTTTTTTTCTTCTATTCTTTTTCTTGGCTTATTTATTTCTTGTGTATTACACATTTATGCATTTGCATCCCTCAAGAGGATGGACGGCTGCTGCATGTCTTTTTGATTTTTCTCTTTGCTGACAACATATTTGCTGTTACTACGTTTTGTGTTGTTTTGTGGCTAAAGTTGATGCGCTCTCACTTTGTCCAAAGCTTTCTTTTGAGAGGCCGGTGATACCTTAGAGATTGAGTTGCGATCCCCTTGTTTTGTTTTTCTGTTGATGTTGCGACAATTCTTTTCAAAGTTTCACGGTCAAATATTGCTTTTTTTTTTTGGGAGGGGGGGGAGGTTATTTATTGAATTGCTTGGTTTGAATCTTTTATTGTTATCGTCATGGCGATAGAAAACGGCATGAATAGACTTATTCAAGAAACCTCTTAACTACTGCACTCAATTTCCTTTTCCCAATATTAATTCCCTGTGATAATCATCATCATCATGCATACAAATATATTCCCCACTCCAAATACCACCAAAACTCCATCCACAGGGGCAAAAAGAACTAAAAAAAAAAAACTAAAAAAAACTATTGATATATCAATATCCAATACTACGACCCTCCGCCCACTGGTACCGATGGCCGAACCGGGTTCGAGGGAGATCAGAGGCGTTATTCTTCACGGGAAGGCACCGGGGTCTTGTCGGACGGATGGACATGGGTGTAGGCTGCGTCAATACTACGCTTGGGACAACGTTTTGCTGGGGGGTGTGAGAGAGTGGGAGAAGCTGTCAGCAAGATTGACTGGATTGAGGGGATATTGATGTTGGTGGGATTTTGACGGTGGGATGGATGGATGGATAGTTAGGTAGAAGGACAGGTTTTCTTTTTCTTTCGAGATATTGGTGAAAGGATCTATGATGATTGGCATGACCACCGCTGCCATTTATTCTCATCACATCACCATCACTGATCCTTACTGATTCCCATATAACACATCCCACAATTAACTCTCTTTTCCTCACTACTAATCCATCTGATCACTGCTCCAATACAAACCCCCACAAACTTCAGCACCTATATAATATATCTACCTATATATGCCACACAACCCTAAACAATCCTGATGTCATAATTCGGATGAGATGCATGAGGAACAGATGAGCATGTTCGGCAACAGAAGGAAAGATAGTCCGATAGGTAGTACTATTTCGGTTTGTGTATGTATTGTTCATTTTGTAAATCTATAGTTTTTGTACTTCTTGTTCTTCATTTATTTCCCACGAAGGAATCCTGAGGTAGTGATGGTCACAATCAAGGTCACGCTACGCCTCAAGGAGTGAACGACGGACACCGCCGACAGATGACCCACCAGTTATCTTTCTCGTATCCACTCCGCACCACGACTCCGCCGACCGATCTAACGTCCCTCTCCAACTCTCCCTTCCGATACAAATGATAATACCTATACACCGTCCGATCCTTGGTCTCTTCCCCTTTCCCCCTTTTCCCTTCCCTTTCTTCCTCCTCTTTCGTCTCGTCCTCCTGCTCTTCCCCCCTCCATTTCCGATTTTTCGGCTGTTGCTGCTTCTTCTTCTTCTTCTCAAACGTCCCCTTTGTCACCCACGGCACTAACTGATCTTGTGCCATCCCCTCATCCCACCCCCTTCGCGACCCCCTCTGCTCCAACGCCCAAACATAAATCAACGCCTCTCCAGCACAAACGCCAGGTTCAGCTCGTTCATTCACCTCTGCGCCTTCGGGTATCTGCAGCCCTGCCGAGTCAACCAAATACTTGTCTTCTTGTTGACCTCCGTGCCCTGCAGATACAGGATCTCTCAAGACGTCTAGGATTTCCCTGACGGCGTCTCGCCGGCGGTCGGTGGTGGAGAAATGGTGAATGACGGCGATGCTAATGGCAAAGTCAGCACTACCCCGCCGAAACGGCAACGCCAAACTATCCGCCACCACCACATCCGCCCCCGCAGCAACCGTTTCTTTCTCCGTCCCATCCCCCCTCCCCACAACCCTCCCCGTCCTCCCCGTCCTCTCCCTTGCCAACCCCACTAAACCCACACTCCGATCACACCCCACCAGCACCGCTCCCCTATTCACTGCCAGATACTTCCCATTCCCACACCCGATGTCAAACCCGAGGGCGCCAGGCCTCCGCGAGTGCAAAAACCACGCAACGAGCGGCCACGGTTTGTGCCGGGTAGCCGAGAAGTGCGGGGCGATAGTCTCGTAGACGGTGTGAACGTGGGTTTGCTCGTAGACGGGGGCGGCGGAGGGGTGGTGGAGGGGGGGATGCGCGGGGGTGTCAAGGGGGGCGGGCATTTTGGGGCTGCTGGGTGTGTTATGATTGTGATTTGTCTCTGTTGGTGTTGTTTAATGGAGAGATGAATGGTTGACCCGATAAAGCAGTCAATTGGATAATCTGAAAATGTAGACAAGAAGTATGGTCGTTCCACTCCACAAATTCATCGTCAAAACTCAGCCATCAAAACTCACTCTACCCCTCCATTTTCACGTTGCACGAGTCCTCCCCATAAAAGTGGGACCCTCTTCTCTGTCCTCACCAATACGACGTTACAACTCAACCTCACCTTACCTCACCTCTTCCATCTCATTTAATCATTCACTAACCATTCACATTATCCATATCCAAACACCATCGCCACTATCGCAATAAAAACGCCAAACAGAAACACTTCACTCATCACCAAATCATCCCAACAATTACAACGTTTCAGCCATCTGCGTATACACTAAATCCGGAGGTTCATCCCCCCCAATGCGACTAGGGTTACCTTGGTATCGAGAGTTTTGCCAGGCCGGGATTTTCATTATGGGGTGGTATTTGGTGACTGGTGATAATTGGGGCATTCGGGGAGTGTTTAATTTCTGGGCGAAATAAATATTCCGGTGATCGACTAGGAATCAGGAATATGACAGAATATATTCACGTAAGGTCGTACTGCCATCAATTTCACATGAGTGTATTCGAATTTGGAATAGGTGCATGTGAAAATGTCTAATTCACCCCCTTTACATTTTATGATAACGATACTTTGCCACTCGATCGATAGCACGACATTCCTATGCACCAGGATATCATAATACTGGATAAGTTGTAATCTCATCTATATCCTTCTCTTTACAATTCATTTTCATAGACATTTATTTGGCCGAGGTCCGATTACCCATCTCACTTGCCATCCAGATAGGCCCAGTCAGACGCGACGTAGGCCGACACACATCACCGTCAGAAAATACTCTTCTTCTCTTCGTCTGTATCAATAGCGTGACTCGATCTGGATATATCTCTGCCCATGATGGATTGGCCGATCCTAACACAATTGGTTCATCAGATGCAATAAATGTATGACAACCTTGACCAGAACTGCCCGCAGCTGTAGTCAGAGTAGACGTAGGCCGCAGCGCCAATGGAAGACGATGCCCGAAATTTAAGGCTGATATCTTCTCTGATCCCTGCGCTATGGTAGGCCCATCATCGGCACTCTCATTGGAGCTTCCTGGTTCTTCTTCGACTTCGTCTAAAGTCTCGACCACATGAACTTTTCCATCATCAGATACCATCCAGAAATCAGGCTCCTCAAATAATTGCTCAATGCCCAGGTACATCTCAAAAGGATTTACGAGTTCCAAAACCCCATCGTCGCTCTTGTCCACTGAGTATCCCAACCCTTGAAGCGGTACAGATACTGCCCGAGAGGGCGCAGCCTCTTTTGGTGTATCGGAAATCCTACTACACAGATTGCCAACAGTTGCCTCTTGCATTGAGACTTCCGTGAAACGTCCCGCTTGTTCACGAGCATTCACTACCCGAGTCCGGAAGTGGTTCTCCAACCCAAAGGTCGAACGGAACGGACTGAGAACGTCAAATTCGATCGTTCCCGAACTCACGCGTGGGTCCTGATACACAATATCTTGTGCCATAAGGCCTTCCTTGTTCGTAACCGCTGGATTAACTCCGAGCTGCCGCAGCACAAGAGCTGTGTCCGTCCACCAACGAAGGATGCGCAGCTGGTTTTTGGGGTCACGGACATCATTTCTTGCGTTCGCCAAGTCGTGTAGCAGTGTGTTACCAGTATCCGGATCCACGAGCCCTCCGACATCTAGTCCCCAAATCGCAAACCGTCTGATGAGGCCAGCAAGGTCGTAACGAGTAGGTGCGAACGTCACCGCTCCACGCATGAGATCTGCCAAGGCCTTGGGAAATGACATGCCTTTTGCGACACGGTGCATCACTGACAACATGACCAGATGTTGACTCCCTAAGCTGGTTTGTGCTACCGACTTGGGCGGAGGCATCACTGGCCAAACCAATCGTTGCTTTGCTGCCGGTAAGGCCTTCCACGCCATCTCTCGAATCTCCCAAAATATTCCAGATAGTAATAGTGTGCTTCGATTCCCAATCTGCTCCCAGATCTCTCCAGACCCAGGCAATCTTTTGCAGGAAGCAAAGTCCATCACATCCTCTTCGTTGGGATTGTCAGGCCACATTGCTCGAGCAATAAGCCGGTCAAAAGAATCTTTGTACTTGCGGTCAACTAGACCCGACGACCTCATCCTACGTTCCCATTCATCTTGTATCAACATCATAATGTCGTTATCGCTCATTCGAAATCCGTGGTCGAGGATAATATTGAGCATCTGGACCCGTTGTCCACGGAGACGTAGCTTGTGTCCGAGTGACGTAATTAGCATGCTAATTGGGGTGTTTCCAGTCAGGGTCGCAGTGATCTCGGCGCCGGCTTCCAACAACCTGCGCAAACACTGAGCAGTAAAGTTACCTGGGATAGCGCACGTCGCCAGATGATGCAGGGCATTCTAACCCCAGCTATCTATAATATTTGGGTCTGCACCTCTCAGAAGAAGGAAATGAAAGGTCGCATTGGTCCTGAGTCCTCGGTTCCTCATTGCCCATATCAACGGGGTCGTTTGGCGTGCGTCGGCAATGTTGATGTCGATGTCTAGTTGGTTGAGGTGGTACCGCACAAGACCTCGATGTCCAAGCATGGAGGCAAAGTGCAATGTGTTGGCATGTACGGGACTGTCTTCACTAAACTGGACGTCGGTAGGCATACCATATTTGATCAAGGAGTCAAATATCTTGACGGCTCGGTGGTCCACTTGTGACTCCAGTCCAAGCATGAACATAATTGAAGTCGGCATCAAGTTCGACTTCTAGTATGTTGACATGACGGCTTCGTTATGCAAGAGAGTCTTCGGAGTGGTCATCTTCATGATGTGGTGGCAAGATCGCGCGGGCAAGCACGGCCTGCTCCCATAGTGAAGCAATTGGATGATAGTTACAGCAGAACAGCCAGACAAGAGAGCAACATGAAGAGGCGTCATGAGAGCTCGGCTGCCATTTGACCCTGTGATCTCGTGATACGCGTTGAAGTCTGCCTTGTACCTTCTGGCCTTGTTTATGGTATGCCAGGCATATTCCGGATCTCGTCTGAGGTTTATAGCTGCATATCGAAGGGCTAGGTTCCTTTCAAGAACGTCACGACGCCAGATCTCTTCTTTAAAGGCGTAATAAATGGCTTTGGAAGTGCACATCAGGTGCAGCCGAGTTTCGGAAGACAGATATTGGAAGATGACCCAGAGCAATTCGATCGGCAATTCATCTTCAAGGTAGGAGCGCCCGGCGGGCCGAGAAGTCGTGTCGTTGAGGTCCTCGTTGACGGAGAGCGAACGTGAATGTGGGGAGTTCTAGAGGTCAATAGTTAGTTTCACTCTTCAGTATCTATCACAATGCATCATTAAATTATATTACTAGAGATAACGACCTACCATCGTCACAAAGTAAAAGTATTTGTTAAGTATGATATTCGCGCACAAGTAGTTGGGTCCAAGGTCTGAGGCAAAATCTGAGATGTCAATACTCAAAACAATTCATACCACGCAGCCAAACAACACTGACTCAAGGCATCGATATCCAAAAGCGAGAAAGATGATGGTGACTTGACGATGTCGATGGTTGATGTTGTGACGGAGCTGGGCAGACGACGTCGAAATTCCGTAAAGAGAATAGGAGAAACCCAAAATACAGAAGTTCCAAAGGCCGTCAGGCTACAAATTCCAGGAGGTCCAGCTACAGCTATGTTGACTCTTTGTAAATCGGGAAGTTACTATGTTTCCTAATCAGGGTAATTGTCATCAGGATGCTGGAAATACGTAGATACGGTTCGGATTGGATGGGTAATGATAAAATTTGAATATTCCTGTAGAATTATTACTTCCATTACAAATATGACTACGTCGTAAACTTCTCAAGGCATCAAACCATTCCAACTCAAATCATCTTTTTCTACCTCACCATCATGACACCTCCGCTCTCCATTTCTTTCCTTCAATACTTAGTAAACCACCAGCCACGGGACTCTCTGCCTTTCTCTTCCCCAAAACTGGTTCTGGTGCATTCCGTGGTCTAAAGGCTTCTCCATAGCAACTCGCATGATACGCCTTGTTCCTTACTCTAATAGTATCCATCCACACCCATTCCTGCGCCGCATCCGACCACTTGTTGACAAACTTGTCCGCACAAATAGGGCAAGACAAGTTGACTCCCTCGTTTGGGTCAGGCACAGGAATATACTGGACTTGTGGCGTCATGAGAGCCGATGTAGCGGCAGGAGTGGCCTCCGGGAGCTCCGCATCGACGGATTCCCGATAAGCAAGCCAAGCCTTGCCGTCAAGATACCAACTACGATGCTGGCCACGCTTCTCGGCATTGAGGCGTCGTTGGTGAGTATTAAAATGCCAATCCATATGAGATATTCTCTTCTTGTTGCCAATGTCATCTTGAGGAAAACGACGGCCACAGCGAGAACAGGGCTTACCGAGGCCATTAAGCATGGTAGGAAGAAGATATGAACGATCAGCCTTCAAAGAAGCTGCATCAAGAGTGATCTCATCCTTTTCATCCTCGGGAGACTTTGATTGAGACATCTGTTGTTGCCGTTGGGCTGCCAGAGCCTTTGCAATGATGGGCGGCAGAATCGGCGTCCCGGGAATCTGAGGAACCTGAGGACCGCGAGAAGCTTGGGGAGCCATCGCTTGAAGAGCTTTCGGTGCCATCGATTGAGAAGTGTGCTGCTGTGGGCCGGGGGTTGACGGTAAGATGCCCTTCTGGCGTAACTTCATCATCAGACTCATTGTGTCATATACCGAAGGGGCAGCAGGAGCGGACGCAGGCGCAGAATCCAGAGCGGAGACTAGTGTAGGAGTCGCGGATTGAGTCATCACCGGCACTATTGGAGCAGCTTGAGGGATACCATGCTGTGGGACACGCATCGCGGCCGGGGTGGCCGCCAGCACAGGAGTCCCACACGCTGATGACGGTGGAGCGAAGGATGGAGAGCCAGATGGCTTCGGGGTAGGAGTTGAGCGTTTGAGAAGAGCTGCCATAGTGGCACCGAAAAGAGACTCCAGGTTGACCTTAGCAGACACTGGAGGTTGCGGGGGAGGTGCAAACAGATATCCATATTTTTCGTTGGTGGAAGCCGTCAGATCATCCACCTGTTGTTTGATTTGAAGAAGGATGGGCGGGGGTAGCTCTGACCCACTGTCAAAGAGTCCCTTGAGGTCTATTAAAGTCCGAATTTTTGGAGTAATGGTATGATCATGGGCCAAGCGCGATTCAGCAATTTGCAAATTTCTTATCAAGCTATCAACAGAAACAGCCAATTGAGGAATGGTGGGGGCAGCCGGGGGCATGTTAGGCACATTCAGAAAGCCCATATTAATAGGGGTGCCCATATCACGACTAACGGTCCTACGCATGTGCGCCGCATTCTGGGGCTGTTGTGGGGACATGAATGGGCGATCTTGGGGTGCAGGCGAAGGTCGCATGCTTCTTGGTCTAGCAGAAGAAAGCCTTTGTTGAGCCTGTGCCGCAGAGGAAAAGGCCTTAGACAAAGCCTTCTCAATTGGTTCAACGACCTCTAGAGGAAAAACCGGTCTCGTGTCAATGGATCCGGGTACAGGTCTTTTCCAGGTGACCAACATCTCGTCCATTTTTTGGCGCACATGAGAATCAGCAGTGGCATAAGCTTCCATAAACATGCGATAAAGCTTAGGTGCCAAATACAATGTGTAAGGAGTGCCGACGTGCTTCACGATGGCATCAAGTACATAAAGTGCGGGCAGTTTGCGTTGCGGCGCCGCCTACAGATTCAGTTAGCAACGGATTCATGGCTGCAGTAGCTGTGGTGTTGACGTTAGCTTACCTCCAAAATGTAGTTCTGCAGAGTCTCGGAAATATCAAGAGCATAAGCTGTGTTCTCTCTAGCAATCTGGCACAGAGTCATGATCTCAATGCGCATAACCGTCTTCATGTCCTCCAATGCCGTCCGGAAGTCCTCCGTAATCTGAGCCGCGGCATCGTCGTCGGCAGACATTGTGATAAATTATTTTGTTGCAAGCGTGAATGGGGGAATAATGTACTTAAGCCTTAAATCGAGTCAACCAAAGTATTGGCTTCCTGATGTGGTGGAGAGAAGTAGTCAAGAATGTCGACTACTGGCTCCGCAGAGATTTTGTGATCTTATGATGTTCGATAGTGATGTCAAGTCTACAGACAAAAGAGAAAAGGCAAAGTTCACTCTTGAAAAATCCACCGCCGACAAACTTGTTTTTTTTCTTTCGTTCTCCACAAAGAAAGAATTTCAAATTCAACCAAATTCGAGTAGTTACCAAAGTTGGTAACTTTTTGTGATGAGTCGTCTTCAATACGTGAAGATGACTGTCAAGATATGATACACAACGAATGCAGGCGTTTATCAACGTTCCAGCAGCAACACCCAGACAAAACTACAAAAAAGCCAAGTGAGATCAAGTAGCAAAATCGACACAAATAACGTGTCAAGAGCGTCTGTCTGTCTTGTATGTATGGACCGACCCAGTAGAAGGAAGATATGATAAAAAAAAGAAAAAAACCGGAGAAGACACAAAGCTAGTTCTTAGTCCCTTTAACAACGAAAAAAGAAAAGCAGAATCCCCCTCACTGGTGCGCAATCAACAACAAGAACATATACATGCAGAGATACAACTTGTCATCACCAATGAGATCCCAAAACGTCTATTCCCAGTGCTGGAGGGCTGGCTCCGTACACAAACTTGCTTGGCTAGAGTGTCCTACTGATGAGGGGGGGAGGGCGGGAACGTGATGCGATGATATAGAGTGCTTGGTCGGTGTGCGATAAAGGCAGTCGCGGTCGCTGGACGAGAGGAACAGTCTGTGATCAATGGTAAGCCAAGGCTCTGAGTTTGGAATTGTGTGTATCGTTATTCATAGGAGTATTGCGAAGTATAAGGTCGTTTCTTAGATGTGACGATCGCAGACAATGTATGATTAGAAGATTAAAGATATGAATGGTAAGGAAATATGAGACCAATGTAAAGGCAGATTCACAGATTTGTGATAAATGCGCGATCTGATAAGGCTGATGAATTCAGAAATGATTATGGGTTGGGTAAAAACAAACGTCTGTGGTCGTTGACCCTCACGTGAGATGGGAAGTAAATGCTCGATAAGTTTGGGGTCGCGCGATTGAAGATAATCTAGCCCGCCACTATCCAGTCACGTGCAGATAGAAGCTTAGTGGCGCATTCATTGACGGCGACAGGGTTTGGTGCTCAATGTGTGTAACCCTAACTCGTACTTTTATAGTGGCTGTCCACTACCACATCAATTCCACAATCTTGACCAACCTATGAAATTGTTAACATCATAAATATGCTAAAGATATACGAATGCATGTTTGTAGTAGAAAATTATCATCAATAATTTTTAATTGCGCTATCTAACATGAAAACTATCACCCCTCCTCACTCTATCTCCAGAAGCATTATTGCACATCCAAAATCCAATTAACATTCTCAAAGAAATCAAATATCATTGCCAAATCTGTTGTATTTTTTGTGAAGTTTTGTCGTGTTTTTTTGTAAAGTCGTTAATGGTCATGGCCCTCCTTCGCCTCCTTTGCCTTCTAGAAGTCTCTTAGAATCTGTTCATGTGAGAGACAACACTGTACCGCCGAACCCCAGCATTGGCAGAGTTAAGCGGGTGCAGAGCCGTTTCCGGACGACTAATCTCAGGCATGACCGGACTTCTATGATCACTGATGGCAGAGCCATGGTAATCCTCGACATCCGAGTGATAATTGTACTGATGGTTGTGCTGCTGTTGCTGGGGCACTGGCTCCGGAATTTTAATATGGTTGTTATCGTAAGTCTGGATTGGCGCGCTAATCTTAGGACGACCACCTCCGTTGAAGGGTGACAGCTTCTGCGTCCAGCGCTTAGCAGCCGAAACCTTTTCCTGATGGACGGAGTCCGAGCGAGTAGAGGAAGCGTAGGAACCAGCATAGGTGGTCGGTGTGACACCCGCCAGCGAACCGTCAGACCGGATGTGTCTTGCATTAATGCCATTCTCCCTGTCACTAAAGACAAAACTGACAACAAAATTCACCACCCCAAAGACCAACCCCAAGATCCCTGAAGCCAAAATCAACCGCCACAAGGGCATCCCGATGGCCTCCTGCGCCAACTGGGGTCTGTTAAGCTCGCCCAGGACGTGGCACGAGAGGAAGAAGATGGCTGAGCCGAGCCAGGTGAGGCCGCGACGAGCGGAGAAGACAGGCCAGTTGCGTTCATAGAACTTGCGGAAGATGCCGAGTTCGGAGATGATGAGGAATATGGCGATGCAGGAGGCGAAGATTTGTGAGACGGCATCGAAGAAGAAGAAAGAGCCGTTCTTGCCGGTCATGACGACCATGACCCAACAGGAGGCGGAGAGACAGGTGAGTGAGATGATGGTGACGGCGCGAACAATGTTGAGAACAAGGTGACCAGAGCCCCGCAAGGAAGCGTTGCTGGCGAGATTGAACATTTTGAGTGTGATTGTAGTTTTTCTTGTGACGTGAATATGAAAGAAAACTATATACGATGTCAAATCGAGCAACCTTTGGTGGATATAAGATTAGTTTGTTGTTGTCTGGTAGGGCGAACAGCCTCGAGCCTCGAGCCTCAGTAGTCTTACTAGAACGAGATGGAAAGTAAATCAAAGCTGGACCGGCCAGATGAACAGTAAGATAGAAATCGAAGCGAAAGGAAAAGAAATAAAAAGCAAAGACCAAAAGAGCGTTTGCGTCTATGCAAGATACTACATGTACTTGACAAAAAATGAAGAATACAAAGAAAGAAATAGTGGGCAAGACGTAGGACTGCAGAAACTGCAGAGGCTCAACCTTTATAGAGTGGAAAATTCTAGGCGGCAACCGGCAGAATGATTTTTTCTTTGCGGGTTTTTGTGGGCGTTTGGTTTTTCTCAAAGGCGCAAATTAAGTATCATGAATTCCCTTTTTGGGTAACTTGGTTATTGTAGGTAGGTCTATGAGCGCTGACGGCAGCACAAAATTCTGATACCCTCCCGAGAAGGCCTACGGATTGCCAGTTTTTTGATAGAATCAAAGAATATCAAAGCTATGAAATTAAAAACAGCTCTTCCATGCAAAAGATAGAACACGACAATAAAGAAAACGTCGTCGGTGTCGAGAACAAAGAGCTGTGCAACAAACAAATATTATGGTGAGAAGCGAATAAGACAAAGAAAGGACAAAGAAAAGACGAAAGTGCTCTGCACTTGATATAATAAGACTAGATATAGATGAGCTGACAATAAACAGCAGGACAAGAAAAGAAAAGGCAGAAGAACAAGAAATAAGATCACGAGACGGAGCTCCCAGTATCAATATATTAAACATAACCTTTTCACACTTCGCCCACTGAATGGTCCTTCGCAGTCTCTCACCCTCTTTCACAGACAAACGCTGCACCCCTGGTCCCCAAGCAGCCGCAGGAACTTTAAAGCCCATGACCTGCGGCTATTGTGTGAGCTTGATGTCCACAAAACTCTGGGTGGAGAGAACTACCCGAGCCAGAACCTCAGGCGGTACGGTGGGGGGGATTAGGAGGGGGATTGCTTGGGGACGGCGTGTTTCGGGCTGAGGGGTGTGGGGTTATGAAGGGATGAGGGTTGGTCTCTAAAGAAGGTTAGTTAGGTAAGAGTGATTTGGAATTTTTAAGATGGAAAGCGGATATGAGGTGAGGTCATAGAGTGATGATGGAAGCATTCTATTTTGGATGATTGGATTCTTTGAGTAATATCAGTGGCATTTTGATATCTTCGTGATATTCATGCTGATGAGGTATTGTAGAGAGATAAAGTGGGGTTCTTTAGTGCTGGGGCCATGGTGGATCTTCAGGAACAGTCTTTATGTGACTATTGAGATCCCAAACGACCACTACCTCAAAAACCTATAGAACCAAACTTTTTTTGTTTTTTTGCGCATAAACCAGCTCTTCATTCATGCCTCACCTTAATATCCGTCCTCTATCCTCATCGAAATTCGATCAAGCCTGTTGATATCTTCTTTCTCTTACTAATAATCCCTTCCCAATATCATCAACTTGTCACTGCATCTCACGTCAAATTGACTTTTGACTTACAGTAGCATCCATCTTTTACGTGAAAATACTCTCCGGATCCCTGCATAAACACTACATTTCGTATCCCCCCCCAGATATTTTCCCATCTTGGGTGGCTTCTATCGCCTGGATTGGATGGCCGTCGCTAACGCGGAGACTGTGGTTCGATGAAGGGCGCCTGTGGGCCAATCGTTGGCGTGGTACTGCAGAAAGTTAACGCTGGTGGTTTGCGAAGGGGCTGATATGATGATGAGATTTTTATCTGGAAAATGGAAGATCATTGAAATTAGAGGCATCATCTAGATTGCTAATGCCGTGAAATGATATGTGCAATATGCTAGAATTATGGCATGAATTCAGGGTTGATATCATAGTACTTTGCCTAGTACATCTCATACATGAAAGTTACCTTGCATCAAGTTTATCTCTTGTTTCTATTGAAGATCACTGCATTTTCCATTTTGTACTCACTGTACTGCTAAGTCCCTGGTCGTGATTGTTAGACGTCGACAGCTGTAATTGTTACCGCCGTCATGAATATTTGCGGTAGGACAAGATTATATTTAGCTTTGGCAGGTTTTTGTGCACACTAGCGCTTAGATGAAGACATTCAGTGAAGATTCAAGGTGTGATTTGATAACAGCATAAACATTCCAGAATTTGAATTGACCTGTCCCAGACAAATGGCCTACATAAAAAGTTGCAAAGTTGCGATCCACTACTTCAATTTTCATGTTTAACAGTAGGGTTAATCATTCATCAAAACTTAGATAAACAGATTAGGGTTTGTAAATTAGCAGGGTTAAACTGACTCGATGCTTCCATGGAAAAATAGGTCTTCTGTACAAGTTCTACGGAAATTCCTCTTTAAACCCTGTCCGACCGACCCTTTTTCCGACTCATTCACGTGCATATTTCCAACGACCTCGACTTCACACCACTCTTCTTCATCATTCCACCATAACTTATCTCATCCTAGGTTATCCAAGAAAAAAGAAACTATGGCTCGTGGCAACCAGCGCGACAAGGCCCGTGAGGCGAATCTCAAGAAGCAGGCCGCTATTGTAAGTAGTAACTTAACAGAAAGGTGTTGTCATTATCGAGGCTTTCTTGATGAGCGAGACCACACACGCACACACACACATTGATGGAGTTGATGTATTATATTATTAGTGAGGTATTGTTTCTAACAATCATGTAGAAGTCGAAAAACACCATGAGCGGAGCTGAAATGCAACGCGCCAAGGAGTCTGCCGCTGAGATCATGCGCAAGAAGCAGGCTGCCGGTATGTCTTTTTCTCCCATCACCTATTCCCTCATACATTGGCTAACATCAATCAGCCGAGGCCCGCAAGGCCACCGAAACCGCCGGGAAGAAATAAGTAGGGCTGATATCTCTGCTTTTCTTGAATGTGGTGTTTAATATTTTTTTTGATGTGACTTGTGATTCGGGTTCAAAGTCCATCTGCCATCTGTTGGGCCCGCCTTGTGTTACCTGCCTGTCTTTTTTTATGCTCAGAGAGGGGGTAATGGGTGTGCCACAACGTGCATTTTAGCCTTGATTTTTAGCCTTTTCCTTTCCCCCCCTTTTTGTTTGTGACAGGGACTTCATATAGAGAATAATGATAACGATATCTATCTGTAGTTGGTCTTGGGGGTCATCTGGTGAGTGATGTTTTTTTTTACTAGAAGAGTGAGAGATTAAGCGGGGCAGTTCTCTTGGATTGAAACGTGATCCCTCAAAACTTGATAGGAAATAGCGGGGGACATGTTTCGTATCAAGGATTACAGTACATGGCCAAGATTCACTTCACTTAATCCAACGCCAAGGTAAGTATTTTCAATCTCATGTTAAGTCATCTTGAAGCTTAGATCAATCATTTCACGCGCACGAACAAGAAATTTTAGGTCTCGAGTATACATACTATACATATACAACAGTTGACAAAAGAAACTGAGCAGATTATGGTATGATTCGTAAAACAGTGAAGAAAATAAAATAAAAAGAGTAAATCTACAGAAATGCCCCAAGATAAAGAAGAAAAACCAATAAGGTATAGGCAAAAAAGAAAAGAAAAAGAAGGCATTACCCAACTCCATTTGATATTCCTGAATACCCAAATAACATACAAAAAGAACTACCTGCAAGTCTTTTTTGTTCCAGATGACTTCAGGATCTCGATGAAACTCGTCACATTCTCAATCAAAATTTCATCTTTATGACTCCTTACAATGCGCCATTTATATCAGCCCCCAACTGCTACTTTACCAGAAGCGGCGACGAAGACGACGGGACGCAGCAGGGACGGCACCGGCCATTTCAGTCATCTTGATGGAGCCTTGAGAAGAAGAGTCAGTATACGGGATTCATCTTTCTAGTATTAGAATAAAAACTTACCAGCAACACCACCGAAAGCACCGACACCCTGAGCGGCAACGGGGAAAGATCCAGAAGCACATTGTACAGAGCACAGGCATGATCCGTCAGCCTGGAGGGTTCCAGTGCCAGTAGCAACTCCAGTCTGGACGCTCGAGGGGGCGGTAACGGAGGTGGCGGTGCCCTTATTCTCACCGGCGGCTCCCGAAGCAGCGGCGCTGCCGGGGGCCGTGGAGTTGCCGGTGAGGTTGGAGCCGGTGAGACCCTTGCCAGTAGTGGCGATGGCCTTGGCTTGGAATTGGGCGTGTGTCTTGGCAGCGGTAGGGTTGATGGAGAATACCATGCCGCGGCCGCAGTGGTTGCCTTGGGCGCAGTACATCCCTGGATGATGACAATGGTTAGTTGACTGTGTGTGGTGACGGTATAAGGGAAGGTAATTTACAGAGAGGGTCGGAAGTCATGACCTGCATGGCCATGGCGGGGGCGGGGTTGACGGTATTATTGATGTTGGGCATGAAGCCCGAGTTCATACCACCAGCCAGAGGAGAGCACGGGTTGTCAAAGGTGGACTGGGTGACCGTGTGGTTCTGTGACAGGAACTGGAACTGAATGACATCGCCAACCGAGGCATTCACCGACTGCGGGAAGTACGAGAGACCCTGGGAGCCACCGACAACAACAGTGTGCGTAGCCCCGGGCGTCAGCGAGCTCTGGGTACCCGAAGCCTTAGCAGCAGCCGTAGTAGTGGCAGCCGCGGACGCCGCTGAAGTAGTCACAGCCTTGTCAGTGGCGACGGCCTTGGCGGGGACACTGGCAGTTTGGGTGACGGTGAGGGTGTTGCTGATGGTGCTGGTCTGGGCGTTACCGCCGGCGAAGGACCAGAGGACGATGATGACGGGGTTTTGCGAGATGGCGTTGGAGATGGCGTTTGTCAGAGAGTTGGAGTTATCGGAGGCCTTGCCAGAGAGACGGTCACGTTTGATGATGGGGAACTCGCTATGGGCGGTCTTAGCGAGGGCGGCGGGGGCGAGGGTAGCCGCGAGGAAGGCAGTGGTGAGGGAGAACTTCATTGTGACGGTTTTTTTTTTTGAGATATTAGGGTATAGAGAGGATGGGGTAAGGGAATGTGTAGTATGAACTAAAAGGACCGGCTTTGTTTGTTTGATAGGGAGGGTGATGAGTTTTTTTTTGCTTTGAGTTTTTTTGTTCTTTATCAAAAAGGGTAAGTATGTAGGTATAGTAAACAGGGGGTGAGTGCCGGACTCGTGAGAATCGAAAATTAAAAAAAAAAAAGGAAAAGAAAAAGAAAATAAAGAGAAGGGATGTGAGTAACAAGCAACACACGATGATTCTTGGATAAAGAGATGGAGACGGAAAGAAAAAAAAAAGGAAGAAAGGAAAGTCAATATATCGACTAGAAGAAGAAGCGGGCCACAGACTTATATCATTAAACAACAGGCAGTTTCTCCCCAAAACACAGCCAAGCTTGTCATGACCAGAAAGATGTATTTACATACAGTTACACTCAGTAAAAAAACACTATTGTTTCCTCACTGGTGTTGAACGTTGCCACACGAGGTGGCACCTCCCCCGTCTCAAGCGGCCTCAGCACCGTCCGGACCTTGAGTGCTCCGGCAGGGATCTGAGTCCTGCAACCAGCAGACTACACTATGATCAGGAACATACAAGAACATTGTGAGAAGTGGTAGGGGGGCGTGCTTACAGTGTATAAGTTCGCGATCACAGTTATGGTGATGAAGATCCTTGCCGGGAATGCGGGCAACCGAGAATACAAGCTTATTTTCTTCCTGATGGGATGGCATTGAGATGGGGGATAAGGGACAAGGGACAAAATTCCTCAGTTTGTGAGACATGGGCCTTGGGCGAGGACACAAGTAAAGTCTCAGAGGTGGGTGGCTCCGGGGGGTATTGGTCAGGAAGATTCTTTCGGCAAGGGGTTGCGGGGGTTGCGGGATGCTGTGACAGATTGGGTCTCGGGTGGTGTTTGGTGTTCCCGCTAGGGCTATAGAGGGCGTACGGGGCAGGGTTGGATGGGGGTGAAGATGTTGGGCGGTTGAGTGAAATGAGGTGAGGTGAGGGTGAAAGGTTATATGTGTATGGGTATGTGTGTTTATATGGTACTGGCATTCATTCATATACACGATAACTTGAAAATATTTAGAAAACAACTTCGGAAATAAATACACAGCAACAATATCACGGTGGTGATGCCACAGGTCCAAGAGTTCCTCAGGCGAAATTGGTCCATTATCACCACCAATTATACATTTACACGCCCGAGGTCCAAGTTCCTTCCCTCCCTTTCTCATCTCTCTCATCTCTCACCTCACTATGTAAACTTCAAAAAAAAAAATCATTTCTTCAATATTCATTCTCACCCATTCTTTTTCGTCCTCGCTCGCTTGTATCAAATTAACTTTTAAGCTTCTTCCATCCCAAAACTAAACAATGAATAAAAGAATTCCAAACTCATATCCTTTACATGCATCCGTCAGCCCCTGACGGCCCTCTAATCGGACCCTCCAGGTTCCGGTCTCCTACTTTGCTCTCTTGTTCATTACCAAGCCTAGAACAGAAGCCTGTCCGTGTTTCACTGTTGCTATATAAATACAAGTCTATTTACTCTATATACTTCGGCCGGGCACTTACACAGCCCTACAGTGTCTGTATAGTATTTCCGCACATCGCTAAAGTGTGACGGTTCCTTGTATCTACACAGTGCGTGCTTTGGGCGGCTTCTAAAACGCTCTGCGCCATGACTTGAAACGGCCCCTGAAGACGAGACCGCAGACTTGCCTGTATACTTAATTATTCTTTGTTTCTCCGTCTTGTCAATAATCCAAACTTTATCTCAGTGTTTATTCGTTATTGGTAGTATCGATAGTAAATCGCAAAGTCAAAAACATGGGCTAAATCAACATATACAAGAAAAACCCGCTTTTATTAGCACGTATTCCTTGCCCTGATGTGAGACAGGGACTCCTGTACAAGTTCGTTGACCCGCTCATAGTTCCTCACTAAATATCATGAACCTGCTTTCTTGTCCTGGCGGTGACTTTCTACTCGTCCACACTAAACCAAGAGTAGTGTTCGTGATATCGTTCATTAATCAATGGCCACCACGACCACGACCAGGAATCCGCATGTCAACATCCCGAATGACATATCCCCGTGTGGAAATGGCATCTTCCTCTTCATCCATTGGTTGCCAAATACCCACCGAATGTAACAGAGTCCATCAACATTTCGTAATGAAAAAATTATCTCCTTTCTTCCACTACCACTTACCCAATGGTTCACCCCACCCCAACGAGTCGTTAGATCCTCGACCTTCATTTTGTATGTACATCTAGCTGTCATCTCTCCGCTGCATATACTCATCTACCTGTCATCTCTTTGTTGCATACACAAACAGTTCCATCATTCAATAAGTCGCTTTACTGTTTCAAAAACTTCGCTCACCGCCGAACAATTGTTGTCCTAATCCATCCACAATTTGTCTGCAATTCATCCACCGCTATACTGATTGTCGGCCGCCGTCAAACTAAATTAAATCAAACTACCTGACTGGGAAACAGAGTTCCTGACCTGCTATTTGTTTGCGCCCTAAATCTCTTTCTCTCCTAGACACTGTTTCAGCAAAATATACCTATAGGGGTTTTCTTCTACTTCTTTTTCCATGGTGTTCGGTGCTCGGTCCGCTTCCGTCAACGTTCCATCTAGCACGGTTGCATCCCCAAAAGTTCGAACATCCCATGGTAACAATTTGACAATCGTTTGTGTAAATATACCCTAACCCTACTTATGGCCTCACCTCAAATCCCTATTGAACAACGACAAAATAATTCAAAACTTCATAGTAACTACAGAACAATAATAGATTAGAGATCCACACTAATTCCACCAACTTCCTTGACATCCTAATCGTCGATCAAAGAAATCCAACCCCGGTATCAATCACAAACTACTTCCCCCCCCTTCACCGGAAGCCTGGACCTTTCATAACTCCTCTTTGCCACCATCCCTCGATCACATAGATACACACTGAATCTGTAACACGCTCCGTAGATCTGAGGATGGCGATGGGGGGAAATATATTGGATGTAGCTTATATATGAGTGACAAGCGAGCGTCAACAGCCACAATCGGGGATCAGCAAGTATTTATTTATTTGTCATTGAGGTAAAAGAAGATAATCGACACTGAAGATTCGTGAGTTCATGGGTGGTGGAGGTGGAAGGTCTTGTGTATCTAGATGGGAGCATTGATGCGGATAAGGGCAAAACATAGATGTGAGATGTGACTATCATGAAAAATTACCAAAGTCTATTATATTCAAGAGAAGAAAAAAAAAGGTAAATGGAAAGAATATGGTCAGCCACTTGATGGCTTCTCATACGGATATCCCCACCACATCACAAAGAGCCTCCATTGTCCTTCTTTTGCATCCCCTCGTACAGACCAGTATAATATCCTGCATAATACCATCCCATAATTGCCTTTTTTAGAATCTCGTCTTTGGCTACATGATTCTCCAATTAGTTCAATAAATACTTGAGATTAAATGATATAGAGTATCAGTCGAAGATGTTGCTTTGTAATAACGTGGAACTTACCATTATTCAGAGGCCCCGCCGCCATATCTGGAATTTGAGGTTGCAGTAGAGATGATGTCGTCGTTACTGGAGGTTCGTCTATTTTCTCCTTGACCTCATGGCCCAGTGATGGCTCTTGTTCATTGATCTCAGCAGTTTCTTCGTGATCCTTTGGTTCATAGTTGTCCTGCATAGTGTCATGTTCTTCTTGCTCTTTCGCCAATTCTCCCGTTGCCGTAAGACTAGATTTGTGTCAGAATCATGTAATAATACTCTGGTTGGCGATAACGAAGGTGACTTACCCGGCGGCAACGAGTTCCTTTTCTAAGTCCTCGGCAGTTGTGATTCTCGACGTTATGCTGTGGTATTTCTAAACACGAGTTAGCTATCGGATAACTTTACAGCTAGAGAAGAAACACTGACTTTATACTCTTTCAAAGCATCATTCCAGGATTCAATTAGCAGCGAGTCATCCCAAGCGTCTTCTTGAGAAATATCAATAGTAGTCCCCATGATTCGTCGCGTCCAGCATAACGCGCTGAATTGAAATGGAGACAATATAATCAACAACTTATGAAATAGATTTTGAATTCAATAGTTTTAATTATGGATCAATTGCATCGACAGAAATTGATGCTTGTGTGTTTCGTTGATACAAATGATAAACTAATATCACATGCCGTGATCTTACACTGGCTAGCGCGCCAGAAAAGGAAACCCAATCCTTTGCAGTTATACAAGGGTTACTCATTAAATCCATAATATTAACCCTAATTACGATACAATCCAACTTGTCTATCTGTAGTATTAATGGCTGTCAACTTTCAACGTCAGTCATAAAACCCAGAAGTTTCATAAAACTAGACCAAGACCTGAAATATGATGGTCTTAACTCATAGTTCTCCCAACTCATTGGATTCAATCTCCATAATGCGATCTCGAATTGCATCTTTTTTCTATACTCACTGCATGCCACAATCCTGACCAGCGCAAAGTGGGGTTAATTGTATTACACCGCCTAGCACATGGCGGCAGAATTCGAACTAGGGAACATTTTTTTTGACTATCAATCTGTTGTTTGGCCCGCGGAGCATCCCGACTGCAAGTAATTGTGAGAACTTCTTTATCTTCAAACCGCCGCCACCACACACACAATGGCCCCCACGCTCAGAAATCGCAAGAGTAGGTTAATGAATGAGTAAAATTTACCATGATGTCAAAATATTAATTTCTTTTTCTATAAGCCACCGCTGCGGCCGCTCCCACAACTCCGAAGCCTATTACTCCCAAGCTCGCCACTAAGGGCAAGCGCAGAGGTTCGTCCCAACATATCCGGCCGACTCTTTTGGTCTTAACCTATCTATCTATACGAGCGCATCTTGTCCTGACTTTTCTCTCCAAAACAGCCGCTGATGAGAGCACCCCCTCTGTGACCAAGAAGGCCAAGGCTTCCCCCGAGAAAGAAGACATCCCCAAGCAACCCATTCCGAAGAAGGAGACCCCCAAGGCTATCCCCCCTACTCCTTCCAAGAAAAATATTGCTGCCACTTCTAAGAAGTCTACTCCCAAGGCTCCTGAACCCGCCGCAAAACCCATGGACATCGAAGAGGACAATGCCACTGCCAACCTGGCAATCCAGGACGAGGACGCTGAGCAAGAAGTCGACGTCGAACTCCAAGCCCTCGCCGCCGACCTTGACCCCGAGTCTGAGTCCAAGGACGTCTCCACCTTCACCACCGGCCAGGACGTCGGCACCATTCCTACGCCCAAAAGCAAGAAGAACAAGGCTTCTGGCAAGGAGGAGCCCGGTGTCGTCTACATTGGTCGCGTGCCCCATGGTTTCTACGAGAATGAGATGAAGCAATACTTTTCGCAGTTTGGGCCCATCCTGCGCCTGCGCATGTCGCGCAACAAGCGCACTGGTGCCTCTAAACACTTTGCATTTATCGAGTTTTCCGAAGCCTCCACAGCCGAGATCGTTGCTAAGACCATGGACAACTACCTTCTGTTTGGCCACATTCTCAAGTGCAAGGTTGTCCCTAAGGAGAAGTTACACGAAGATGTGTGGAAGGGTGCCAACAAGCGATTCAAGAGAATCCCTTACAACAAGATGGAGGGTCTGACGCTGCGGAAACCCAAGAGTGAGAGCAAGTGGGCATACAAGATTGCGCGCGAGAACGCAAAGCGGGCGGAAAAGGCAAAGAAGCTCAAAGCGCTGGGATACCACTTTAAGCCGGTGATTATCAAAGCGGAGCCGACGCCGGGCGCCCTAACTAACGGGGATGTACAGGCTGATGAGCAACAGGAGGAGCAGCCTAAAGAGGAGGAGAAGAAGACCAAAACTACCCGCAAGACGGCCAAGAAGGCTGTGGAGGAGCCCGTTGAGGAGAAGGAGAATATGCCTGAGGAAAAGGTGGTGGAGCCTGCCGAGAAGCCTGTCCGCAAGACTAGAGCTAAGGCACAGCCCAAGGTGCCAGCAAAGCCTACGCGATCGTCTACTCGTAACAAGAAGCCGGCTACGTGAGCTTTCAGAGGTGATAATTGGGGGGAGAAGATGGAAAGAAAGAAGAAGATGGGAAAGATTTGTGTGTTATGGTGATATACGAAGGCGGTGTAGGATGATTTGGGCTTGGATTTCTTTTTACTTGTTGGAAGGGCTACATTTTGTCGTACTGTACTGCATGCTCATATTCTTTTGAGATCCGGCACTACATAGTTTTATTTCGGCGTTTAAAAAAACAATTAATGATTTGTGGTATCGAATAATCTTGACCTAATTGTATATGTAGGTGACAAGACGACTGTGAACACATGGCTTGTGGCGAAGGTGCAACCCATCTTCTCTAGCATATGGCGTACTCGGCAATAGATACACCGTGACTGAGCCAGCCACATAACAATGGTACGATCCTGTATACCGGGCATCACTACCGGTGCGCCATATCCAGACGGCTTTCAGGTTCACCAATAAGAACTACAGGAGATAGCATGTCAGTCCATAGCGAAACTATTCACTTAGTAGAAGAGCTGAGATGAATAGTATTATAAAGGACAGTAGTTGGTCTCCGTCAGACCTCCCATCCCAAATATGCCATTATTTGCTTTCTTGAAAAAAGCGGCGGTCTCTCTTATAGGGAGGTTGTTTGACGTGGAAATATGTGGGAGAGAAAAGGAAAAAAGAAAAAGAAAGCCTATCAACTGCCCCACCAGTCCAAGATATTGGCCTGCGATTTTTTTCGTCTAGATCCCTGCATGTTAGCTTAATCATCCGCAAAGTTACGGTCTCCTACATAACGGCGGTCCCTTATCTGGAGTCGATGGGTGTTTTAAAAATAAAATTTCGCGGGGGGCGAAGAACGTGGGTAAAACTAGGGCTTGGTCGGCTCGGGTAGCCAACGGAGCGGATATGCAAACGCAGCTGTACCATGTATCATAACGAGATTGGCGAATGCTGCGGAAGATATTCATGCCGTCCATATGGGCAATCCAAATCCAAGCCACGATTTCTTTCTTGGGGCGTTATTTGATGTATGTATGTACTTGGGTTATACATGTGGTAAATCCCTGAGCCTACTGCGACAACTGCGACACTGGCCTAAAAATGGCAGGAAAACATTGAACTAGTGGCGGAAGTCAGCCGACAAAAACATGCTGTACAGCACTTGCCTTCTCTAAAAGTTGTGGCTTACGTGTGCAAGAGCCGCTGGCACGGTACCACCAAGCCTTGTACAAGCCTCAGCAACCAAGAACATCGCAATCCGTAAGTTTGGAATCGAGTTGACTGAAATTTGTTTGAAGCTTGTTCCATCTGGGAGCTCAATCTTCTGGCCTGTCTGTTTCTTTATATATATATTTTGTAGTTTGTTCTCAAGTCAAAGTACTCATTCATCATCGGTTATAAACGCCTTAAGGTCCCAACAAATACCAGCTGTGTCTATAGATAGTTATCTCATCGCCGCTCACAGGTCATCAACAACCCTAGACCCTCGTCCCTCGACAACGCTCGCGCAGAATTCACACTTCTCACAAACCCGCCATTATCTTCACCAACGGTCAACACCAAGTGCTCTCACCTACCAGGCCCTTACTCCGACGAACGACTACCCCCATCGGTTGATGTAATTTTTTTTTCTGTTGTAATCGGACGTTTCATATAGCCAGCCAACTTCCGGATTCCTTCACCACGTTTTGGCACCGGCCAGCTGCATTATCATATATATACCACCGCCTACTGCGGACAGTCGCAGTGTTCCAATCCCACGAACCAGTTCGCCCCCACACCGAAACACATCACCACCCACAGCCGAAAATGTCGCCGGCGTCGCCCGATGCGGCTAACTCTGCGCCTGCCAGTATGCCCTTTCCAATTCCCATGCGCTCATTATGTCATGATGCTTCGTGCGGCGCTTCAATTGAATGATGCTGGACCAGAATGTTGCATTCTGGCCCTTTCTCAGTATTAATTGTTGTGTTAATGGCAATAGGCTGACGAGTCTCTGTTTCAGATCTTGGTTCAGGAAAGAAGAAGAATAACAGAAAGAAGTCCAAGAACGCTCTTGCGAAAGAGGCTGCCGCTCAGGCTGCTGCTACTATGTCTGGACAACCGTCCATGTCAAAAGTTCCTGATGCGCCCACCGCTGCCAATTCAGAAGAACCAGACGCCGCATCCAGTCCTAGGGTAAGAAACAATGTTCCTGTTTAGTAACACAAGCATCATTGACTGACTGTCTGTTACTCATGATAGACACAAGATATTCCACTACGTCCAGCACCCGACACCAAAGAGCCAGCATCGCAAACCAATGGCACATCAAAACACAATTCCGAATTAGAAACAATGATATCTAGCTCCAATGGCAGTGCTTTGCAGACTGAGATTGAGCAATTGAAGCAACAACTTGCCATTATCCAGGAAACACACGATGCTGAAGTCGCACAATTGAAAACGGAGGTCGAGGAGGCAACTACTGCCAAGGATGAAGCCGAGGAAAAATACGAGGTTTTGCTTGACCGTGTTGAAAAAATCAAGTCAACAGTCGCCGAAAGATTTTCCAGAGATCGCGCGGAACTCGAAGAGGCTAAAGAGCGGATGGATGAGCTTGGAGCCCAAAGTGAGGAGCTGCGCACTCAGGCAGAGCAGGCAGAGAAGAAGGCGCAGTCACTCAATGCCGAGTTACAAGAAGCTAATCGCGAGCTTCAAGGTCTGCGCAGTCGGAACAATCTCTCTGCCCAGAACTGGGGCAAGGAGAAGGATGACCTTATTGTTGCCAACCAGCGTTTACGTGAGGAGCTACAAGAGACTACTAGCGCCATGGGCGAATGGGAGGTAATTGCTATGGAAGAACGGGCGCTCAAGGATTCTTTTGCCGATAAGGTTGGGAACCTCGAAGAACAACTAGGCCAGTTGAATGAGGCTTTCCTTTCAGTCAACGCTACCAAGGACCAGCAAGATCAATCCATCGATCAATTACAGCGCGCGCTGGCGGAACTTCAAGATACACGGCGACGGGAGCTGCGTGAAATGGTAGAGTCACATGAGGAGCAGATCAAGGAGTTGAAACGCACAGTCCATGAGGCCGAAAAGAAGCTGGAGGAAGCCGTTGCTGAAAAGGAGACGCTAACAAAGGAGTTGGCGCGCACGGCATCCTTCGAGAAGGAGGTAAATGAGAAGAATCTGCTGATTGGGAAGCTAAGACATGAGGCAATTGTTCTCAACGAGCATCTGACCAAAGCTCTGCGGTACCTCAAGAAGACCAAGCCCCAGGACCAGGTTGATAGACAAATTGTCACCAACCAGCTCGTCCACTTCCTTTCCTTAGACCGTTCTGATCCCAAGCGGTTCCAAATCCTCCAGGTCATGGCATCGTATCTCCAGTTCACTGACCAAGAACGCGAGCAAGCCGGTCTCGCGCGCCCCGGTACCTCCACAAATAGTCTCCGTCTCCCGGCGTCACCATTTACAAGAACGCCGAGTAGTCCTTCGCTACATACCGAGTTCTTTACAAATCCTGATTTCTCGGGTAGTAGTGGGCAGTCGAGTAAGGAAACCCTTGCCGAATTGTGGGCAAGCTTCTTGGAACGGAGCGCCGAGGAGGGTGTGGGCAGTGTGGGAACGACAAAGTCACGGAAGGATAGCATGTCAAGTGCTGGGACAAGAGCGGATAGTACCCGTGGTTAGAGTCTCAGGTGTTACTGGATGCTGTAGTGGGTGGAGGTGGTACACATGTTACTATATTTGTCATTCATATTGGTCCTTGGACTGGGTTTAGTGGATTGGGCTTTGTGAATAGAAATCACGTGATTTTACTGGTCCAATGACGTTATCGTGTCCATGAAAGCATGTCTATATGTAGTTATAAATTACGTATCTTGCAAACAGCAAGGACTATCATGATTCCTTCTTATCTGCTAGCTCTGCCCACGGACCCAAGATAGTTTCTGCATACTGCTTTGCGCTTTGCGTCACCGAGACAACATCAACCCTTCTCTCCTCCACGGCATCTTTCATACTATCCTTGACCTCATTTTCCATCATCAACTCCAAAGTCACCTGAGCTTCCGAACTCCAATACGTATTCGCATATTCGCGCAGCTCCTTCTTCCTCACAACCGTATTCCGCAAGATGCCCACAGCATTCAGCTTAGCTAAGACCCCTGCAACAACCTTGTTCGTAGCCTCAACGCGCATAGCCGGGTTTGGTGGGTCAGCGAAAGCCCGGTTCGTCGCCGTGAGATACATCAAAATGGCCGCGATGAGATTGAGCGCGCCAATGACAATGTACCGGGTGCGCAGAGACCGCCAATGGAACATGTCGAGTTCAGAGAGGCGGAGGGCCGTCGCATTGGCTTTGTGGGGGTACGTGTAGACATTGTAAACGTCGATGATGGCGAGGATGACAGAGGCGACGAGGGAAGGGAAGCGCCAGCGGATGGTGTAGGGGCCGACGAGGAGGGGGGACGTGACGAGGGTGAGGAGGAACACATTGAGGAAGTGGGGAGTTAGGATAGGCGGCAGCGCGTAGAGGAAGTAGACGAGGGGCCTCTCGCTGGTGCAGTAGGTGCACTCGCTGAGGACCCGGGGGCCATACTTGAGATACAGGAGCTTCGACTCTAGCGAGACAAACTTGGCGCGCAGCACCTCGTCGGCGGCCGTCAGCGGGCGGACCAGTGAGGCAAAGCGGTTAAAGAGAACATCGGGCGGGATCTGCAACCGGGACTCGGTAGCAGTGAAGATGTTTTCTTGCGGGCGGAAGAGGGCGCGGAGGAGGAGGAAGGTTGTTATAGAGAGAAGAATGGTAATGGCATTGTGGGTGGCGGCAGGGAGAGGTCGGGGGTGCAGGCCATGGGCGGCGGCGGCGGCGGTGCGTTGTTTTTTGTAGAAGGCGAGGGCTTTGGGGATGAGGAGAGGGCCGAAGAAGAGGGAAAGGGATTTTATGCTGGGTGGGAGGCGTTAGTTGATGGGACGAGTGAGTAGAGGAGGATTTACTACCTACGTGAACCAGTAGGACATGGTGACGGCAGATGATGGCGGCAATAATCTAGAACAAGATGTGAAATCGGCGCCAGGTATATTGACGTTGCATTAACTCTTCCAGACTGAAAGATTCAGATGTCCGTAGATACCATTCATGCGATATGAATTTCAGCGAAGAATTGGATCATTTCATGCGACAAGTGTGTAGATGCCGAGTCGCATCTTGTGCTTATATGTATGCGACAATAGGAATGTGGTCTTAACCTTACTCCAGGGTTGTGTTGGTCCCTTTAGTCACGTGTACTTAAGGGTTATAAGAGGTGCCTGCGGTCTGTATCATCAACCACTGAAGTTAACACTGAAAGTTTTGGTTTCCTCTGCTCCATCAAGACTACCTGTGATATATATACATTGATGCAAAATTCGTAATCCAATATCCCTAAATCACATTGTGTCCTTGGTATCTGTTAAGAACTACACTACTCAGATCCAACTGGACGCAACTAAAAATTACCAAATTTGGAAATTATCAAGTGACTGCTGTTCCAGTTCACCAATTTTGTATTACCTCAGTGAAGGTAAGCCAAGTTTATACTACTCAGCTCTTCCGGCTGAATCGATCCTTTATAATGTGTTGATAGCCACATCAATATCAATATCACTTTCGCCTATAGCCTTCACCTCTACAACATTTTAGCTTCAAGAACCACATACGATAGGCAACTGTTATCATTCCTTGATATTCGTTATAATCTCATGACATCTCTAAATACATTGACTGCCATATCGAAATGGTAGGCTCATAGCCACATATTCTCTCTTTCTACTTGTATCTAGGAGTATTGACTTGAGCACTGCTTCCAATATGAAAAGATTCCTAATGTTGACTGCACGTAAAGACTACCATCTGCCAGTATATAGCCATTGTTAGATAATCTAGCATTAAAAAAACATTTCTGTGTAGAGACTCACATTCTCTATCGTGTTCATTGTATACAGATTCCTTGTCAGACCAGAGAATCTTGAATATCTCGGGAGACCACATGCTGCTTCTATGTTGAAGAAGGGCACGCTTTGGATCGGAATACTGATATCTCGACAAGATTTTGGTATGTGTTTCTAGACCTGCTTATTCACATATCACAATTTGCTAAAAGTCTTTGGTCTATCGCCATGGGCATACTGGCATTTGAAAGTTTATAATCAGTTCATTGTGGTCCAAGTACCATTTGCTTCTGCTCTGACATCGTTCAAAAAGCAGATGACTTCACCTCAACGTAGGCTAAACTAGAGCAGCTTACTTTTGCAATATTTCAAGTAATAATTTATTTCATTTACATCAATATTATCCCCACATACAATTTATAGTGCTATCAATACCCTAAGTATCACATATGATTACAGCATCATCGAACCTAGATTTTAGCATTGCTTTTAGTGAAGCTCAGCTCAGTATCTGTTGAGTCAAACATCACACCAAGACGAAATTTTGATGAAGACATACTAATGACACACATGACAAAATAAAATAAAAAAGAAAGAAAGCATATAACACCAGGTATTCCCATGTGGGAACCCATCGTATTACTAATCCGGCGGTCTATGGCTTATGGTCGTATGCGGAAGATTAAGGTGTCCGGCGGCATTATGAAGCAAGTAATTGTGTCTATCCTATCAAACAAGACAGAAAGGTAGGTTTACTCTACTATTGCAAGTATATAGCCTTTAGAGAATCTTTCTACTTGGGGTCCTTTAAAACAGTCTTGTCGAGTGTCTGTCCTATCATGAGTGCTTTGATTGGCGTCGACTTGGATTATGAGCCCATTGTTGACTTTATTAGTGTTTAAACATAGCTCCAAAAACTTGTTAATTCTAATTCAGTTATTGTATAGTTATTATATCAACTAATATTTGATGTTACAATGACTATACTGTCAAACCTGTCGTCCATCGGGTAAATCCCGGCTCTAACAGCTTGAAAAGCGCTGTCAAAATCAATGCTTAGTCACATGCCCCACTACAATTCCCCTTATCTTGTCGCAACAATTTTTTTTATCAATTTATACCTCCCTTCTCTTTCTTCTCCCCACCATCCACCACCACAACGTGGTCGCTTGCATCCCGTGTTACCTTCGAGTTGTATCTTTTACCTGAGATCCTCATTAAAACAGCACATGACTTGCTCTTAGTTTTATTGACAATGAAAAAAAAGTTTATATAAACGAAAAGAAAAAAATTGTCGTGACGGCACTTTCGAAGCTATGATGACCTCTTCAGTGGTCATTTTAGTCAAATTTGTGCCAAGAGCAATCCTCAAAAGGAGAGAATGACCCTCTTGGGCATTCGTCTAGGTCGTGTTACAAAGTCTTTATCAATGAGGAACTTTGCGTCAAATTTAACCAGATACATCTTGTCCATGAATTGGATTTTCTTGTGAGAAAAATCGACATTGCTCTGATGGGCAATATATTTTTTGCTTCTAGGCCTAGTTTGGAGCTAGCCCTGTCGTATTTGTATTCTGTTATAACCCTATAGTTTGCAATTGTGAAGTATCATGATGTCATAAGATCCAGAGTGTCCAATGAAAATAGCACAAGATTAACTTTGAATTAAATGAAACAAAATATGAACGGCATATCTAAAGTTCCTTCTTTTCTTCTACTACTTCCTCCTCGCTCGTCTCTGTAGACACAGGCACCTTAAACTTGGCGGACTTCTCCTTTACCCATACTGCAATAAAAGTCACCACATCAGCAACTAGTTTGAAAGCCACAGCGCAGGCGACCTGCCAAGTACCAATAGAGACACTGCCCAGAGGTGCCTTAGGAAGCGAAAGAAACCACTCAGCATAGTACGGGAAGAGATTCTTAGGTAGCCAGAGCATGGGCTCCCGGGAGTACCACAAGGGAATCAAATATTGAGGAGCGCGGATAAGGACGAAACGGAGAGCGTTGATCGCGGTGTTATATTGACCCTGGACAGTCTCGAAGCGTTGCTCTGCAGATGATGGGTTCAGTGGTTAGTGACAAAGAACAGAGGGCAGATAGACGGTGCGGGTGGGAGGTTGTAAGAAACGTACTCTTTTGCTCGAGTTGCTCATAGAGCTTGTCGTGTTTGCGGCGGAGACGGGCCCACTTCGCAAATTCATCTTGGCTGCTGGTGGCCTGCATTTCAGAGCGGACAGCAAGGTACTCTTTCTGGAGTGTTCGCTTTTCGGCGGCCATTCGGGAGGGCTCGAGAGGAAGGAGGGTTACGAGGCGCCATAGCTGGAGAGATGGTTAGATTAAGTTTTATTCGGAGAGAATGGAGTGGCATGGATGACGTACCAGTTGGTTGATGGTGTCGGTGCCGATGGCATTGAGGAGGTAGACGGTCACTTCCAAAAGGAAGATGACGGTCATTAGATTGACCATGACGGCAGCTGTATGGGTAGGCTGTCCTAGGTTTCGACAATGTGTCACCGATTGATGGTATATCAGTAACTAGGTGAAGTTGAAAAGAGGCTGGGTCACCAATTGATTTATTGAGCAAAAGATCAATCGATCTCGTCGTAATGGTAGATTTAGGTATTAGTGATAAATATCGGCCACATGTGAATTTCTGAGGTGGCTGTCTAACCAGGTCAGAAGGAGCCAATCAGATAAGTGCATCAGTAATAAAAGTGGAGACCTATATTGACTTTACTGAGCTTGACGATCATGGGTTAGGGTGAAGCTTGGTAGGACACGCCTCAAATTTGGAAATAACGCCATTGGCATCTATGCATATGGAAAACAATGATGTAGTTGTATAGTAAGACGAATAATGATTGATAACGAAAGGCCATCTAGTAGTATAAGTTTTCCGTATGAACTTTACGAAAAAACTTGTGTTTGGATGTCCTATGATGTCATATGACTGACCGTTAAGACTTCTCTACATACGTGACACAACCCAACATCTGACTTTATCTTTAATCCCACCATAGCATATATAGACTTGCTACTGCACGTGAGAACATCGATATCTATCGCCAACCCCCAACACTAACAAAACGCCTAGCTACAATGTCCCGCGCTTTAGACCCAGAAGCCATCGCACTTCTCAAATCCGTCGACTACAAGTCGGTCTACACCTCCATCGCGACCATCTTCACCTATCCTGCCACTCCCCCCTCGCCCCCCTTTCTAGAATTTGAAATCCTCAATGGCCTAGGCTTCGACCTCACCACGCACCTCCTCCAAGACGGCCCCGCCATCGCCGTGCCGAAACTCCGGCTTGTCCAAGCCTTTTTCGTCGCCAGACCGATAATCCGACGATATGCTCAAGTTCTCCGCGATGACAGAATAGAAAAACTCACAGATAAAGAAGCAGAGGAGATCCATAAGGCGACGGCCGTGGCGTTGCTGATGGACGCCGAGAATTTGACGGCAGCAAATTTGAGGAAGAGGGCGGTTGGGAAGACGGGGGATGAGCGGAAGGGCCTGTTGCTACGGAGGGAAAAGTGGGTGGTTGACGGGTTGTTAACGAGCAGATTACATCGGCAGACCAAGTCGCCAACTCTGTGGAATCACCGGCGGTGGATCCTAGCTGAGATGAAGAAGATGCCGGGGGAGCTCGTGGATGTGGTTGCGGAGTTTACGGCAATTGTGACGGTGGCAGGGGAACGGCATCCGAAGAACTACTATGCTTGGTGTCACGCGCGATGGTTGGTTGCAAACTTTGAGTATGACGCCGAGAAGCTCATGGCAGCGGCAAAATTGTGGGCGTGGAAAAACTATACGGATATATCTGGGTTGTCATTTCTACAATTTTTCATGTTGAGACATCGGGAGCTAGCGGGTGAGGTTGTGATGGATACATTGAGGTTTGCGGAGAGTCTACAATGGCGAAATGAGTCGATTTGGTGTTTCTTGAGGACAGTAGTGGCGGATGGAATTCTGGGTGAACAGACTGAGATTGCACGGCGGACTTTCTTTGATGTGGGGAGGAAGTTGTTTGAAGACCGAGACAATGAGACCGAGAAGAGAGTATGGAGGCAAGCCAATGAGTGGGTTGGCCAGTATCAATAGCAGATGACAAGTTGACGCTTTTGGTGTACAGGTAATGTTGCAATCGTAGGCCATTATGACCAACAAAAATCTCTTGACACGGGCTCAAACCCACTTAATCACGATGATGCTATCAATTCACTTAACTTGCACCTTCCAATCCGAAAAGACCGTCATCTCCAGGTAAACAAGCTGGGATCTTTTTATTTTGCAAAAGTACTGTATATCTTCAATCTAGATTGCCGGTTCATCACCGTGGCCATTGTGGCTGTGAATTCAAATGTACCCTCGCAGTAATTTAAACCATTTTGTCTGTCCGTTCTTATTGGATCACATTTAGGCCTTGTCAGTTGGATAATGAACAGGCTTAGTAAGTTATGTTAAATAGTGTGTGTAAGGGTTTTGAAAGGGTTGTTGATATAGTGTTTGTTTGTGTATAGGGTAGGGTTTGGTTCGAGCTTTGCGGTTGACAGGTAGGTGCTGAAGCTCTGATAACGGGGGTGGCCGGAGTCATAGAAAGTGTGTATCAATATCGATATCGGTTGTCATTGCCTTAATATCGAGATGATTATAACTGATTATTTGTACGTAGATATCAAGAAGATCAAAACATGTGACCTTTTGAGACTCGTCTCCCATATTGTGTATACCAAGAGTCTACTTTTCACCATGATCCTAACCCTGCCGCCAACGATCCCTTTCCGCCCATCGAACGTCAAGAATTCCTGCTAAGGACAACAGATCTTTAGCGTTTACCCCTCTACATCCCTAGAACACCCCCAGGCTGCCAGCCGGCCGTGGAACCCCTGAGCTGATAACAGACTAGATAATTCACGAGATGTCGAGACATGGGGCAGTGTTGGAAAGAAACAGGCTACATTAAATAAGCGGATATGATGGAAGTGACAGAGTCGACTATTTTCAGTATGAGGCATTGTTGATATCGTTCGGCTAATGTATATATTTACTATATATATATGCATATATACGTTATAGGTGAATAGCTCGTTTGAAGTACATAGTGACAATGAGAGATATATAAAAATAATGTCTATATAATAATCCTCCCAATATTGTAAAGTGCCGCTGTGTACGTGCCGGGGACCCACCACAGATCTGTCGTGATGTTTTCCCCCTGCGCTATATTTGGTACCGCTATAATGCATATAGCCAGGATTTAGATAAACATCAACGCCAGCCAGTCCGTAGCTCAATAATTTATCAACGTGATTCTAGATGTTGTTTCCCTCAGCGATGACATTTTATCAAAAGAAAGTTCTCTCGAGAATAACTCGACAGCTTCGAGCCACTAATCGCCAACAAAATCTCAACTAATAGTATAAAATTGACACAAATAGCCCCACTTTGGCCTCGGAATGCAGCCATGTCTTACGGCGATTGTTGCAAGTGACACCAAGCTTTGTGTAAGCCACCCATCATGCAACTGCTCGGAACATACATACATATCTGCTCGTTATTTGGGATTCTCGGGTATCTAGTTCAGTGGCATCTACCGGCATGATGATTCCCGTCATCCCTCTAATACTGGCCGATGCCATTCTACATTCCGACCCGCGTGTTGTTGTCATGACTAGTCTATTCCGCTCGTTGTGAACCAAAATTCAGTTGATGTTCATAGAATTGGCATGAAGAAAAGAAAGGCAGACTTACCATATCTTATGTCTTATCAGCCAACCTAAATATTTCCATCTCCGAACACGCTCCCATCTCTGGTCTCCGATAACCACTCACCTCCTTCCATCTGCCCCTGTCCACTGCAACCCCAGGGTTACAAGGTTGACACCCTTGAGGAAGGAAGGTGCCTCAAGTGCCTCTTTCTACTCCAAGAAGCCACTGAAGCCACTGTAAGTCCCCCCACCTGCATATTTAAATCAGAGTTAAGTGCCTGCTGAATCCTTCACAGCAACAAGCACCACCATATCCCTATCGTTGTCGTCGTCCGAGCTGGGGATAAGGGCCTTGTCAGTTGTTTCCCTTTTGGCCGTGCCCTCACATCCAGCCAAGTCTAAGTGAGAAGGCTGTTTATTTGTTCGCGTTAGCTTGCGGTCGTAGTTGATGTTTTGATGAATAGATGGACATAATTGACGTCTCTTTAATATATATTTATCTTAAAATATTTAGACAAGAGGAAGAAAGGGATATGGGAAAAGAAAGAAAAGAAAAGCACTTAACCTGTGCTGAGCCCCCCATCACGAAGCTTCCCGACTTCTTTTTTCTTGGTTCGAGAAAAAGTAAGGGCTAATTCTGGTCTTTCCTCTTTCTTGTTTTCCTCTTTGTCTTCTTGGTCTTTCTTTTTTCTTTTCTTTCTTTTTTGTAAGGTCAGTTGGATCGAGTTTCTGGATTATGCCTTTTTTCTTTTTAAGAAAAAAGAAGTACACATCCATTCTCGTCTCTTCATCACCACGTCTTTGTTCTCTCGCTGTGTGTGTACGTTGTGTGAGAGGGTTCTATCTATATCCCCAGAGATAGAAAACCACGATATAAGATCTTTTGAAAAAAAGGAGGAAGAAAGAGAAGAAGACGGAAGTCGTGAGTTGAAGCCATTCGTTTGTGCACGCAACTCCCTCTTCTCCCATCTTGAGCAGAATCAACGACGCGCTGCTTTTCTTGTGATTCCCATTCATTTTGGTCGAGTCTATAGTTGATCACCTTCACCTAGTTGATTGTCTGAATCGGAGTTTTATTTTTGTTTTTCTTGCTGCTTGTGTGTTGTTTTCTTGTTTCTGTTTCAACGGTCATCTACAAATGTGGAAAGCAACATCTAGACCACTCGTCCAATATCTAGCTGTTCTTTTTGCTACCGCCATACACGAGTTTCTCATCACTGGGAGTTCCTCACCCTTTTGAGATCTCACCTTTGGTCCTTCGATCCATTCCTTCCACTCATTACTCTCATCTTTCTGGATACACCATGAAGATCTCATCAGTCCTCACCCAGGCTTTGTGCCTGAGAACATGCGTTTCTGCCTTCTACATCTGGGAGTCGCGTATCCAGGATGAATCTTGTGTCAAGAAGTCCAAGAGCTATCAGTCTGGAATTCATAATAGCGAGCGGAGTCAAATAAAGAGCTTCCCTATCACACAAAGGGCACGTCCTGTAAGCTATCCACCGCTAGTGAACTTACGAGCCAACTTATTAACCCTCATGTCTAGGGCTCCTCAAATCATGCGGCGAGCCGTATCTCCCCGTACGGTAGAATCGGCCATGAGCGTCTCCCCAAGAAACGCTCAGAGAATGACTACGATATCCTAAAGGCAAACGATCCCTCGTATCCCCACACTGAGGGCGTCAACCAAGACGGTGATGATCTCTCGTATTTCATTAGTATTAGCGTCGGTTCTGCTAAGAAAGAAATGTACATGCTTATCGATACCGGTGCCGGCAGCACATGGATTATGGGTAGTGATTGCTCTACTGATGCCTGCAGCATGCACAATACCTTCTCTCAGGACACCTCCGACACCATCTCCACCACCAATTCTCACTTCAGCATTTCCTACGGCTCCGGTTCCGTCACCGGCCAAGCCGTTACCGACACTCTGACCATTGGTGACATCTCTGTCAACATGACCTTTGGTCTCGCCAACTACACCTCCACCGACTTTGAAAGCTTCCCCTTTGACGGAATCCTCGGCCTCTCCCTCAACAAAGGTAGCACTGACAGCTTCACCCAGAAACTCCGTGACTCCGACTCAGTATCCGTCGATGTGTTCTCCATCTTCCTCGCGCGTGCCAACTCCGGAATCAACAATGGCGAACTGACTATCGGCGGCATTAACCCCGGCCGTTACGAAGGCGACATCACCTATACCCCACTCACTTCCAAGACTTCGGGCGATTGGTTGATCCCCATGGATGGCATCTCCATCGACGGTAACGACATTGGCATCACTGGGCGCAATGGATACATTGATACCGGCACCTCGTACATCTTTGGTCCTCCCGATGACGTCAAGACTCTCCACGAGAAAATCGACGGTGCCACCTCCACCGATAACTCCCGCTGGTCCGTCCCTTGCGACACTAACCACACCCTATCAATCTCCTTTGGTGGTACCTCCTGGACCCTCGACAAATCTGACTGGATCTCCTCCGAGCGTGATGATTCTACTTGCTACAGCTACATCATGGGTGTTGAAGTTGTCAAGGGCGGCTGGCTTCTTGGTGACGCATTCATCAAGAATGTCTACTCTGTTTTCGACATGGAGAATCGACGTATCGGTTTCGCCAAGGCTAAGCAGCAAGGTGGTTCGGCCACTAGCACGGAGAGTAGCGGATCGGCATCGACTACGGCAGTCTTGACTGGGGGAAGTTCCCATGAGACGACAATTCCCACAACACAAGCACAACAATCGTCAACCGCGAAATCTGCTGGTGTCTCTTCCCGGTCAGCCCATGGCTTGATAGCCTGCGTTTTCATCGCGATATTTGTTACATTGCTATAAAGTGGATTCTGCAATGGATACCGGATAGTGTGATGATGCATTTTCCATGCAGCTCTTTGGGTCCTGCATACGCGAGGGTGATCAGCAGCACCTGCATGAAAACCATCGCTGACTTAGCAATTTGTACTTTTTGTCTTTGATAGACCGGGCTTAGTCAACATATCCTGACTAGTGGGAGTTCCCTCGATGATCGGCGTTGTTGGTCCGTTCCGGCTTCTGAAAAGGGGCTCGGTTTCGGGTGGTGCCCGGGTTTAAGGGAAGCTGCCTTATCTGTTGAAGTGCGTTCTCCTATTGGCATTTTTGTTTCTTTGCAGGTTCATGATTTCGGTCTACTTTCGGGCGGCTTTCTTTTCTTTCTTTGATATTTCCACGGGATTTACTTGCTGGTTCTCGGAAGGATTTTGTGCATATTGCCTCCGGGGGCTTTTTATCTGTTTGTTTTTGTATCAGCGTTGTGATTCTCTTCATCTCTGGGCTTGGAACCATGCATTGCATCTTGCATTTTTTGTTGTTGTCTTGTCAATGTTTCTGTACTTGTAGGATAACCTTTACTTTTTTGTAATACCAACGTCCGCTATTCCGGACGAGCTGGGCGGTCTGATTAGCTGTTATTCGGAAGCTGCCTTTTGAGGCGGTATCTTTGTTTGGTTATCCAACATCTAATAAATGGGGAGCTCTGGCGCTTGTATGCGAACGGCCTGCGATGCTTCTGTCTGCAAATTTGAAGCTTAAATAGCCGCGATGGTGAACTATGTATATGCGAAGTTGATGCAGAGGCTAATATAAAACTCAATCTACAACTTACGAACTCCTTTTCTTGTTTTGGGGGGTAAGGCGGAAAGTCTGTCTCTAACCACTAAATTGTCCAATTAAACAATGTTCATCGCCATAAGCCGCCCTATTTTGGACAAGTCTATTGGCACATGCGATAAACGAGTTGCTCGGTTCTTTGTTTCATCACACCACAGCTGCTGGCTATTACAATGCAATTCGAATGGTCTTTTCTGGCGGGAGATACTGTAATGGTAATATAGATCACGTGACAGTATACGAAGAAACTATCGTGACATTTTTGTAGCCTTTGAGATTCAAAACATCAATGCCCAGCGCATGGATAGATCTCAAGGCATTAGCCAAGCGTTAAATATAATTTCTAGAAAATTGGGCAAAATCGGCACATAACCACATAGGGAGGTCTCTTCCATTCATACATACCACACACACACATTCCATATGAGCAGATTGCCAGGCAGGGTGACCTGTCCCAGTGGCCGAGTTGTCGGTCAACGTCAAAATGGTGGGCTGGAGTTGGATTTGACGATGCTTGCTATCGATAACGAGAGAGCAAAGGAATAGTGCGGTCTCGGTTGATGTAAGGTTCAGGAGTAAAGGCGAGGAAATAAGTGACAGAGTCGATATGCATGTGCTGTTGATCGGAATCCACAATATAGTGTGCGCTGAATCATTGGACACCGTTCTAGTGGTGACTGGCATACAGGCAGTGGTCGGTTGGGTGCAAGGCAGAGGTTCGGTCCTCCTCCTATATGACATAGATGATATATATATACTTATCCAGGACTCTAATTTCATACTGTTCCATTCAAGGAAGGAAGGAGCCATATGTAAAATGATGTGGAAAGTTCCCTCGACTGTTCATCGTGACTTCCGTATTAGACCCGGCGTGCATGCAATGAGTGAAAAGTTTGACGGTAGCCATCTTTGAGCCTTGCACTTTGAAACCTTGACAAATTTCCTTTAATTTTTTTCCTCTCCCCCCGCCTTTGCTGGCTTAATTGATGCTTTTTGCCTCGCTTTTTTTTAATCTTCAAACGTTGTGATTTTAATTATCGTCACGTTTGTGTGTGTTGCCAATTCAACGTTGGATACACAAACTTGTCAGAAATTAGAACAGCACATCAAGAAATCCATGCTCTCAATAAGCCGGCGGCATCACCTGGTTGACGGTTAAAGAATTATCAGATCAAGAAATTCAACGCCATCAAATTCTTTAATCTTCAAAAAAGGCGCTTAAGCAGTATCATTTAGAGCCATCAATTATCCTAAAACGGAGATCAAAAGCATACACCCCGTGTTTTTCATCCTCAACACCTACCTGCTTGCACCTAGCCTGCTCGATTCGACATCCGGCAAATCTACCGTCCGGTATTATTCCCGACTTGGCCGCTGCCAACTCTCTAAAAATCTCCCTAGTTCTTCTTGCCATTATCATCTCCCATCATTCCTCCTGGCTTTAATCTTCCGTCCGACATCCTATCGAAATACACTTGACGCAACCATCTTTGGCTATCGTGCATTCCGATACATCACAGGCACACCCTCACTACATAGCCATCTTTTCTCTCTCGTCCCAGCTTTGGTCCATCGTGGCCTGGCTCAGACCCTCGCCAATATTGCCTCGCAACATCGGGATTATATACACGCTGGCTTGTGGCCACCCTTATAGCACATGGTCAATTTTCATCGAGACTTTCCCCCGACCAATCCAACTGTATATGTGTGTGTACCAAGCATCTTTTTGATACCTTGGACGACTGCCTTCGGGTTAATAAGCTAATCCGAGCGTAGTTGATGGTATCCCGGGCTTCCTGGAGATTATCATTCTACCTTGCCGCATTGGCTGTATAGCGAACACATAATAATACATATCCTCGACATTCACAACATCAACAGCTTGCTGCGCGTACGAGCTTTAACGTCGAGTCTACAATCTTCAGCTCAGATATATATATAATCACGAAATCACGACATAACCATCTGGTCGGCAGCTCCCAAATAATTCATTAGCTTTTTCTTTCCGTTTACGACTTTACACGATAACCTCGTCCGACCTCCATTCCAGCTACATCCCTAAAAAGCTCTCTTGGCCATCCCTTTCTTCACCCTCGTCGCACCCTTTGCGATACCCCCCACTATTTCCACATCCGATCCACAATGCGGAATATCTTCCGACAATGAACTCCAGCAAACTCAAGTTCTCCCGCGGCCGGACTCCTATCTCTGTTACTTCCGATGCCGCCACCGAAGAAGCTGCCGCCGAAGGCCGCGGTCTTCTCGACGGTGACTCTGACGACGATGGCGGAGGCGACCGTCTAGTTCTCAACGTTGCGCGAACCCGTATAACAGACATCATTGCACAAGAATCCGAATCGCCAAAGACTCCACGAAGCGCTCGGAGTGTACGGTTTGATTTGACGCCAACATATGCTGAGGCACCGCATCATTTTCCCGATCATGGGCGCAAGAGTGAAGATAGCATGGCGGAGAGACGACCCAGCAGTGTTTTTGATCGCGCGGATGTCCCGTTCTTTTTCAACAGTGAGGACCCTGAGGGATATCATCACCGGCGACGAGGAAGCCACGAGATGCAGATGACAGATAACCCAGTGGCAGAATGGGCCGAGCAAGAGCGCAGACGACCAAAGTCATCACTAAAAAGTGCGTTCATGAATATGGCAAACTCCATCATTGGTGCCGGTATCATCGGGCAACCGTACGCCCTCAGGCAAGCTGGTCTTCTTGCGGGTGTGTTTCTTCTGGTGTTGTTAACGATAGTCGTCGACTGGACGATCCGGTTGATTGTGATTAATGCGAAGCTTAGTGGGACGAGTAGTTTTCAAGGCACTGTTGCGCATTGCTTTGGGCGCAAAGGAATGTTGGCTATCTCGGTGGCGCAATGGGCATTTGCCTTTGGTGGGATGATCGCATTTGCAATTGTGGTGGGCGACTCGATACCGGTAGTGTTCCGGGCGATTTGGCCAGATTTAAACGAGATGGGCATGTTCAGTGTTATGGGGAACCGGAATTTTGTTATTACGATGTTTGTGATTGGCGTCAGTTATCCATTGACGCTATATCGTGATATTGCCAATGTATGTTTTGTCCCTGCGGGTCACACTACGTCATTGTACGTTCCTTGGCTTGAAATACTGACATAGACTTTAATTAGTTGGCGAAAGCGAGTACATTTGCGCTTATTAGTATGATGATTATCATCACCACGGTGGTAGTGCAAAGTTTATTGGTACCCGCTGAGCAGCGGGGCTCTTTCCCGCCGGAATTGTGGACCATCAACAGCGGCATCACCCAAGCCATCGGCGTCATCTCCTTCGGTACGTTCTTGCTGTCATCTGTTAATCTTGCCTATCATATCCTTGTGCTAACATTTCTGTCGAGCCTTTGTCTGCCATCACAACTCTCTTCTGATCTACGGTTCCCTCCGTACCCCTACTATCGACCGATTCTCTACTGTTACTCACCTCTCCGCCGCCGTGTCTCTCCTTGCCTGCCTTACCATGGCGCTTTCCGGCTTCCTCACCTTTGGTGACAAGACCCTTGGCAACGTCCTCAACAACTTCCCCGCTGACAATACAATGGTCACCTTTGCCCGCCTCTGCTTCGGCCTCAACATGCTCACGACTCTCCCCCTCGAAGCCTTTGTCTGCCGCGAAGTCATGCTCGAATACTTCTTTCACAACGCCTCCCCACCACAAATCCCCGACGATGAAGAAGCTCCGTTTGTTGCCGAGGGGACGGTCCCCCAGGTCGGTACGGCGCTCCATGTGCTCATATCGACAGCGCTAATTGTCAGTGCCCTTGGAATCAGTCTGTCAACTTGCGACCTTGGTGCCATTTTCGAACTGGTGGGGGCCACTAGTGCGTGTGCGTTGGCGTATATCTTGCCACCATTGTGCTATATTAAGTTGACAACGAAGTCGTGGAGAACGTATGTGGCAATGAGCATAGTGGGGTTTGGGTCGCTGGTGATGGTGGTAACGATGATACAGGCTTTGGGGAAGATTATATATGGTAGTAATGATGAGGCAGTTTGCGTTTAAGGAGGAGGAAGGGGATCATGTGAGAGAGGGGAGTGGCGAGGGAGTGCATGTATGTGATTAGTCAGCTACGAAGATGAGATGACATTATGGGCAGAAGGAAAGGAGCAAAGAAAGAACGAAAGACGAAGAGATAAGATAGATTGCATTCATGTTTTATTGGCGTTAGGTTGTCATTTTGTTTGAATATATGGTAATAGATTTCATCTAATTTTTTTCGCTATTCGTTTTCTAAGTAGCAAACGCCGAAGGGTCGGTGACAAGATGGCATGCCATTGCATCTTACAGGATCACCGCCCACCTGCCTGCCCACTTGCATCAGCACATATCCCCGCCCTGCGGTTGGTCAGTCGTCAGTTGGATATCATGGATGTACATACGTATGTACATCCATCCATACGTACCACCAAAATTGAAAATCAACCAAAACGAAACGCTCAGTCCAACATAACACTACCACCCACCACCATCCGACTCAACTGTGACTAGCTCCACCAAGGGTATAAAAGCTACCCCGATCCCCATCAAACGAACGTTATTCATCAACCAACGTTTCAAACGCATCCTTTCCATGCGCCTTCTTCTTTTTCTTTTTCTTCTAAAATATCCCACTACGACCACATTTTCCTTTTTATTTTCCACCAAAACAAACCATCACTAAACATTACAATGGCCCCCCTCACCAATGCCAACCACCCCAAGTGCCCCAAATGCCAGGCTGCCATGACCGGGTCGTCCAAGACCTGCGGGTCATGCGGTGCCGTAAGTAGATAACCGACACACATGCCAGAAAATGGCTGACTAATGAGGCCAATTACCGCAGACTTGCCCTGTTTAAAGTTACGAAACGCAACGGAGCGTTATGGACAGATAATGAGCAGATGATGAATACAATATGTATATGACAAGACACGACAACCGTCGGATACCATTTAACACAAAGGATGCTACGTGAATAGACAACATGAGAAAAACAAAACATCTTCGTAAAAACAATCATTAATACCCACTACTACTTAATACCACTTCGCTACCACTACCACCACTACCATTCTCTTCCTCACCATCACAAGCTACATATGCCCACAACACTTGCACTCGCATCTTTCAAAGGAACCAACTTAGAACACACAACACGCACAAAATAGACCAAATCGCCCCTCCGAATACAGAATCCACACCATCGCCCACAAACTAACAGAGATAATCAAGATGGAAATCAAAAAAATGAAAACAGAAAAAAAAACATAACGCAAAAGAAAGCACTCGGAACACACAACATGGAAGCCAAAAGAAAACAGTCGGAATGGGGGGGAAATAAACAAAACGGGCAATAAAGGACAAGGTGGGCCAAGGGGGCGATTGGAAACGGGAATCCTGAAAGCGAGAAAACAAAAGAGGAAAAGAAAAAAATAAAAATGAGGAATAAATATGCTTGTCCCTTCGTGTCGAGTCTCCCAAAGTTCACACAATTCTCGCATCTGCAAGTCTTATTGGTGAAGATATCCCGTGGCCATTACACATCTCCACCAGATCCTAAGATGTCCATCCTACAAGCCCAGTCAAGCTGCAAGGAGACATTATGCATAAGCTACCCCATCAGCCTCAGCAACAGCCAATAATGCCATAACGAAGCCAACCAGCCAACAAATGGCCCAACAAGGAAAATCCAGAGTCAACGAGGCCTTTGTCGCATGTGCGTGGTATCAATAAAAAAAAGTTGACGTTGATGGTCATCAAGCTTCACACATTCATTTGTGTTATGCAAGTTGCGCGGCACCAAGAAACAATGTGTTTCCGGATGAAGAGACTTGCAAAACTCATCCCCACACCCACTAAATCCTCATGTGAAAATCAATCAGCCGCCACGTAAGGCAAGGCATTGCCAATTTACAGGATCTGGCACTTGCGGTGGGGCTTGCCGCTCTTCCGAGACATAAGAGCAGCACGAGTAGCGTGCTCAAAGACCTCACGGACACCCTCATTGGTCTTGGCAGAGCACTCAAGATACTTGTAACCACCAATCTTCTTGCGGACGTCCTCACCCTGTTGTTGTCGTTAACATCATGATAAATAACCGACTACTCGGGTAGTAGCTAGGCAGTGTAGGCTTACCTCCTCGGGGGTGACGGGCTTCTGGCTAGTCTTGCGGAGTTCCTCAATAGTCTTGGGGTCGTGTCTCAAATCCTTCTTACAACCAACCAAGATGATGGGAAGGCCCTGGCAGAAGTGCAGAACCTCGGAAATCCACTATAACAGGAACAACAAGGTTAGTATCGCATGTCATTTTCCGTTAGATGCGTATCCCAGGCGATATTTCATCTCCACTCTCCAACGCTATGTTCTTATTCTTACCTTCTCCTGAACGTTGTCCAGAGAATCCGGTGAGTCCACAGCAAAGCAGATAAGTATGACGTGAGAGTCGGGGTAAGAAAGGGGACGCAGACGATCATAATCCTCCTGACCAGCAGTATCCCAAAGAGCGAGCTCAACGTGTTTGCCATCGACCTCGACGTCAGCGACATAGTTCTCGAAGACAGTGGGCACGTAGACCTGCAGTGAAAAAGGTTACTAGTTAGTTGATGTCTCTTCCGATTGGTTGAATCTCGTTTGAGTCGTCATCAACAAGATGCAGTCTCCAAATGCCAACCACGTAATAAAAGACTTGAGTCTAATATTGCCAGCTCCCGGTTGATTGACATGTGAGGTATTTGTGCTACATGATGCCCGACTATACGCCAATCATGAAGCACTAACTTCGTAAGTCAGACATCCGAAACTGCGGCCTGGCTTCCATTTATTCTCAGAAAAGTTGTAGTTGGGCAGATGACTAGATAACAGATGACAAGGTCGTTTTCGAACTGCACCTGAACATCGAGCGATGCAAAACTTTTCTGCCGCAGCTCACATTTAATGTGCAGTCAATACATGTAAAACAACCAAGCAAAGGGAAATATTTGTTTCGATTTCCGCAGGTCGGATATCCTGGGGTGTAGAATGTTGCATTTTATTTGTCGGTGCCTGATTGTGACCGTGTTGTGGAAAATACGGGCTTGTTCTCAAGTGCGCGAAGGTCGAAATCATTTATGTGCTGCGGACATAATGTCGCGTGGCGTCAAGGGTTGTGTATATGGTAGCATTTGATTTGTCCATCGTAGGATGAATTTGGAGATGCGAAATTGGCGACATCGTCGTCATGCAGTTAAGGGGTCAAACGACATAGAGTTATCAGTAGAAAATAATCTTACCTCAGGGAAGGTACCCTTGGAGAAGACACTGTAGATATGTAGTCAGCCTCGTGTTCAGCGATGATATTTTTTCTTCCATGGTTGATATGAGATAGAGATAGAGGAGTCATGTCTTTTAGCCTCGGCGGTAAGAGGCGCAAGTTGACATTAATGAGTATAGACAAAGGCTGTATATGCGCGCAAGGCTATGCAACGTTTGGCGACTAGAGAGATGTACTGTGATTTGCTAGCCTGATCTCTATATCTTGGGGAAGCTACAGTTACTCATAAAAAGACAAGTTGACTGATGGCTATCACCAGGCCTCTCTGATATCGGCGGTCGCAAGAGTCGAATAAAGGGGGCAATGGTGACAAAGTCCACCAACACATAGAAAAATTTAAAGGGTATAATTCAAAACTCACATCAGCAAACAGGTCTTGCCACAGGCACCATCACCAACGATAACAAGCTTCCGGCGGATCTCGGCCATTGTGTATAGATAGGGGTAATCGTCGTTTAGTTATTAGATGGACACGGCGGAATGCGCGTGGTGATAGTTGATGATGGAGGGTATGGAAAAGGTTGCGCTGAGAAGTATGTTGTTTCGTATTAAATGGTGGGCTCAAGTCGGCAGAATGAGCTCGGATTGGTGGCGATGAATAGATGTCGTTGTTTGGGTTATTGGTGTTGAGGTTTCTCGTGGACGAGAGAAATTGTACGTGGGAGAAGTAAGAAAAAGAAGTGAAAAGTAAGAGGGAAGAGAAAGGAAAGCTTGGATATCGAAACGGCCAGCTTTGGGAGGGAGGGGGGGAGGTAAGAGAAAAATAGGTTGTATTGGCCTGAAAGGCACAGAAAAGGAGGAAACAATGGCCAGGCACCGCCAAACAAGACCTGCTGCTAGGGAACTAGCAGCACCTATACAAGACCTTACAGGACCCAACCAGCCTCACTTTTAATTCCTTTCAGTGAAAGGAAGCCGTCCTTTTCTGCAAGTCCCCTGGATGCAGTGGCTTCTGAAAGACCGCCAAAGAAAGAGGACTCCCAATCCCAGGAGGATGGATGCTATTGTGTTTTTGTTTAGCGGGCTTCTTTTTAATGTTATTCAGCTGGTGATTACAGAGGCACATAGTTTTGGGTAGAATCTACGTGGTTGGGGATGGATCGATGGATTGAATCACGGATGGACTGAAGATGGAGATGCATGATGAGATGGATAAGATTTGGGAGATCTGTGAGCACGATGGTATTCATAAATTTTCTTTTACAGTGGTCAACATCGGGATGATGCTCAACGCGCTTATTGTAGTGAATTTGCCAGGCTCCAAACAAATTACTCCTACAACAAGCACACCAGCCTTAGATTCACATGCGCTTGTTTAGCACTAATTAGTGTTTGATTGTTCCCTATTAACTAATAGATGCCCCTGGAACTACCGCCGTCCACCATTGTCAACGTTGTTAGCGGAAGAGCTATAGCGTGATGAACGCCTGCAAACCAACCAGACATGGCCTTTGCAGTTATAGGTATATAGGACATAAGCCGGTACATACACAGATAACATGTCACCGATGTCTGCATCTGAGTATATTCATTTCCTCCATCGTCACCAGCCTGTCAAATATCAACAAAATCACCATGACCACCGTTTGACTCAATTGTATGTCTATTCTCCTTGTCCCTGACAGTCAGCAGAGCTAGCCAGCCAGCTAGCCAGTCATAATCTGGGCCTCACAATTTTCCTACCTGTAAAAGAAGAAAAAGACAACACATATGAAAGATTGCCCCCTCTGCCCTTCTGCCTTCCTTCCCCAAGTCTTTCTAGATAATTCTTATCTTCCTACATAGTAGGCCTGTTTAGTTGATCAATCTTATTAGCAATAGTAATGACGTCTCCGTAACAGTAAAAATTCAGTTTCGCTCCACACTTCGTCATCCTCAGACTGAAGGACATCTAGCTTCCATCCGCTAAGCTCAAAAGGCTGAACATTTTGGGAGAAAGAAGGAGTACGCGGCGCGGTGGACCTAAGTGATCCTATGTAAATACGATAATCGCCGGTGACAGTCTAGAAGACTTCAACAAATTTACCTACATTCTAGATAATCCATGTTCGCGATATTCTACTAAACTATTCAAAGCCACAGACTTGACACATCACTCGTTGGATAAATATCTTGACATATACATAATGTGATGGCCTACTAGGCTGACGCTATATAAGTGACTATTTATGTACAAGGGCCACCCGGAACTATTATCTCACAGACAAAAAGGACGTCCGGTAGCCGATATGTAGATGTTTATGTCAGTCCATAGGATCTTGCTGCTGCAAGGGGCTGGTGTGTTGTGTGAGAGAAAAACTAATTACTCTAGGACTTGGGTTTCAGGGCTCAAAAATACCATCAAAATATTATCACATCCGCCAAACAGAACCTGTGACCTCGTAAACAGTTTCCCTCCATCATCATCAACTATAGATTTATCTGTCCTTAGCATTGTTGCCATTCACATCCCGAAACACACTATCCCGCCAGTTGTCCCCTTCAGTCTTCGTCCGCCCAACAAATTTTCTCGAGCGACTTGCACCAAAATTGTAACTGTAACCCTTTGATAACTCTTTGATCCTAAGATAAATAGAACAGGCTGTGCCAACCAACACGAACCACAAACAAACCCATGATCCACATTTTTCCCTCCTCCTCCTCTTCCTCCTCCTCCCTCCGCTTATGCGGACCACCTGCATATCGCGAATCCATGGCCTTATCCAGATGTGCCTCCAAGCTTCAGTAAGAGAGGACCCGTGTAGTCTTGCAGTCTCCACTATCCAGGAACAGAATCAAGGCCTGTTGACAGTGAGTACCGGTGGTTTTTGTATACGTGACTACATATAACTTCAATAGACTTGATAAACTCTCCGTTTTGAGTTTCGGGCTATACCCTCTTGTAGCCTAGAAAACAACACCGACTACACTGTAACTATACTCTGCGCTAGTGTCTTGCTTAGCCAGCGTCCTTCCAGCCTTTAGTGGTTTTTTCAAATTCCTGCCATTAAGCTCCTATTTTACAAATCTGCCGTCCATGCGCATTCATAAATATTATCCTTCTGCGAAGAAAAAAAATACCCTCCGTAGATAAACTTCTATTCACTTGATCCTCTCCAATCGGAGACTTCAGCCTCCGTACACAGAAAAAGACTGAGGTCATTCCCGTGTTCGCAAGGGGGGCTGGGCCGGACGCCCCAAAATGTAAAAGGTCTTAGACACGTTTGTGATGGCATATTCAAGTTTGAGAACTTGTTAATCTATATAGGTGAATTTAGATGGATGAAATCTGTTGGATGGAGCAAATTCGGGAGTCTGTATTTCTATATATATATTTTATCTGCCTTTGAAATCTTGCTATATATAAGAATAAGACTGTCACTGTTAATGATGGAAAGCTTGTGGCTATGTGGCTCTTGCCCTAAAAGAGTAAGGAGGCCATTCAAGGACCTGCTCTGCTAGGGTCTCTTATGTTTATGTGGGGCTATAGCAAAAAGCGGTGTTACACAAAAGGCTACAGAAATAGCAAGACTCAATTTTACCACACATTTATATAGTAAAATGATAAAGGTAGTTTGCATAAGCCATCAAGAGAACAAGTGTCAACATGTTGCTTCCTCTATAGATGTAAACATGACTCTACTGAGAATACCCATTCCCAACACTCCATTCACCTCGCTATGGCGGTAGGAAAAAGACCATACATAATGCGCATTCACACATAAACGTGCCGCCTAAATATAAACATCCCAAAATCACCAATCTCGTCAAACACGAACTGTCGCCGCAATCAACAGAAATCAAGGGAGCAGGGGCAGTGGAGAACCAACTGCCAGTGACAGACCAAGCCCTGAGCCTGGGCCTTGAATCCCGGCAAATGGGTCCTCCGCAGGACAATGATGGGTTTGGTGTGCAGCAGCGCTACAACAGTTGACTAGGGGCTACCTGGCGTGGTTGTTTGGAGATGAGATGTGGTGATTAATGGTGATGATGACGTTGATGTTGGAATGCGGTTCGTGGGTTGCTTTCTTTTCTGTGTTGATTGATTCTTTGGGTGCTTTGAAAAATCTAGATTGGTGGCGATCAGACCATTGGAGTATAGTCTGGCCCTAACCCTTGTGTACATTGAAGTTGATATCATTTGATAGCTATGAAAAATTCCATCTTTGCAAAGTCCATATGACAAATCTCTATGTACATAAATTTTTATAGTTGACATTACATCATTTATTACCATTTACAGATACCTATAATTTTGGTGGGTGAGAAGCTTGTTGACAAGGCAGACTCAAGGGCTGTCAAACAGTTTCACCGCCAGATATATTTCTGACCGTCTAGGAAACATGCCGATCACCCTGATAAACATCGTCCATCCGTCCAACAATTTTCCCATGACAAAGCCACCTTGAACTTCCAACTTTCAACTAGTGTTAAATACCCCCAAACCCCCCATACACAGTACGCGTTCCCTATTCACCGAACACATCCCATCATGCTACATTATCAGCCATTCATCGACGAACCCCCGCATCGTACATTTTGTAAAGACGGCAGGTGATGGGATACTGTTGTGCATATTGCTGTGACTAGGAGCCAACAAATCCATGACAGCCCTACTTTTGCGGATTGAGTAAATATTTGTTTACCACGGAGTATGGAAGAGGTGTTGTGGTGCATGTTGCAGATAGAGTGGCTGGTAGTCAATAACTTGCAAGGTCCGGCAGAATATATGTTTGGAGAAGGATCCACAGAGACGGAGAGAGGTGAATGCTGCAAGTGGCGGGACTGCATCAAGCTGAGATGCATCAGGTGTGGCGCGTCTTGTTTGGTTTGTTGATGTAAACCATCAACGCACCATCAAATAAACGAATTGTGACAAACCTCTGCATCGCCACCACCGCATACAAAACCTATTTACAAACCCCAGACCCTCAAATATCTCAAGCCCAGCTTATTTCATCTTGATCATGATGCCTTGACGTCGTCTTAAGGGCCCAGTGGGACTACCCAACAAGGAAACTCTTGTGCGACAGCCCAGCTCATTCCCTTTCCCACCTTATGTCCACTTTTGACAGCTGCTGCCAGCCGTCATAAATTCACCAAACTCTTCCGACCAAACAAACGAAAATCTCCCCGGCGCCGCTCCGACCTCAGGCTACGGCCCCCGGAAACCCCGCACTAGTGCCACGATTGCACTCCATATACACCACATACGCGGTATCCCGTCTACACCAGACACCCTGACCGACTAACCTATCCATTTCTCGGCACTGGTGGCCCAGAATACACCTCATCTGCCTACCCACACAGCCAAGCCACCAATCATGGAAACCCTCGCCCGCCGCACCCTCCTGGCCGAACGGCACTCAGCCAAACGTCTTGCTGCCAAAGCCGCCATCCAAGCTGCCTACCAACGCGTCGCTACCCGCCGTCAATCCATCGAAGCCACCCGGGAATTCCTCGACCAGCGCAAACAGGCCATCTTGTTCTCCAAGGCTCTGTGGAAAAAAGGCCCGCTGGCGCCGAATCTAGAGGATGTCCCGATGTACGGGGTTGTTTCGCATCCGCTGCGGTTGGATAATTCGCAGGTGGCGGTGCGGGAGGAGATTGTGAAGGAGAGATGTGAATGGGCTGGGGGGGTCAAATTTTTGAGTTTGGCGGTGGGGGATCGGGTGGTTTTTGTGGAGGGGCCTTGGAAGGGGCGGATTGATACGATTCAGGAGATTGTGGCGGAGACTGGGTCGGTGCGGTTGACCAACACCAAGGTAAGTTTTTACTTGGTAGATTGTCTGGACCTGTGGGGAGTTGCCCCGAGGCACTCTTCCGGAGACTCCTGATGTCACTTCTGCAAACCATACAACCTCATGCTGACTCACCTCCTTAAAGATGCGTTCCCGCGTCCCCGAATTCATCGAAAATCTCTACAAACACGAGCCATCTTTTTCCCCCCTCAACGACAACCACCCCGCCATCCCCATCTCTGCCATCCGCCTCGTCCACCCCCTCACCAACGCCGCCACCGGGATCCCCCGCGACGTGATAGTCCGTCACCTTCTCGTCCAGAACATCCGCCGCGACAACCTCACCGGCACCACCGAATGGGACCGCATCATCCCCGGCCCCAACGTCATCATCCCCTTTCCTAAACCGGAACCGCCATCCTACCCAACCCACCTCGTCGACACGACGCGTGAAAACGTTAGCGCAGAAACCTTTGTCCCGACGTTACTGCGCCCGCCGATGCCCGAGGGCATCATTGACGAGCTACGCGGAAAGTATTCCAAGTTCCGCACGAGACACGAGAAGTGGTATGTGGAGAAGAAGGAAGCGGAGGTGGCGGCAAAGAAGGTGAGGAGGGCGGCGATTAACTCGACGGCGCCGGTGCCGGAGAGTATGTTGGATCCCAAGATGGAGGCGAGCAGGGTGAGGAAGGAGGAGAGACGGGCAAGAGGGCAGCCGGAGTTGTCGGAGGAAATGTTAGGGAAGATCGGGGAAGTTATGGCGAAGAATCAGATGGCCATGTGTGAGGCAGCGGGATTGAAGAAGGAGAATACTCTGGGGAGTCGGTGAAGACGGAAAAAAAAAGAGACTGCATTTGTAAAATGACGAGGGAAGGGAGGATACACTGTATATTAGCTTCTAGGATCCATAAATGTTGTATTAACATTAGTCTGGATGTCACAATTTTTGAACATTTTTTGTGTATGTGAATATATGCAGTTAATCATCCAAGTCTATATTTAAATCAATCATATGCTATCATCTTATATCGTTTTATCTATTTAACCCATCCCTTTTTCGTTTCCCATATTCTGTTCTCAACCCAACAAAGCCAATCTCTCCATTGCCTTCACAATCGGCGGCTCCTGCTTCTCTCCCTTCTTCCTCAGACTATCAATCATCACCGCCTCCGCTCCCTTCGGAATATAAATTTCCCCTTCAATCCCCTCCGTCCCCTCCACCGCCTCCTGTGCTTCTTCCTTCTTCACTTCTCCAAACACCGTCGTCACCGCCTTCCTACACGCCTCCTCCATCTCGCCAAACAACCTCTCCACAGCCCGTGCTCTCTCCGCCATATTCCGTCTCACCAACGCAGCAACCAATCGTTCCGTCTCTGCCCGCGACTGATCAACACGCTCCACAAGCCGCCGGACTGATGAAACAAGGTACTCTTCTTCGTAGACGGTCCCCTTTCTCCCACGGGCCCGTTTCTTCTCCTCGCGGCGGCGATTCTTGGATGTGGCGCGGGACACACCGGTTCCTACGGAACCAACAGTATCTGTATACCGAGTAAACAAGCTGGCACCACCTGTGGAAATCCGAGAGGATGCTGCGACAGAGATGTCATCGGGGATATTGTCACCACGTTCCCCTTCGTAGAAGGCCAGGGGATCCTCCTCGGCACGCTGGCGGAGCTCAAGGATGCGCGGGACTTGAGCAGCGAGTTGGGATTTGCATTGGGCAAGGAACTCAGTGGTATTACTCAAGGCCTCGACAATCCCGGAGTCTACAGCCGCCGTCAAAAGATCGGGCCGGTTATGCAATGTGACCGTGCGAATCGCCGAAGAAAAGTGGTAACCTTTACAAAATGCTTTGACAGCCTCGTCCAAGTTATGAAGATAGTCTACGTTCACTGACGCACATGCCTCGTATTCCTTGATGTCGTACAGGGCTTCGGCTAGGGTTGTCGCTAGATCGGAAAGCTCGGAAGCGGAGAGAGCGGGTGTTTGCAGCTGGGCATTGAAAAGGCATTCTTGCCAGCAGGTGGCACCGGCTGCCCGGTAGCAGTGAGTGGCCTCGGCATGACGCGAAAGAGATTCGTAGGCGAGACCGGCTTCCTGGTGCTTGGAACGGGATTCAAGATACTCGGCAAACAAGAGGATGATGGCGGCATGTCTCGGGGCATCATAGCGGTAGAGAAACAGGGCTTGTTGGTAGAAAGAGTACTTGACAGTGTACTTGGTAAACTCGTCAAAGACATCTAGGCCATATAGATGAACGAGTGCCTTGTCTCGTCGACCAAGATGATCATCAATGGTAAATTTCCTCCTTAGCGGCGCCTGCGTGTGCAGTTCCTGGATAAACGGCACATACTCTCGCGGATCCTTCTGCGTCTGCTGCGCCACTAATAACGCTAACTTTAAGTCGTACAAGCCCAGCGCATGCTCAAACAATTTATTTGGATCCACCAGGAAACAGATGTGCTCCGCAGCCTTCTCAGCAAGCGTCTCATTGGTCTCCTGAAGCTGAGCAACAAGCCGTAGACCGTCGTCGGTGGCGGGTGGTTGCTTACAGACGTGGGCAGTAATGGTGTTTTGGATGATAGTGGGCGTCGGTGATGGGGTGGCGGTGAGGACAGAGAGGACGGCGTCACAGATGGCATTGACCTTTTCAGACGGGGCTAGGGAAGTTCTGGTCTCGAAGGTCTCGTCGGAGGCTGTCTTAGTGTTCCGGTACATGGTCTGGGAGGTGTCTTCGGGCTTGAGCGAGGAGAGGAATAAGTCGATGTAGGACGGCTCCTTGACTTGGTCTAAGACCAACTTGATGTTGTTAAGGAATTGCTTGGGTCGGTGGTCGAAGAGAAGGTTCATGTCAACTCTGTGCGTCTGGCACACAGCAAAGGCCGCTCTGTAGTCTTTGGCATCAATCAACGATCTGATACCAGCCACAACCATAGCCCGGGGGCTAATCGTCTCCAGATTACCCCGCGGCATCTGCAGAATTAGACTAAACTGTGACGGAATGGCATTGATGAGCTTGCCGCCTCGCTCAATATTCCGTACCCGTTCGTCAGCTCTTGGGTCATCTGCGGGGACATCCAGCGCCTCCGCCGTCTCTGCAAGATGGATGAACTTGACTAGATGTGTCTTTGTAGTAAAGGCGACGTGATCCGGCATCACAAGGTACGACGTGCAGTTCTTGGCCAGGACTCGCTTCCCGGCGTAAAGGATGCCATTCCGGGAGAGACCAACAGCGAGGAGATTGTTGTTGACTGTAACAACATCCCAGGTGGGCAAGCCATCAGCTAGAGTAACGGGTAGTGGCGTCGGGAGAGGATCTTTGGGGGTATATTTCCAGATCTCGTTGGAGATACCGGCGCGGACATAGCCGGAGGAGGACAATGTAAGCAGAGGCTTCTCTTGACCGAAGGGCTCGTGGGTCTCAGCAGTAGCAGAGTTGGTGGTAGGGTCGACAGTAATGAGCGAGTATCTGTTGATATTACCAGTGCGCCCAGTGACGATAAATTGCTTCTCACCATACCTGGAGATCCCCGAGATCCACCCTCCAGCCAACTCAAAACCAGGGATTTCATAAGTGATGGGCAATGCCTTGATATACCTCCCCTTTCTTGTCTTTAAAGCCCACAACTCCACCACTCCCTCTGATGCAACGGCCAAAATCCGATGATTCTCCGAGATCGCCATTCCAACAATAGGCCCTTTGGCTGTCAGTGTCTCATAGTCCAATGGCGGCGGGACATTCGCAGAAGTAAACGGCGTCAACAGAACATCTGTACCATCAACAACAGCGACCATGGCGAGGTCTTTAGGGCCACCAATGGGTCCGCGGGTGATAGTGAAGGCGTATTCAGCCTGGAAGACGGTATCACCGGAGATGACGGCTAGCTTGAGTGGCTTTTCGGGATGCCAAGAGATCCTGTTGACAGCGGGGAACTCTTGTTGTTGTCCGACATGCTTCAAATACCAATGGTAGTTGCCCATAGTCCACAGCTGCAAAACGCCGTCCACAATAATGGCCAAAACGGTCGAGTCGCAGTTCCAATGTAGAGAAACCCTCTTTGGCATCTTATCTCTCAACATGAACTCCCCGTGCCTCAGCCCGTTCCGCTCGAAAAACACAATCTTGACTCCTTCCTTCCCAGGCAATCTCTGCACCCCCGCAATCAGATTACCCTCTGGCCGCCACGATAACGCCCCCTCCAATCCGTCCACCGGCTCACCTACTCCATCTAGGACACCATCACGGGTATACACTCTAATCGCTCTCCGGGATCCCTTGACCACCGAATTCACAGCGACGACCGCCCCGTCACCACGCCAGGAGATGGTGGCAGTGTCATCTTCGTACGGGCTAGGCTCGCCTTGGTCAACCTTCAACGGAATCGTTGGATCCCGCAAAGCCTTGACTCCACGCCCTTCAAACTGTGTTTCCTTCTTTCCCCAGCCAACGGACACATGTTTCGAGAGCGACAGGTCCTCGGGGCCCATTGTCTTTTCTGTTAACGAAGTAAAGTCGCGGCCCATAAAAGTGATTTGATTATCGAGCGAGAGCAATACCAGAACCTCTTCATCGGGAGACCAGGTAGCGGCGGCAATGCCGGCTTCGATAGATCCGATGATCTCAATAGTTGACGGGACAGAGCCATCTGGGGACTCAGTGACGGTAACGATGTCACCGGCGTGGAAAATAAGCACTGTTGTCAACGTATCAGGGAAGTGATGCACATCAATTATCCGGTCCACGGGGATAGCCGGATTTGCCAACAGCGCAGACCATTCACTAACCCTCGGTGACCTATCACCAAAAAGAAAAAAAGTAAAAGTTAGCCCCGCATTCTACTCACACGGATATTAAGGGGAGCTCAAACCTACTGGAGATCTCTAGGACCTTTCCGGAAATACGGAGATCCCTCGTCAGTGGTCCACCGCCACACGGTTGTCCGTTCATCATTGTGTAGCGCCGGTCCTCTCACAACGACGATGTCATCGGCAGCCGGGTCCCATGTGACGCCGTCAAGGCCCTGCTCGACCAGCCATCTCTGATAAGCAATAGTCTTCAGATTGTGCATGATATCTTATCTGCACATTTCTTTTCTTTTTGTTGGTGATGTTTCTTCTTTTTACACATAGATAGCAATATCGTAACCTTTATTTTTTTTGTGGATGTTATGTTATCGTGCCCCGCTTGATACCGGTACCTGCCTTTCACTGATTTTTTTGCAGTAGGATTGGTATTTTGACAGAATATGCAAGCACTGAAAGCCAGTTAGGCCAATGACATCCAAGGGATTTGGTGGTTGAGAGGATACTGTGTAACATTGAAGGTTACAATACATGCAGGACCGTGTGTTAACAGTGTGTATACTTTATTCTCTTGTCAAAATGGATATAGGGTTAGGGTTCATATAGGGTTGTATAGCTCTCGGCAGAGCTGTTATTTGGCAGCTCAGTAAAATCCGGGGAATCTGGGGAAGTGAGATGGAGGTGGGGTGGCGACCAACATTGGTTGATTGGTCCACGGCCTTGCATATGTACATATGAATGAGGAAGAAGAAACGTTAAAGAGAGTAGAAGATAAGGGGACAAGAATATCACACTGTTTTTTTATTGTAAAGTTGTCGCCCGCATCTCCACGGCTTCTCCAAATTTGTTCTCAACAAAATTGACATATGAGATATTGTTGTTGTTGGCCAAACCCTACCCAGGGCCACAAAGCTGCCATGAGTTTGCAGTCTCGGTTATTTCTGGTGCCAATGATTGGATCTATATACTATAGAGTCTAATACGTTGATCTGCCCGTCGACTCTGTGTACACACGTCATGAGAATCGATAAGTACCTACACATGTGCATTCCTAGACATATAGCTTCCTAGGTAATGTCCATTCCTATTAGTTTAAAGACCCGTTGCCTTTTAAGAGAAATTCATTAGCTCCAAAAGCGGAAACTTAGGGTTTCGACGCAACGGTAGGTTGCCCCCCAACAAAACGATAATGTACCGGTTGTCTTTATGTGAATACGTACATGGATATATAAATGGATGGTTGTTGAGTGTGGCGTAGTATTATTTATCATGATTGGTTGATTCCCTCTATTTAGTGTGGTGAGATTCGAATGGGAAGGAAAAACACGCCACTATATTAGAAAGTGTTTGGTAGTGGCAACAGCAGGATGGGGTTAGCGTGACAAAGTTCTGCGCACAAAAAGATGAGCTTTCCGTCGCCAACAGGGCTTTAAGAGTTTTGAAGTTTCTGTACACGACAAGCCTTTTCTTATTTACTTCCGGTTTCATTTTTCATCACTTCAGATTTCTTTTCATCGAGTCACGGTTGGCATTTCTTTTAATATCTGAGAAGCATCACTACGTTTACAACACACACACACACAAACATGACAACAAACAGCTTGACCATGGACGAAGCTCTCCAGAAGCACTTCTATCGCAACAAGCCCAAATCGCCCACCGGCTATCAATCACCCATGGCTCCCCTCTCCAGGTTCCCCGCAATTAACATTGACCTCTACACCGATGGCTTCCCGTTTAACAATACCAACAACAACGTCGACTCTTCTCCTAATCTCCCCTCCCGTTCCTCCCATTTCTCCCGTTCTTCTCGTTCCTCTCAATCCACCGTCCACTTTTCCACCCCGAGCTCACCAGGCCCCGGAGCTTTCACCAACAGTCTCCCCGCGACCCCTAGGCGTCCACTGCTCGCTTCCAAGAGCCGAAGCCATGTTGATCTAACGGGGGTGAACACAGCACACATGACCGTTCATCGACAGCCAAGGCGGAATATCCGAAGATCAGCAGATCTGGAGAGACAGGCGAGCGACTGGATGACAGAGGTGGCTATTGCTCTTAGTGAGACGGCGTCCGAGATCAACGGATCCTCATGGCTGATGACGTCGACGGATTCATTTGTCACAGCACCGGAGATGAAGAGGTTGTATTCAGATTTGAATGAGTGGGAACGTAAAGAGAAAATCAAAAAAGAACGGGCCGAATATGCAAAGATAGCGGAACTGAGGGCCTTGTCCAGACGAAGCTCGAGGACTAACTCAAAGAGGAATAGCCCTCAGTCTTCTCAACACGACTCATGACTCCAAAGTTGCGTCAACTTTGCCGAACTTGCCGAGGAACTCACCGAAGAAGCCAATGCGACTCACCGGCAAAAGACGCTTACTTTCCCGCCATATTCGGCCCCCGACTTTATCGACGAGAACGACCGCCTCGAGTCGGAAATTGCCTTTCGGGATTATTATGGGCTGCTGCCCGTTGAGACCGACGAGGAACTAGCAATTAGAAAGTTGGTGAGGGATGGACGGGCGCCAAGTTCGTGGATTGCGAGGGTGATGGGGTGGCAGAGGGAGTGGGATGAGGAGGATGAGGAGGAAAAGAAGGAGATGGAGCTGGCGATGGAGAGGATTGTGAAGGAGAGGAAGAGGGTGGAGAGGAGGTTTGTGGGGTCTAGGGAGGAGCGAGGGGAGGTAAGACAGGCGCCGGAGAAGGGGGGGTGGGCGGATGTAGAGTGGTTAGTGGAGTTGGTGGGCAAGGTACTTTGGTAAGGAGTCACCTGATCGGAAAGGTAAAGATGAGGATACTTGGGAACTGAGAAGGTTAATTGGTGAGCGAATATATCGTGGCGGAATAAGCTAGATTTTGTTCATAGATGTCAATCTCCACATGCTGGCCATCTGCATGAACCGGAAGCACAACAAAGGATCTTTACCTCGATCATTAGCTGCAAAAGAAACCGAGTATTCCATTACCACCTGGCTGCCGACGGGAACAATCACCTTGTAAAACTAATGTCGTTGGCCGAATTGGCGGTGTAGAGACGAGGCGATGGGGGTGGAGACGTTGCGTGGTGAGTATTGTTACACAGGATGTCGTAAGGGTTAGTTTGGGTTATTAGCGAGATAGGGGATCATTTCATGTGCTTGGTTTACAACATTGGATACCCAAACAAGTCGATACACTCTTGAAAGTGAGGCTGTTGATGAGGGTGTGAAGGAAAGACCATACATATGCACATATCCATGTACGTTAATGAATATCTATAGAGGCATCAGGATGCCAGAGAAGGGAGTGGGTACAAAGGAGTGGGGAGAAAGGAAGGGTGTTAATGAGTTGGCGAGGAGGAATAGAGTGACGGGATGTGACGGCGTTTGCATTTCGGTGACGGGAAAGGGGTGATAACTATGGTGAGACTGAAGAAGAGTGGGTGTTCGTTTCATAGCAGAATGAGTCTTGAGGGTAAGCAAGTTGCGGTAGATATTTTTGAAGATTTAAAACAAGATGCTGTTATTTGATTATTCTTGATTGTTGTATCACGTTTGTATATACATATAATATACATAGCCACTGATATTATCTATGTTGACTATGTGACACAAAAGGTCACTTCATGTCATAATAAAGACATGTCTCAACTCGAATATACATGAATTTACTCTCAAAGATTTCTTACACATTAAAAACTATATACATACACCTCGTCCTAAGTCTCTGCTAATTGGAGAGCGGTAGTGACACTCTTACACACACACATACACCCACACATCAGCCGGTGATGTCATGGTGCAGCAATGTGTAGGAGTTTGGGCAATCAACGGTCGGTCGGGCACAGACTCCAGATGAGTGTCATTGGCTGATAGTTAACAATGGGCGGTTACTGTCTAGGGGGTGGTATTGGTGGTTGGTAATTATAGAGTGATTGACAAAGAAAGAAGAGCAGGCGATCGATCATTAAGAAGTTGAGATGAAGATGAAGATGAACCCCTGTTGACGTGTGGCAAAAAAAAATGAAGAAAAAAAAGTTAATCTCGAGTTATGTTCTAGATTCTCGCGGGGAATATTTAGACAAAGGGTACTCGGGTGTCTGGGCAGAGATAAAGCGGTGCAACAATACCAAGATTGCCACCAAAGGATTACCTTCCAGAAGCTCTTTTGCGTCACCATCGCTCATCACTAACCCATTCCTCCTTCCCCTTTTGCTCCTTTTGTGTTAAAAAACGCTTTACACTTCCGAATAATCTCCGTTTTTCCCTCTTTCTTTTGTCCCTTCTTTTCCTTGAATTTCCCTCTGATCCTCTTTCTCTCTTCACAAAAGTACACAATACTACTTCTTTCCCTTTCCCCTTCTCCGCTCTTTCCTATCTTGTCCATACCGCTGACTTCCGCCTAAATCTCGCCTGGGCCCGTCTGTTGGCTGCGTCAGACATGGACAAAGACAGCCGGGTGCAGATGGGATTTTCATTCAAGATATGAATATGTACGTATGGCTGTATATATCAGTATCTGTGTGGTGGAAGGCGGGTGGACAATGGAAGGAACGATGTTGTGGTGCGATGGGGCACGGTGCATGAATGAGTGTGTTGGCTGTGGGTTTCGATAGGGTAATGATGAGTAGATGATATTGTAGCGTTTGTGCTGGTTTTGTTGGAGCAATAGATGGACGAGTGTACCTTGGATAATGATGATGGGTGATGATTTGATGTATGATGTGATCCGTATACCTCCAAAGGTAATCTAATTCGTTGATCAAGACAATAGCCAAATCACTATAAGTTTCTCCAGATATAGTCATGTGTGGTTATGTAGATGTATCGACAATATTAATTCTAGATTACCTCTTCCAAAATCTCTTTGTTGGAACAGCTTACACTTAATATTAGGGTCTAGGGTTACGCAGTGGGCCTTGGTACAAATGCTATCTATTCCTTGGACATGGGTTTTTGCGGTTAGGTTCTGTATCGGTTTAGGGTTATAAGCTACGACTGGGGTTAACTTGAGCTGTGATGTCATGGGAAATCGGGTATGAATGAGAGAAGTTTCATGGACACGAGGAGGTGGTTGTTGGTTAATGCTGAGGAAGAGGGGAACGTTGGGGAAGATTTATCCATGAACTGTGGGGAGTGGATTGCAGGCTGGGAGGTGAAAGCCGTGATTTCGGAGCCGAGAGGGAATAATGGGGTTGAGTAGGTGAATGGTGGGAGAAGCGAGAAGGGTAGCGATAGTTATATATATGTACATGTGTACATATTGTAACAATGGCAATCATGGGATGATGTCATAGCCTTCAATTGCTTGCCAAAAACAGAAGCCTCCATCTCTTTTTCATCCTTTTAGATCTGGAATGCTTTCTAAAAAAAACACATCTTTAGTTAGCCTCTCTTCCTCTCTTCCTCAACCCCCCCCTCTCTCCCTCCGCTCTTCCCCCTGAGGCATGTTCCTTGCCGCGACATCTCTTTAGCCATTTCTAGACCATCACGAGACGGTTTACAAAAGGGAACTGATTTGATGAGAGGAAGAGGGGGAAAGGGTATTTGGCGGGTTGGCGGTTGACGCCGATTAGCAGGCATTGAGGGAAGGATTAGGTACCGAGGGACTGGAGCGGACTGGGCTGGGCTAGGCTGGGCTAGGTTGGACTTGGATCTGACGGAGAGACTGGTGGTTGTAGGCTAATTCCGAATTATTTGGTGATTATTTGGCTAGAATTGGCATGACGCTTCTTGGTATATACATTAATACAAAACCTGGTTTCTGGTTCCATGTTCCCACGGTTCACGAACCCCGGCATCCGCTGCAGAAGCCAACAGCAAACAGATGCAAACGTCCAGAATTATTGGTAGAAGCAGCAGCAGCAGCATTCGTTTACCAGGGGAAATTCCGATATGGCTGCATGGAAGGAAAGGAAAGAGCGAGAAAGAGAAGGTGGGAAGAGGAAGGAGAAGCAGATGTGGGGATGTTAGTGACGTCAGAATTTTGAGGGTTAACTATACATAAATATATATATTGCTAAGAAATGCTCCTAAATTGCTGTAGAATTGTGATTCTTGGTTGCCAACACTCACTGCCTACTTATTCCCTACTACAGCAAACAAAAAATATATCCCGCCGCCTCAAACTCACTTACCCGCCTACCAACCCCCACGTCCGCCTCACGCCCCTCATCCTCATCATCCCTTGATGGCAACATAACACAACGCGACCCTTAGAGTAGGACAAAGGAAGATATGGACATGTGCACACATTCAAATTTGACCATGCCCAACTGGTATCCGGACGGCTCAGTCCCGTCTGCAAGTAGCCCGGCAAGTTCGTATATATTGTAAATCTCGGGATCCAGCACGACGGAAAGAACGGTGTGTATATATGTGTGTATGTATGTATGTGCAGCGAGACAAGGACAAGTCATCTAATCTAAACCCATCTGTCACTGCTCATTGAGCTGCATACATCCATACATCTATACGTACAATCCTGCACCATCCCCCCTCGCTCTCCTTTGTCTCTCTCTCGGGTCCAGACTTCCCGTCACCTTTTCTCTCCTCCTTCTCGGCTCCAGACATAAGAAAAAAAAGACAGAAGAAAAATCCATGAATATGTACGTCGTGCATGCTCCCGATGTGCCCCGGGGCCAAGCTTACATTTGCGGACGGCGCCAGAGGATGTGTGCATTAAACTGCAGGTGATCCTTTTTGGAGTTAGTCAGTGTTGGCATTTTGGCAGATGTTTTTTCAAATTTTTTTTTTATCTGGACTGTAAGTAGAGGTAAATTCCTGATTATTTATCAAGGTATATACACGCAAATAGAATGATGTTAAAAGAAAAGAAAAGAATAGAAAAGACACCGTGAGTCTCTGGTAGATCATCAGTATCTAGACTTGAATTAGATTTAAGTGACAGCTGTTGCCCCCATAAGTGACAGTGGATCAGGCCTAGAACTCATGTCATGATTTGGTGAGAATGGTCCAGAAATGAAGCAATCCCGCCACCGAGGGCTCTTGGGTTGTTGTACGAGAATGCTAAAAGTGTGTTGTTGTTCGTAAGCTTTGTGACACACGATACATCTTATAGACTGTGAGAATATATAAATTATCAAGAAATATATCGTTCCTCTATCTTCTTTCCTCTTTTCCCTCACCCCCCCCCCCCTCCTCGACATCTGCGTCCAATCATGGTCCCCATGATCACCACCATTAATACCAACACCACCACCATGTATCGTCCATCTCCATCTTTTCGTCTCGCCTTAGTTTGCGGGCTTGTAAATATATAATCAAGTAAAAAAGTACATATAGTGTTGTCCCCCAGTGTGACTCTAGCAAGTATCTATAGACCTGCCTGTCTGGGTCGATCATGGTTGAGGGGTGGGGTTGGTGACAGCATGGTTGAGTATTTGTTCCCGAGCGGTTCCAAGATATTTGAAGAAGTTGTCGTCTTTTGATTCTTTTTTTCTTCTTCTTTCAGTTTTCTTTCTTTATAGCGACTAAATCTCAAAGATTCATTATATCCATCTGTTGTTTATAGATATTGTCTATCATATATTGACTGTACTCTTCTTGACTCCATTACCTTGTTGATCATCATCTCCTTACTACTGTTATCCTTATACCTTGTCTGCTACTTCTAGACGGTGTCGTCATTGCTACTTTTCTACTTAAGCCCTTCCTTCACACTGTCACCTCATCATCACCATTAAATTAACCAAAGCCAAACCTAGTTTCTAACCTAATCATTCCAACCCAAATCCGCCCCCCGCCCATGCCCCACTCATCTGCCCACCACCAACTACGAAACCACAACATCCTGATTTTCCAAATTTTTATTTACTAAACGATACCCCGCAACCCTCTATAACCTACTATAAAACACCAACTCTCCGGGCCTCGAAGTTACGCTAAAACAGAATAGAAGACCCCTGGCCCTACTGTATTGCTTGCTACTGCTCAACCCTTTTCATACAAATTATAGAAGCTTTAGGTCCCTCATTCCCCCTCTTCTTTCTTTCCCTTGTGCTGCTCTGCTCCTCGTCCTCTGCCTCCTCTGCCTCCTCCTCGCCCTTCCTTGGCAACGCCGTCCCGCACTCCCCGCGCTATTATTACATACAACGCCAACGCTCTCTTCGAAAAATTCACATATTTACGTCAATGCTCGCTCGCTCGATCCCTTTAGTGCCGATTCTGACGGGTTTCTTGTCTTTTTTTCTTCTGTCTGTCTGTCTGTCTGCTTTTGACTGGATACAACGCATTTGATTTGCTCTTTTTTTTTTATCCGACAATTCACGACACAAAAGACAAGAAAAAATACTCAAAAACGAAGACGACGATAATAACAAAATTGTCTGGACGCCACCTGGAGACGAAAAAGAAACGTTGACATCATATCTACAAAAAAAGAAAAATCTTTGGTGTTGTTTGGCTCGGATTCCCATCCACTTTTTGCTCATCTTTTCTCTTTTTTTTCTTTCTTTCCGAAAGCAGAGAGTCATTGGATTGATTCGTCATTCGTAATACCAAACCAACGATAGCCCATCATCTATCTACAACAACAATCTCCAACTCCAAACCACTATCCATCCGTCAATTGCGGCGTCCCCAGTAAACCAATTGGACAGAAACAACCAACCAGCTGCCGGCATCTTTCTTTAGGCCCTGAGTAGAAACTAGTCTTCTCTATCTCTTTTTTAGCTTTCCGTCCCTGGATACCAAAATCATCGGGAATCCCCTCCCTCCCACCATTCACCACCACATCTCCATTCTCTTAGCCAAATCTCAATCTCATCCCCATCCCATACACCTATAGCTTCGCAGTTAGCACAATCAGTTGCCCGCCATGTCTTCAGTATGTTTGTTTTCCTACAATTACGACTTCTCCCGGATCCATCCGGTACATATCCCCCCGCCCTTCCCATGTGTCATCTCCCTTGCTCCCTCTCTCACCGACTGCCCTCGGTCCCTTCCCCGGGTTCTCGGAGCTTGATGAATTTTGTTCAAGGTCAGTGGATGATTGCTAACTGGTTATGCTCTTTTGCTTCTTTCTTTTTGTAGCCTAGAGACGAAAACGAACATCAACTACCGAACGAGTTCTTCGAGCCGGAAGGGAGATTCGATGTGGAGACGTTCAAGCAGATCCTGGACATGGATGACGATCCGGATAACCGAGCTTTCAGTCAGGAATTAGTGGTTGATTTCTTGAACCAAGCACAGGAGACGTTTGAAAAGATACAGACCGCCCTGTACGTATTATGTCTCCCATGTCATAACTACCCCTCTAGCCGTTTCCGCAACTAACAAGCTCTCTCTCTCTCTCTCTCGCACACACACAGCGATAACAAAAACCTCAACGAACTCTCAGACCTCGGCCACTTCCTTAAAGGCTCCTCAGCTGCCCTTGGCCTCGCGCAAATCAGTCACACATGTGCCCTTATCCAAGACTACGGCAAGAAGTCTAAGGAAACTTCCCCCGGACTGACGGACGAGGAGGCGCTCAAGTTGATTGCCAATGCGCTAAAAGATGTCTGGTCGCAATATGAGCAGGCGCGAGCGGTGCTGGCCAAGTTTTACAATCTGGAAGAGGGGAGTGATAGTGAGGAGGAGAGCGACGAGGAGGACGGAGACGAGGAGGACGGGGAAGGGGAGAAGAAGAAGGAGTGAGGGTGTGGAGGGGGTGATTGATTGAGGATGATGAAGACGAGAGGGATGCACATATTCGTATATGGGTTTGATTTTCTTTTTGGCTTTGGGTTTATATATGATGCTTGATGAATAGCTTAAAAGTAGCTGCGTTTTTGTTTTTTTACTATATATAGTTTGTATACCACACTCAATCTACAGTCACTTTAACTTCTGAATACTTTGTCACTTTGTTTGTCTGTCTCTCTAATCCTCGCCCCGTTAACCAGGTATTTGCCTTCTCCCCCTCTCCACTTTTGTCACTTTTGTCATGTTGGGTCTGGAACAGGCATATGGGGACGCCAGTGGGGAGGTTATCGGGAGCGGAAGTCGAGTCGGGAAGAGCGCCGGTGGTGGGGCTAGGTAAGAAGGAAGGAAGAGCAGGTCAGAGTTGGAGGTGTTTAGGGTTTGCGGTAGTTGGGATGATGCTGATTCTGATACTGATAATATTATTAGCCGGAGTGAATGGGTTGTTTTTTTGTTTTATTCGTTGCAACAATCGATCTTTTCGAACTCTTTAACCCTTTCATTATCGACAAAAAGAAAGAAACACAGAACATAAAATGCCCTCACCCCACCGTCACCCAACCCATTTCCTCGCCATCCCCCTCGCCCCTCCCTCCGCCCTCGCTCCCCTCTCTCTCTCCCTCGCCACTTTCCGCGACCACCTCCTGTCCTCCTCACATCTTGCCTCCGTCGCCCCCGTTGAGGCGATCCGGCCGCCGGGCACGCTGCATTTGACGTTGGGGGTCATGGGGTTGGGGAAGGATAATGATGTGGGTATCTCAGGGGCGCTGGAGGCGTTGAGGGGGGTGGTGAGGGGTGCAGACACGGGAATGGAAATTAGAAGGGGAGTGAGCGTGGATTTGAGGGGGTTGAGGGGGATGTCAGGGGGTAATTCTGAAGGAGTTTTTTATGCAGAGGCGGTCCCACGGGGGATATCAACGGAGTCTTTTTACAACTTTTGTTCAGCAATCCGTAATGGAATGACGCAACAAGGCTTTCTCATCGATGAAAACCGCCTCTTGAAACTCCATGCAACAATCTATAACACCGTCTACATCAAGGGGCGTCCCGGGGCAAAAGGAAAGAGAAAAGAACGGATCACGGTGCCAAAAGAGGTCGCAGAGGGGTGGGCGGATTTTGTGTGGGCGGAGAATATCCCGGTGATGGGGATTGGGATTTATAAGATGGGGGCGCGAAAGGTGGGGGGGGCGGAGGGGGAGAGGTATGAAGAGGTGGGCTTTGTGGAGGTTTGATTTGGGGGAGGGGGGAGGTGGTAGTTGGCTATCTCGAGGTGTGTATGGAAGATGGTTATGTGGTTTGGAGTGAGTAACTTGTGATTCTATTACTGTTTGGTGTTTGCTTTTAGAATCTGTTATGTCCAGAATTGTTGTTTGGTATCACGGTATAAACTTAGTCAGCAGGCACCGGCCACACCTGCTCCAGTGGCCTCCGGGAATAAACCTATCACATCATGTACTGTATATAGTCTCAACCTCATTCTCCGGTGAAGGACACATTTACAATAGCTTCCGAATCTCTTGGTAAAGCCACCCGTATTACTCCCAACATAACAAATATCTATACATACATTACCTCCCTCACCCCCTTTTGCCTTCTCCCCCTTAATGAAACTCCGTCTCCACCCTCCCATACGCAACCCCCCCAACCTTCAACTCAAACTCCAACCCCGCACTCCCCATCCTCATCTCCATATCAAAACTCAAACTCAAAAACTCCAGCCCCTGCGTCGTCACCAACCGCTTAAACAACCTCCTCGGCACCACCCCCAGATTCGTTTTCAATGTACACACTTTCCGGATCCTCTCCCCATTTTCCCCCGCCTCCGCCAGTTTCACCGGCGCCTCGTCATCTTCGCACGCCAGCAGCTCGTCCGTCACCACCAGCGACTGCCCCGGCCGAAAGTTCCGCGTGTACTCAAAGGTAACCGGCGTGTGCGAGGATATCGGTGTCCCCTTGGCAATGTGCCAGTGCATCCTACCCGCCACCACCCACCGTTCCCACAATGGCGACCAGTACCGTTCTGACACATCGTGCTTCTGGTCATCGTAAATTGTCGCATACGGCGTCCCATAGTGCATTCGAGCCCGTCGAGTTGTCACCATCATCCCCGCCTCCAGCCCTCGGAGGACAGCCCCCCGGACTACTGCCGTCCACGCATGGACCGGTTGCATCACCTCAATTCCTTCGGCCGCCAACCCCTCGGCAACGCCCTCCGTCCCCGGCTGCTCCGAGTACGGCGGTGGCGGTGAAAAGTGCGCCTTAAGCCGCCGATACAAATAGTCCGACTGTCCGAAGCCGCCCACCAAGATGATGCCTGAAACATTACCCCCACCGACCCGCAACAAGTCGACCTGCGCCTGCACCAACTCGCAAACCTGTCGGACCACCGGGTCGAATATCTTCTTCACATCTGCCACTCTAATCACCAAGAAACCACACTCCAATCCAATCTTCTCGTCATCAGGGACCCCCGGCAGCGGAATGCTGATCTCCTCATCGCCCTCGGCAAAATTCCGCTTGATGTGCTCCTCCCAGTACTTCAACGCCGTGGCCCAACTCTTGCCCTTCCGCCCCGTGACCATGGCCCACCTCTCCTCGCCAAGTCGCCCCTTTACAAATTCTTCAAACCGGTAATTCAAAAACACACTCCCACACAAGCCGCCTGTCCCTACCGCTGACTCCTCCACTCGTAACGGGGATGTACCCACAATCTTGTAGGCAATGAGGTCAACCGTCCCGCCACCGGCATCGCATACCACAAAATTATCCCCTACCCTCATATTATTAGTCTGGACCGCCGCCAGTGTCCACACTGCTGCTGCCTCGGGCTCCGAAATCATCTGAATATCTTCCTTCTTCCCCATCCCCGCCTTTTCGGCTGCTTCCCTCGTCGTGTTCTTGGCAGCATCTGACCACACCGCCGGACACGTCAGGACCCATGAGACCTTAGTATTCTCCACGAACCCCTCTCCGTACCGTCTTGTCAATGTGTCCATAGTGTGCCGGTGAATCTGTTTGAGATAGTCCGTCACTGCATCCAAGACACTCTTATCAAACCGCTTCAACTGAGCCGCCGTTTCCTGCTGCGACACATAAAACGGCATCCGCTGAGAACGATCCAGAAACAGCTTAATACACCGCAGTCGTGGCTCCTCGGGCTTGAACTGAAATCCCCACTTAACCCCCAGACCTCCTGATGATGCCAATCCCCCGTTAGATGCCTCAACATACGATAGCTCCGTTGGCACCTTATCCGACGTGACTCCATTACCCCCTGGCCACGTCTTGATGATATCCACCGAGTTTGGCGTCCCGGTATACACAACTGCCACCCCTGAAAACGTCGTCCCAAAGTCCATTCCTACAATGAGCCTGTCGGGCGTTCCCACATCTAACCCTGTCCTAATCGCTCCTACTACCTTACCCTGCCCATCCAGTGCCTCCGTTGTTGACGAACCTGTTGGAGATGCTGATCTCCCACTGTTAGCCTGTCCCGGAACCAGCGCCGCGGAACTTCCGTGTTGATTTTGATATAAATGCATCGACTGTTCATTCTGCAGCAACCGCTGCTGATATGGATTGTATGCCGAGAAGGACTGTGGTGGCTGTGCCGGGCCATAAGGTGAGGATTGGAAAGAATGTGACGAGTGGAGTTGAGGGGTTGATAGAGATTGTGTGTTAAGTTGGGGCAATCTTGGAGCTCCCGGGTTACTACGGGACTGCTGAGAAGCCGGCCATTGTAGGGTGATGTTGTTGAGGTTGGGTTGTGTTGATGGTTGTTGGTCGCGACGGTTGAAACTCATGATTGGAATATGTACGACGATGACGGGACAGTAACGAAATCCTCTAGTTGCTTGCTTTTGACGTGTCTAGTGCAATGCCCGTATTTTCTCTCCTTAATTAGCGATAAAACCGAGATAGTCTATAACCAAAGCGTCAACCTCCATTCCATTCTGCCCATTATTCTCATACTCTTACACTCAAACTTACCTTTGACAAAAGCGGGGCCTCATATCCCTGTCCGTAAGCACTAACAAATTATTCCACCGTTAAAATAAAATAATAAAAAAAGAAATCAACCATTAAAATAAACGCTTCTTTCGCATAATAAATAACCCAACTTCCTGGTGGTAAAACTTACTAGTCGGACGGAAGCGGAGGAGCCCGCTCTTCTTTATATTTCCATACGAGACAATAGCACTTGGTGCTATCTACCAGCCTCATTGTCAGAATCCATCAAGTAGTCCCTAATAAAGTCAACAAGTATCACATCTCTTATTTTACACTTATATTGCTGCCTCACTCACCAGAGGCCGCCAACAAGGCCATGATCTAATCACCTAGATACATACCATAACTTGCAACTCTAAAACAAAATATCGTTGCCTAAATAATTTAAAAAAACATCAAAATGCTCTCAGCCACACAATGTAACTGTAATCAAAGATGGATAAAGGATACTGGTGATAATGAAAAATATAAAGCATGATTCCTAGATTACTAAACATATGTACTGGGTATTATAAAGCCATCTTCAACAGCAGTTACCACTCCAAAGATCAACGGACACAAACGACAAAGGGAATTAAAGATAAAAACACAAGAAATGAGAGAAAAACAACACAAGAAATAGACCGTAAGAAAAAAATGAATTCAACACGCCGCCACTAACGGCTCATCCTGTCCTTCCACTAGATAAAAAAAAATCTTAAGGCCCTTCCGGTACGGAGAAACATCCTCCCATTCAGACAGATAGATCAATCCAAAGATAACAGAAGGGAAAAAAAGAAAAAGAAACTCTAGACGCCCAAGTTTTACCCAAGTACAATACCTAACAAACGAACAATATAGAGTGATAGTAACCAAAATATCAACGAGAATGACAAACATATGTGAAGGGGAAGATGGAAAGAAAGTCAAAGAAAACAAAAATGACAAAGGAACAATAAAGGCTAATTGACAACAAACCAGCCCATTACCCAAACACCCAGCCATACAAATAAACAGAACGAGTGAAAGAAAAGGAAACAAACAAAACAGAATGTTCGCTATGCTTCATGCCAAAGGATGTCCACAACGACAGCAATCATCTCCTTCCAGTCCCAAAAGAAAAATAACAAATGTCTCTATCAGATCGCTCCCAGTTCTAATAAAAAGGCATGTCCAATTAACAAGTCAGTGATCATCTACCCTCGCTTTAGAACCGGTTGCTAGCCGCAAAGATGCTCGCAGCCGCAGACGCAGCCCACTCGCTCTCCCCATACCCATTACCCAAAGCTTCGTATGTTCCTGGTGGCGTAGGGATCTTCTTGACGTCAAGGGGTTTCTGTGCTGGTGGCGCCGCAACTGTTTCAGTAAAGAGCGTCAAGTTTCCACTTGCTGAAGGGCTGGGTGTCGGGTAGGGATTTGAGATTGCCATAGTACTAGCACTCTGTCTGAGAGGCTTAGCAGCCGGTTCCTGTGCCATCTGGTTAAGGACATGCGCCGTCGATGTAAGCGCTTCATCGAGCAGTTCATCTTCTTCGTCGGGAGTGTCGTACTGGCGGCCGCCGGGCGCAATAATCTTGGATCTTCTGGTTGTTCTAGAGCCCAGGGAACCAGTGGTACGTGACACATTGAACGTTATGTTATTCAGAGGATCCACAGAGCGGGGGTTGTGGCTCTTGGGGAGAGAGTTGTGACGCTTCAGCAGTATGTTGTTTTGATGCGCAGGGGGAGGCGGGCCATGATGGTTCATGCTGTGGTTGTTGATCGCCTTGATCAAGTTTTCATGAGTATCGACTCTGGTATCAAGGGGCATCGAAGCCCGCTGGGGGTTCGGGTTGGGGTTGGTAGTAGCCCACGGCGCACAACCTGCCTGTGCTTCAATGTCATCAGCACTAGGCGTAGCAGGCGTCATGTGGCGGCCAGAAAGACGACGTGCACGCTTCCGGAGGTGTGAGAAGAAGCTCTCTTTTTGCCCACTGGGAGGAGACTGCATGCCCGTTGTCTTATCATTGTAGTTGTTGGTAGAAGAGTTGACCGAAAGTTGGCGCGCAATCTTCTTACTTGCTTGCGCCATGGTTACATCGGACACTGGCGAAACAGGCTTAATACCAGGAAGAATCGACATTGGCGCCGTTGAGCCGTTAGCCCAAGTCGCGCGCTTAGCAGCGTTCTGGGACTTTTTAGTTGAAGCATCAATACCAGCCTGAGTAGCCACTGGCGCCGGCCGGACATCCTTGGCGGGAGAGGTATGGGAAATAACAGAGTTGTCGGGGGTGTTGTCTGAACGGCCAATGAGCGACTTTCGGAACCAGCTAGGCTTCGAAGTCAGGGCAGGGTTCGAGCCATTAGCAGCAATCATAGGCCCAATATCCTTCGAGCTGCGGTGGCTAATGTCGCTGTGCTTGCGGCCCAAAATTCTGGAAGCCGAAGACTTAGGTCGCAATGGATCGACAGCATCGACAAAGTAGTCGTGAGCAATAGCCTGCGTGGACGTAGGCCGAGCCTTGGGGTCCCACATCAAACACCACGTGACAAAGTGGCTCAGGGACGCTGGCCATTGAGGCGCCATCAAAATAGTGTCCATAGCGTGGGGTGCCATCTTAGGGAAAGAGAACCCAAGCTTGTTGGCCAGGCGAATACCTTCCTTCCACTCGCCACCACCAACCTTGGCACCAGTCTTGTTGTACCAGTTACCAGGGCTTCCCATGATCTCGCACACTCTCCAAACCTGATCAACCTCATTACCACCAGGGAACAAAGGCTTCAACGTCGCAATTTCAACAGCCATAGCACCGACGGCCCAGATATCTACAGGAGCCGAGTACTCGCCTGCGCGCAAAAGCACTTCAGGGGCCCTGTACCACCGAGTCGAGACATAAGTAGTGTAAGGGAGCTTGGAGTGAGTCTCTCTGGCGAGACCAAAGTCGGCGATTTTAACAGCATATGTCGGAGGGTTAGAAGGGGGCGTCACGAGTGCTGAGTATCGTCTGAGTGAGCTCATATCATGATGAGAAGTCGATACGAGGATATTTTCTGGCTTGATGTCACGGTGAAAGAAGTTGTGTGCATGAATGTGCTCCAGACCAAGCATGATTTGGTACAAAATGCTCTTGACAGTCGAGTTGTCAAGGAATTTGTGGTCACGAGCCTTCATCAATTGATAAAGATTGCCTTCCATGTACTCCATACAGATATGGAGCTTCTTGGTAAAGGGATCAAGGAAGATATCCAAAGCAGGGACAAGGTGAGCGTGAACTGGGAGGGTCTTGAGGAAAACTACCTCACGCAACTCTAAGCAAGGTGTGAAGGACTCGAAAGTCTTCTTCATAGTCTTGATGGCGACCTATAAAACCGACATATAATTAGCAACGGCACATGATTTTTTTTTTCAACTCCACCACACGCGTATGTCTAGCTCATCAGACCAAGCTATGGTACTGTTAAGCTCGTACACACACAACAGATTCACTTTATTAAAGCTTACCACTGTGCCTCTACGGGCAATATTCGCACCAGCAGTACGGACGCGAGCAAGAACGACGGTACCAAAGCTTCCATCACCTATATCCTTCAGTACTTCAAAGCGATCCTCCAGAGCCAGTGTGTTTGGCGTATGGCCGCCGCGGTTAAGGTCGGGAGTAGTGGTCATTGTGGGCGAAGGTTGTGTAGAAGCAGAGTGGCTGTGTCGAACTACTCGGTGAGGGAGGCACAAAGGAAATCGTGAAGGGAAATGATGTCGTTTGTACCGATGGCGGTTACTTGCAATCAGTTCGGCAAGCAATAGTCGTCAAAAGCACAATATATTTCTTTTCTTTTTTTCTGTAAGTCGGTGCCGGAGAAGTTGAACTATGGCGACTCGGCCGGTGCAGCTGACGATCCGGTCGAAGCTGCAGACAATACAGATTCGGACGTCGTATGAGAATAAATCAAACTAGTTGTGTGAATCTATGATGATTTTGTTGCAGAAGGTCTTAATTCTATATTTTAATGAAGAAACCAAGAATGAAGCCTGTATAGTGGGCGGAATTGATGGTATGTGGTAAGCCGATTATTAAGGAGATAGAGTATTGTAAATAGAGGTCGTTTTTTTTAGTCTCCAGTATGCGCCATGAAGTGTGGCAGTGACAAAAAGCGAGTTAAAGCTTAAATCTGTGTAAGAAACTAGAGATCCCGAATAAGCGTAAGCTAGCGAACGAAAGACAATGATGGACGGCTTCAAGAGGAAGCACGATCAAAGTTCGGATCGGGATGTTGAGGAGGGAAAAGGGAAATCGAGGAACAAAGTCCAAAGTAAATGTGGGATTCCCAGAACTGTTGAACAAAAGAAAGAAGCAAGAGAGAGTAGACAGATGAGCAAAGGAAATCAAACAAAGTCCGCCGGGGGGGGAAGCAACAAGAATAGAGGAGGAAGACAGACAGGTATGTGCAGGGTCTCTGGAGAAAAGGAGTCCAAATCGACAGGCCAAGGAGATGTTGCGAGAGGAAAGAAAATTGATGCGTGCAAGGCTTGGCCCTGTTCCCAAGAGCCCGTGGTCATGAAGGGGGGTGTGCGGGCATTGAGTGCTGTATGGAATGGTTTGATTGGGATGAGAATCATAACCAGGCAGGATTGCGGATTGCCATCAATGGGGAACGGCCAAGCTAATATAAATCCATATACGGTGAGAAGGATGAATACTTAGGGGGGTAAATATGCGAGACGAATATTTTAAGAGCAGCTAATAAAAACTGTTCCGTCAAAGTGTATCGATACCGATTGCATTTATCTAAACATCCAATTTAGAATCAAGATTCAATGTTGAGTTGTGAAGATGACGCTTTACGACCACACATGAATGTCAATAACAAGACAATGAGATCTCTCCTAAAGTGTACAAAAAAATGCAATTCTAAAACAGGGGGTCTGTAAAGTATGAGGGAGCGCGAGGGACCAGCATGTAACAGAAGAAAAAAAAACAAGGAAAAGGATCAAGGAGCAAGCAGCAAGATGTGCAAAGTGGATAAGCACAACATGACGGAGTGCATACTACCGGTTCAGTATATCTCTATATCAGACATTCAAGAGCATATTCCGATGCTATCTCTCGACTTCGGGATCCAGCGGAATGGTCTGCTGCATGATATTTCTGCAGGTTAATATACAAAATGGCACGGAAGCAAAAACATACTCTCATAACATGAGACAGTGGTGTATATCAGTGTGTTTTGAATCGACCGGGAAAGGCGATGATGACTAAAGCAGTGGGAAATCATACTGATTGGAATTTGAGTCGACTTACAAGATATACAAAATATCTGACAGTTGTGGTATCCACCACTACAAACGAGATGGATATCTGTGGCTGAGAGAAACTACAAGTCAAGCCAGTCAAACGCATGAATAAATGGTATGTGTACGGTACAGTAGATACATGTGCAAGAAGCACCACCGGGCTCCCCCCTATCGAAATGAGTTGACTGTGTGCAGATTCAGTAGTTGGTCCAATGCTTCACAGTGGAGAACTCTAAATAGTCAGATCGCAACATGATTTGATGGACCACTGAATAGGGGAAAGTTGTTAAGATGTACCGAGCCAGGGCTACCAATTAATACACTTTGCGAAGTCAAAATAACGAAGCGGCGGCACGTCCTCCAACTTGATGGACAAGCAATGTAAAGTGAAGACAAGGTCCGCGCAGGGGTCAAGGCGGTGCTGGGGAAGCTGGGGAGAGTGATGAAAGTGGCGCACGAATAACTTTACGGGAAGACCAGCGAAAAACAACAGAAAGATCCGATCAAAATCAATGATGGGTACACAATGTTATTATAGGTGACGAACTGAATAAGGTTTAATAAAGATTGAATCAAAGTGGTAATAATTCTCATGTTTGAGGGGGGGCCTAATGCACATACTAACGTTTTTCGTTGCTTTTGAACAAACCTTAATGTGTATATTGTGAGAAGATACAAAATGATCCAACAAACGATTCAACTCGCGTAAGAATGGTCAGACCCAACACTGAACCAGAGCAATCATATAAACGAGCGTGCACAAGCCACAGAATCAACTGTCCGATGATAAATCGCTTAAACGGACAATGACTTCCGGATACAACAGAGGTCCTGAATGATGTTGATAGGCATTTTCTAATCAATGCTTGCTTCAACTGATGATGTGATTGTCGATGTCAATTATAGGTGTCGAGTAACCAGCTTGCTTTTTAGAGACTCTGGAAGGTTGATGTGCACAGCGCAGTACAATTGGCAAAGTTCAGCTAGAAATGAGCATTAGCATCGGTGCGGTGCGGTGCGGTGCAGTGGATTGAGGGAGAAGCGTTGAGATCGATGTGGGGGAATCTGTATTTGATGAAAATGTGTAGATAGGACAACGAATTAATGACGCAGTCGATGATAATTGAATAACAAGTGTGATTTAAGGGTCAAGACGCCGATGCAGCAATCTTTTTGGGTTGTTGATTTCAAAAGATTTTGCGTGTAGGAAAGGATGAAAAAAAGAAATCCCAGTTCAGGTTCATTCCCGGCTTCAGCTAGATAATTCGTGTTGTGCGAAATTCATTCCGTTTCCATTGTTTGCTTAAAGGCAACTACGTATGGCAACATCACTCTTATTTTTTGCCCTCGTAGATCCAACTTCCCTTCAATTGATGAACATCAAAATTATCTAGTAGGGAAACCTTTGGCGTACCTTCTCGATTATTGTTCCATTTGTTGGTGTTGATGGATGCTTCCTATTTAGGGATGGTTCTGGGTTAGTCAGGGGCCCGCGAACCCTACATATCACACACGTCATCAGACATTACGGTCGTTCTTCAAGTCAGACGACCAGTGCCCATTCATTGATTGGAGTATTCAGCCCATCCCATCACCCCACCATCTGGGAAAGGCGGTATACATCATCTGCACTGCGACCCGGTGTCAAGTTTACCGAGAAATGCTGCATGCATAGACATTCGGGGAGGAAGCAAATCTACACAACAAGACGAGATTCCCTTTTCTGCGCAATAATCCAAACCTCGCTGATGTGCGGTGGTTCAAAGAGCCCGGTAGCATTACGAGGACACGACGTTGGATAAACTACGGAGTTTTTTCATTGGTGCGTTGGAGAAGAGCCCTGTTGGCATTGAGATGATGGGGAGAGGGGCTATTGTATTGTATTGAGATGGGATGACATGAAGGGGATAAAGTGGGACTATTGGAATGAGGCGTGATATATGTGTAGGTATCCAATATGGTGGAGGGTGATATTGCAAAAATGCAGTGTGCATGCTAGGAATCTATATATCAGTCGTGTCTTGACATCTCAACCGAAGAAATATGGACTTGATCATCAGAAACTGGAGAGATGTCTGACGAGCTTCAGTATGTACCACATATCAGTCTCCTTTCATCTAAAATATATGACAATTTGGTTCATGATAGAAATTACATCTGACCATCCATCGGTAGAATTGTGTTTGGGCACCCTTTGACACGACAGTGCGTTTGGAGAAAATGAAAGTTCATGAGAAATCCTCAATCCGTCATTCTGTATCCACCAAAGACACTATCATCATAGGTATGTATATATATCTGTACAATTATCGCCAAAATCAATACTCAACATGCATTTCATCGAAAACCACGACCCTTATCCCGGCCTCAGCACGTGACCTTTATAAACCCCCTTTCCTGTTCTTTCCTATCCTCATTCCCATCCCTAACACCTTCTCAATTTCACCCCTCCAGCTTGGATCCACCACACCACCCAGCCTGGCTAGCTGTCTCCCTCCCTTCTCATAACCATCACCACCACCGGTCTCTCCCGCCTTGAAGAAAACAAAAGAAAATACTACAGTGGCTCTCAGCGACTATCCTTGTCAATTTTCTCTCCGCGAAATCAGGGCCGTGGGTCGCCTGCATGTCTATTAATTTCCTATCGTGATGTGCCATCGTATACGGACCCGTACACTGACGACGACTACTCGATGTCACTGTTCTGTCTTCCAGAAGATTACCCGTGATTATCTGTCGTCTATGAAGCATCATATTGTTAAGTGATTATGACGATTATGAAGTTAGAGTATGGTGTATACATGATATTCATGATGTACAGCAATAAACAAACGCGCGGGCGGAAACATTGAGTTGTTTATGAGGAAGGGTCTTGTTGATTTATTGATCAACATTTATGCATGGCACGGCGACGACAGATTCTGAAACAGGTCGCAGGTAGAACTCGCAGAACTTGTGAATATCATGCTATGTTCGTATATACACAGCAAACAATATGGTCTGCCCTGATGATACTTAGAACTTCTATCCAATTCATTCAAGCTATCAACTAATATCAATGGCCTGAGAATTCCAGTCGGTTGGTCTTAGAGAGGGATGGTGCCAATGGATGGGATTTTGTTAACCAATCTGGGAATAAACATAGCATCTCCTACAAGTATTTAAATCAGGGGTTGTCACATACAGTAAACCCTACTGGTCCATATCATATAAACCACATCACTCTGAATATTATTATTTATGCAGTGTCATTGCTAACCCCTCACTATACTCATCCTCACCATTAGTACCCAAAATAACATTTACGTAAATCACATATTGAGTGTAAATCATATAATACAAGCTGATACAAGGAGATGAATGAAGGGGGAGAAGCCAGTTAGATGATGAGTTTACAAGTCGGGTGTGGCTAAAGTGAATAAAGGTAGGTAATATCTGATGTAAATGGAAAGCTCTCAAAGTCTAATTGTATATGTGCTTTTTGATATATTGAATGGGAAGATCAATATCCGATATCTTGTGGTATTCGAGAAAGACTTGTATCGCACAAGACCCGAAGCTGATCGAATCAGCTCCGACATCATCATCAAATAACCTGTCTCAAGAGGATGCAAAAAAATGCATCAACTATATCCCCAAGGGATGCCAAAAAATCAATCATGTGATTTGATCCCAAAGATTACCACAAAACCCTACCCACAAACATAACATCACCGAACCCCACTAAGTTTTCTACTTACTCCTTGGTATCCTCCTCTCCTGTAAGGATAACTTATCTGGGTAGGTGGCCGAGTGGTTAAGGCGTTGTGTTCAAGTCTCACTTGAATGACTTCTTCCCGGAAAGGGTTCCACAATTCCGCAAGGATCACGCGTTCGAATCGCGTCCTACTCAATACACTTTTTGTATCCTTGGAAGGAACTTAACTGCAATCAAGATGTACTGAAATTGCTAAGCTAAGCTTTTTTTTTTTTTGGCGTACCATCTATGGAGTAGACCATGGGATGAGCCAGGGTTAAATGGAAACACTATCTCCAGAGGGGCGTTGAAGAGGCGAGATGCAGTTAATGTTACACAGATGATCGAGAGAGAAGGCCGAGTGAAGGAGGGGGATATGGAGATAGAGGGTTAGTAAATGGAAATTACTGAATTCGGCATCTTCTAAGAGCATAGTAGAACTAACCATATCATCAGGAAGTGCATATTGTTGGATGTAAGCTGGAAGTGGAAATGGGATGGAAAAGAGGGTTATTGCCTTCATCCTAAGTCTTGTATTTTATGTTGGTAGCCGCGGGATTGATAATACTGCAGCTGTGTAGTCATTAAATAGAGGAAGGGTAGGAGAGGTTGAGAGATTGGAATCCTTTCCTTCTTGTAATATCTTTGATTATTGAGGATCATCATCTTGTCATTGATATTGCCATCAAAATTGTGTCCATGTCATTCTATACTGAAGGCCCGGAAGCCCAGCCCCGTGGCAAGTAAGTGCACTATAACTACCAACATAGTGATATTCCTCGGATACGAGTTCCTAACAAGTCCACACCTCATAATGACCATACCCAAACTAACCTTCACCATCCAAGATACCGCTGCGCCGTTGGCGGTGAGTTCCTCTCCATCCAGGACTTTCCCGAATCGCAAAACCGTCTCATGCAACAACGGTCTAAGAAAGCACCCATCAACCCCAACAACTGTGGCATGACCTGCCGCAAGCACATGGGCATCCAGGAAGCCGTATACCAGTGCAACGGAATCTGCGGGAGGAACTTGCCGGCGAGTAGGTTTAGTGCTTCGACCAGGAAGGGAGGATTATATGTAAGTTATAGTTGTAAGAAGGATAAGATTAGAGAAAAGTGATTGGTAACATGCATAGTGGATAGATTTGCAAAGAGTGTTTAAACTGGCGGAACCATGAGGATGCCGGTGCCCCGATCCCCCAACCCGGACAACAAGTCGGTATCATCGAAGAAGAACAACGTTTCTGGGACCACCCCCTCCTCTCCGAACGCATGGCAAGTTTTTCCTTTCTCCGACTCCCCCTTCGTCCCCGCTGACCCCCTCATCTTACTAATCCCTCTTTCAGATGGACGTCCAAATTGCCAATAACAACCAAACCACCATTGCCAACCTCATCCCTCTTCTCACCCCCCTCCCCGGTGAACCCGACCACTACCTCGATGACCCCATCCTCCGTGCCGATCTCGTCACCCGCCTTACCTCTGAATCCCACATGACGGCGCTCCCCGGTGGCTCCGTCGTCCCCCTCGATATCAAGAAGGTTATGTTTGTTTGGTGGCCGCCCAAGTGGGTGGATGGGGCGGAGGAGAAGAAGAAGGAGCGGCTGGCGGGGGTGAAAAGAAGGTGGGGAGTTTATGGGATGGGTGAGGTGAGGAGGAGTGAGGTGGGGGTGGGGGAGTTGGAGGAGTATCTTGAGGTCAATGGGATCTATGAGAAGTTGCGGAACATGTGAAAGTTAAAAGGGGAAGAAAAGACCAAGTTTAGCACCCAACATGCAGCTAGCTGGTAGTTTACGGTGGACATCCATAATAATGAATGAAGTAGATAAAACTACCAATGAATTTCAATTTTTAAACTAAACAACCCCCGATTCAAACCTTGAATGACCCGATGACATAATGGTACTTACACACAAAACCAACCTATACCACCTACGCCAATCAGAGAAAATAAAGGTCACAAACTCCTACAACTGGTGATCCCCCCCAACAACAGCCCCAGTTTTCCCCTCGTTGACCATAGCCTCCGCATCTCCTACCTGTCTCCGTTCATTAATCTCCATCAACTCATGCGGACTCTTGAGTCTCGACCGCGCCAGAATTCTCAACGGCATTGTCAGTCCTCGAGAAGCTCCCGGTATTTTCCCGCTTGCCCGATGGCCATATGTGTAGACGGCCGGGGGCGCCTCGGCCGGGTCAACATGACCCGTAAAGAACCGGCTACCCGGATTTGCTTCCCTCATGACGGCTGATTGTTACGGAAGGGGCTCTAGGGAGCTCGAAAGACGATTCAGGTGGAGATAGACATCGGTGCCATATCTAAAAGTGTATTAGTTACCAGACAACGACAAAGGATATGCAATGAATAATTGGTTACTTACCCTTCCATGCTAATCAATTTCAAGTCACCACCAAAGTAGCGAGCATACAGCCGTGAGATGGGCAACCCATAACCGAAGCCAGCCATTGGAGCCTTGAAATCACTTTTATCGAAATCAGGATCAAGACTCGGCGTCCGATCGACTGTAGTATACATATAAGTCCAGACCAACGGAATGGCACTCCGCGGGATACCGCCACCCTCATCAGAAATCTTGATTGTGATATCCTCCTTGCCCTCAGCAACAATGACTTTAGTCACAGGAAAGTGGTCTGATTCCGGTCCGTGAGCCTCGACTACGGCACGAAGTGAATTTTTCAAGGTTTCAAAGAGCATGTGTGACAAATGTCCAGGAACATACATGAAGTTCAGGTTAGGTGGACACACAAGCTGAATCTTGGGCGCCTCGAAAAGACCATAGTGGTCCTCACAAACATAGCGCGCATTCTCAATAGCTTCTTGAGCCAATTCCTTGACATTAGTCTTGGTGCAGATGATACCAACATAGGAAGGATCACGGTAGTGGCTGTGGTCAGTGATGGCAATGTGTTGACCAATCAGCATACGGATACCGATACGGGACATGTAGAAGCGGTCGAGGAAAGCTTGGATGTTGTTATCAATTTGCATCCGCTGGCGCTTCCGCTTGTACTCTAGAATACCCTGAGCCATAGTTGTTACAACAGAGTCGTGTCTTCGCTTGATAAACTTCAAAGCATCTGAGAACTTTTGGTTGAACATTTGCAGCTCGGCAGGCCAAACTCTCATGTCATCGACGTGGGCAAAATAGCGCCGGTTGGAGGTATTGCTCTTCTTGTGCAACATGTGGGCAGTGTCATATTCGAGGTTGCCGAAGCCCTTGGCCGCTTGGTATTGTGTTTCCTCGAGGCTAGGATTGGGTGTGGCTTCTGGTAGAATGCTGCTCTTATTACTCTTCCGCGAGGGAGCCATGAGCCGGGCGCGAATCTCGCTGTCGAGTCGAGGATGCGGAAGGGTTGTGATTTCCTGATGATGATGCGAGTCAACATACTGCATGTAGTCAAGACACACGCTCTCTCTGTGATACATACCTCGAAAGATTGTGCATACCAGTCCTGCACTTTGCGCACTGATGGCATATCACTTAGACCATCTGGTAAGGTGTCGAGTTCTTGAACCCTGTGTGCAAGCCTGATTGGTAACTCCTCCGCAAGAAATTGTGATGCTCGAAATAACGTTCCTAAAGGGTTCCAATAATTAGTTCTGCTTCGCCGAACCCTATGGGCTTCTTGCGCCTATTAAACACTCACCAACATTGGGCGATTCTCCAAACTGCACCATCTGCCGCAAACTGACGCCAGTAGCCGGAAAGCTAGCATAGTGCCGGATGGTGTCCATCAACCGCTCACCAGCCTTCCAAGACATGACAGGCACTCTTGGTGGCGCTTACGGCGCGAACGTGAAGAAGTGGGGTGGCGGGGTTTCAGTCGGGGGAACAATTGTGTGACGTCGTTAGATGCCTAGGGATTGAGAGAATGACCGTGACTGGGCTGATAGACGTGGCTAAAGTATATGCGAGATGTCAGGTGCACGATGACGTGGGTCGTATATATGCTGTTGGAGCGAGGGTGGTGTTTTTGTTATTGTAAGGACTGCGATTTAAGTCGGTTGACGTGAGCCAGTTGATTAGTTGACTAGGGCACGCCTTCGGCTTAGCGAATGAGGCTCAACTATGATGGCTGCGGTGCCGAGGATGTATAGCAAAGAATGATGTACAGAGGGGGCAATAAAACAGCGAGTGACATATGATATCACGTTTGCCATGTGAGAGTGGATTTGAAGTGCGGTGGGTTGGACAACTTATGGAGGACAAATACAGGTTTCAGGGTTCAGAGGTGAACCGATCGAGGGTGACAAGAATATGCTAGAAACAGAAGAAAAAAAAGAAGTCCTATACTGCTGTGATAGTAAGAAGGGAAGTCTGATTTATTAGGAGCACAAAGAAATGGCACAAAAGACAAGAAACTGGAAACTATGGGTACGTCGGATCAACGGGTAGGACCCGGACTTTTTGAGACAAAGACGATAGTTATGACTTATCACATGCAAACGGAGCTTGCCATAGCTGGCCAAACTTCGGTTGACGGTTACAGGTTTGAACATGCGATGGCAGATTTTGTATGTGACACAGGGCATGATAATTCTCTCAAAATCTACAATATGCGCATCTTATCTGATGGAAATAGACGACCCTGAATTATAAAACAGTGGGTTCTCTCGGTTCAAGACCACCTCCGGCAGTCCATCACGAAGCCGAACATGTACATAATTGCCGATTTAGTCCATCACATGACGCTCCCCCAGACGGTTACCCCTTCTGTGAAAATTGGAGATCTGCTACGAGGCCCCGGACTGCAGGAAGCTTCCTTCTCCACGCTGGCCCTGTCCCGCCTTTAGGCCGTTGCTGGCAGGTGGCGGACAGTGGCAACAGAGGCCAATTCTTAGGGTTTTCTTCAACAGGGGGTATGGGAATTGACCCGATATTTACCCTGGATAGGGGTGTCTGAGTTCAAGAGGAAGATGCGATTTATCAAGATGGCGGATGGCTAGCAATAATATTGCACCTGTGGTTTTAACGAACAACAGTGGGTGGTTAAAAAAAAAACTTTGGATAGCCGCCATGGTTTTGTGGGTCTGAAAAATTGCTGTATGTGATGGTCAAGTTTGATACAGCATCACTTGTGATATTCAGCAATATTGGATGACAGTTCCCACAGATCCATACAATCGTCCTCACAGTCAATATTCTTCAGCGAGACGAAGAATTCCCAGTCCACATTTCCACATTTGCTGCAGTGTTCACTCCTCGTCCTCCGCAATCTCTCTCCAACCTGCACTGCAACCCTCCCGCCATTGTCCTTGTCCACTCAGGAACCGTGACCAGTCCCACGTCAGCGCGCATAAACCAAAAAAAGTTGAAAAGAGCTGTGGCGCAAATGTAAAAAGTTGAGGTACAAGTGTATGCATACAATCGCGATCTTGTACCAGGAATAAATATAGACACAGTCACCTTGCGAAACGTTGAACAAAACCAGCTTGTGAAGCAACGTTGGCGACTTCCCGATGATCTAATCAGGTAGGACTGTATACAGTAGATGGGCAAGATCATTATGCAGGTCCCTTCTAATTTCGAGGGAGAGCGCTGCTGCCGGATTGGTGGGCAGGGACGAGAAATTCTCAAATCTCGTCGAACACATTGATTTATGATCGCGCAAATTTCTCTTTCTTTTTTCTTTTTTTTTTATACTTTCTGTCTCGCTTGCGACCCTTGTCTCGATCGTTGAGGACCAGACAGGCGGAAGAAAAGAAACCTTGACGTCATCTAATCAAAAGCCTTCATCTGTTATTTATCCAATATTTTTGGCGTCTTTACCAACGTTGCCAGTGCCGCGATCTATATAATATATTACATCAGCTTGCTAACTCTAGCTCCGGAGCCGCAAGATCCTCGCCATCGAAACATTTGCACATCCTAGCTCTGGTGCTACTTAGGTAGTCGGCGTTGACCGCTAATATCATGTGGTCGACCACAGTGAGCATCAGCAGCTTCGATTCGACCATGCATGATCCAGCCGCTTCTATCTTCACGCCGCCACAACTGCGGAGTCGAGCATATAGTCAGCTGACGCCACCGTCGACAGTTGTGATGTCGGCGACGAAGCATTTGCACGTTAGGAGTACTAGTCAATCGTTCAGTCCGTCACCATTGCGACGAAGTACAGATTTATTAGCACCAGAACCAAAGCAAATAGACCTACAACGAACAGGTAGTGACCAAAGTTTTCCGAGTGTAAACGGAAGTGCGCGAGGGAGTTTCAGCACCGACAACGAGGACCATGAGGACAGTCGACCAGAGCTACGTGGTTGTAATTCGCTATTCAGCTCTAGTACATCTGCTGCTACGACATCTTGTTCACTACCCATGTCAACAACCTCGTCACATCCACCGGCATCCTTTCGCCACTCAGTATCTCTCCCTCTGACATCTGCCACCGATGCCTCCACAATCCCCAACCACACTCCCACCAACAGTTATCTTCCGTCTGAATTAATCTCACAAATACGTACAACAACCTCCCACCGCCGCCGCGAATCCGAAAACTCCTCCCACTGCACACCGATCCGCCGGGCTCTCGGCACCAGCGAAGCCTATGACGCTGCCGCTCAAGCCGCTCTTGCTCGGCGCCTCGACGGGATAACTCTCGCCATTAGGGCCTCTACTGATCTCAGCCCGCTCGCCGTTGCGAATCTCCACGCAAAACTTGATGACCTCGAAGGAACATTATATAATCCGTCTAGCAGTCGGGCACATTTTGAAGAAGCCATGGATACGAAGTGGGATGAGAGGCAAATACCGGGAAATGCATTAAAAAAGGGAAGGGCACGGATGGGGAGCGTTGATGGGGAGGGCTCGGTATTTGGGAAGAGGTTTTCAGATTTGAGTGCGTTTTTGAGGGAGAGACCAGGAAGTCCGGTAAAGGGTCGAAGATCACGAACCGGGACACCCACGCCGATAACAAGGCAAGTACAAGCTATTGTTCAAGAGGCACCAGAAGAGGAAGAAGAAGAAGACGAAGAGACGGATGGTTCCGATAGTGACAACGGGGAATTGAGTAATGATAGCGCCACCAAACAAGCCGACAACTCTAAAGCTCACCATTTCGACCCCGCTGTTGCCAACTCTATCATCCACGAAACCACCCTCCTCAACGCTAAGCTTGAATCCCTCATCAACAACCTGCGCGCCCGTCAAGAAGAATCCTCTCACATTCAAACGCTCTTACTCTCTCGCGCCGAGCGGGCAGCTCAGCGCATCCTCTTTCTACAAGGCCGCGTCGAGCATCTTGAGGAGGAACTTCAGGAAAATGACTCTGAGTTGGCCTTTTTGCGATTGTGCGTTAAGGCGGTGGAGGTCATGGTGCCGAGGGAGGTGGTCGACGAGGAGATGTGGGGGTATGTTCAAGGGTTCAAGAGGGAATGGAGAGCAGTGAAGGAGAGGAGGGAGAGAAGGAAGAGAGAGATGGCGGAGGGCAATGGGGTGGGTGGGGAGCAGCGGGAGGTGGAGGGGCAGATGTATGATCAGGGGTATGAATATGAATATGAGAGGATGAGGTATGATGATGTGCACAACGATGATGTATTCCGGCGATAGTGAGGCCGCGGCCATGTAAAAGTCACGATCTAACGATAACGATACCCGTTTGTTTGCTTATTTGATTTTATTTGATCTGATCTTGCTTTCTTAATATATATGTCCTAATCATTCATTACACACATATATCCATATACACTTCACATTCGCAAACTCATACACTCACTCACATTCACTCATGCTTTATACAACAAATCCAAGAACCCTTGCGCCAACTCTACCACCACACTCTTATTCGGCAGACTCCCTGCCACACCATACAACGCCGCCGAATCCCCTACCTCCCTCTTCGTCTTCCCTTCCCGCCTCGCCTCCTCCTCCTTTTCCTTGACCGTATTGATAACCCCCTCTAAATCATCAACTAACTTCGTCCAAACCTTGGCAATGGGCATTGTCACGGCAACATGAATGGCTGGCGGATTCTGCAAGGCATTCAAATGCCACCCGCGCTCCGACATGCTGTCGGCAATATCGTACGTGTTGAGACTGTTTGCCTTGAACGCCACGACCGAGACAAGCGGGTTCCCGATGATTGACAGCTCGGACGCGAGGACCTCCCTCGTCTCAATCGCCTTCCGGACTTCCTGGGCCGCCCCGACAATCGCCTTGCAAGCCGCCAGATATCCATCCTGTCCCACATTCATCATGCTCGTCCAGCATCCTGCAATCAACGCACCCGGCCGCGAGCCCGCGAGCCCCGGCGACGCATAGACACCTCCGGACCAATCTGGCGAGACGTAGTACTGGAAATTTCTCAGCTTGGCTGTCCGGTACAGCACCGTTGAGTTGCCCTTAGGCGCAAACCCGTACTTGTGTGTATCACACGAGATAGTGGTGACACCAGGAAGCCGGAAGTCAAAGGGAGCCGATGGGAACCCAGCTTTTTCGAGGAAGGGGACAAGGAAAGAGCCAAGGCAGCAGTCAACGTGCAGGCACAGGTCGTTTTTCTTGGCGAGGGCGGATAGCCCGGTGATATCATCGATGATGCCGTGAGGGAAATTGGGCGCAGAGCCGACGAGGAGAACCGTGTTGCGGCTAATCAAACGAGAGACGGCGCGAAGGTTAACCTGATGGGAAGGTGCGGGACAGTCGACGAGGTTCATCTTGATCTTAAAGTAATCGCAGGCTTTACGGAAGGCGACGTGGGCGGTTTCGGGGAGAATCATCTCGGGCTCAGTGATGCCTTTTTCAACGTAGCCGCGTTGCCGGGCGGCGAGGCAGGCCATAAGAATGCTGTCGGTGCCACCGCTAGAGGTGACGCCAGCAGCGCCCTCAGGGGCATTAAAGAGAGAGAGGACCATGGCGACGACTTCGGCCTCCATTTTGCGGACGCCGGGGAACACGTCGGGGTGGATGGGATTGGCGACGGTGAATTTTCCGTAGGCTTCGGTCTGCAGCTTGAGCAGGGCATCCTCGCCGTGGTAAACGGCGCCTGAAACAAAACCGTCCTCCCAACGAGTGTGGTTCATGGTGGCGAGAATTTCTAGTTCCTTGAGCAGCGCTTCGTCGCTGAGACCCTTGCGAGGCAACACGGTGTTCCGCGTAAGGCCTTCGGGGACCAGCTTCTTTTCCAGCTTGGTGAGCGCTGACGTGACGTCTTTCTGCACCTGTGTGCGTACTCCCGGGGCCCTCAGCAGATAACCATAGAAAGTTCGGCGGAGATCTTGGCACAGTTCAACGAGGGTACCGATGGGGCCGCGGCCGCGGAGCTTGTAGAAGACAAGCCGGGTCCAGCGGAGGATGAAGACAAGGAAAACAAAGTTGCGGAAGCTGTGGGGGCTGGTTAGCGAGGGAGGGGCGGACTTTTGAGGAGATCAGAGAAAAGAGGAGACTCACGTGTCTAGGGACAGCAGGTCGGTGACCTTTTGGGGCCGTTTGGGAAGGAGGAAGTGGAGGGTTTGCTTGAAGGTTTCTGGGAGGATGGAGGTCTCGGGGATGAGTCCGAGGGCCATGATGGTGATTGTGGAAATACACTGATAATGCCTTGTTTACAGAAATGAGTGGCCTTGATACCCGTAAGTATGTAAAGATGGTTGCCGTGAACAAGGAATCAGCTTGATTTAAGATCTGCGGGCAGATTGAGTGGTTAAGTAAAAACTCAACCGGATGTCTCCGCGGCTGATTCGCAATCTCGAGACAAGGAAAAAGAAAAAAGATAGATATCAAATCGCCCTAACAGCGGCGACTTGGGTGATTTTGGGGAAGCGGAATGTTAATTGGATATCGGGTGGCAGGTTAAATTTTATGTAATTAAAAATGGCTTGGGTAGTGGAGAATAGGGTTACGAAAGAGGCAGGCAAGCGATTCTGAATTTTTGGGAATATCACGTAGCTGCTGAATGAGCTTGTGGATGCTTTTTTTGAGGAATGGAGTGCAAAAGAAGAGAAGAGGGGAAGGAAACAGAAGAAGAAGAGAAAGGAGGTGTGACTTCTATTTAAATGGCAAGAAATTGAGACACAGGAATTTTCCATTTATTTTAGCAACAGCAGGAAAAAAAATACACCAGGATCTAAAACATGCACCTTTCTCTTCGCCACTGATGCAATCATCACCAAATCACCAAAATCCCGAACCACCCGGACAAGCACAAGCTGTGGCTTTGCCAGGTTATATCAGGCTATCGCTGGCTGGCGATACCCACTTCTATCGTTTATTCGTGTTGTTTGTTATTGTGACAGAAGGCAAAAAGGTGAACGGTGGGGGGCGGATGTCGTTGGGTTAGCGACAGCCGACGGATGTCGGGGCGAGAGCCGGTATTGCTGGTGGTCAAATGTGAGCGGTGGCCATAGCCACGGGGCAGTGATGGTGTTGTGGTCTGCATCTAGTTGAGTGATAGCACGAGCTTTTTGAGCAAGTAAGCGACTATGAAGACTGTAAGTGGGTGCGATAATGCTGGTGGGAACAGACGGATACGGGGTGGCGAGCAGATGAGGGAGTTATACAGTCACTGGCGATATCAGGTAATTTTTACAGGTTAACTAATGCCGGTGGGATCTAAATACCTTGGTAAATATTGACTTTCACAACTCGGGTCCCTTGCATAGATTATAGTCCTATCTAAGTTAATATTGATGAACTCGAGACTTTAGTCTTGATTATGTCAATATATACACTAGGGTTACAAATCACCATGTAACCCATAGGTTGAGACTGAGATGTTGCAAGAAGGATAACAAATGTTGCAATTGCGAGATTTGGTAATGGAGATTCCACCAAGAGATGTAGATTCAGATATAATTTATTTGTATTCAAGTGCATGATCATAGATAGCTTGAATCCCAAGGTCAACAGTCATATATAGCATTCATCTGGCATTATCTCTATCAAAGCTCTTATCAATTATCTCCCTTCAATTAGCGGGCGGACTTGTGCTTTGTAATCGCCGACTACCTACTTATTCATAATATCACAGCCCACGTCATTACCTTTGCACCTGTATACCAAACACCACTCATCCTTACTGTTATTCCACTTACAACTTATCATCCTTTCTTTCGTGACCCCCACCAGCCATACCTGTTCGTCTCCTGGCCACTCGACGACCAACAACAGAACCAAAAATGAAATACCACCTAACCCTCATCCTCCCCCTCCTCGCCACCTTATCCTCTGCCCTCCCCACCGAAATCATCCTCTCCCCCCACCCCGGCCTCCGGGGTGCCGTTGCCAGCGAAAGCATCGAATGCACTAAAATAGGCCGCTCCACCTTAGCCCGCGGTGTAAGTTTCCTCTCTCATTTCCCATCTCACTAGTAGTAACCCAGTTCCTTTTCCTAACAAAGAGTTACACCCTCTCCCCCCACTAGGGCAACGCCGCCGACGCCATGATTGCAACAACCCTTTGCGTTGGCGTCATCGGCATGTACCACTCTGGAATCGGCGGTGGCGGCTTCGCCTTAGTCCGTGATGCCGAAGGGAAGTACGAGGCGGTTGATTTCCGAGAGACGGCGCCGAGGGGAGCGGGCGAGGATATGTACGCGGGGAACATTGAGGGGAGTATTCTTGGGGGGTTGGCCGTCGGGGTGCCGGGGGAGCTGAAGGGGTTGGCGTATATACACGAGAAATACGGTGTGAGTTTTAGTCTACTGTAGGGGTTTGTCTGGAAGAGACAGTAGATTATTCATGCTGACATTATGTAAAAAAAACTAGTCTCTCCCATGGAAAGACCTTGTTCTCCCCGCCGCTCACCTGGCCTACTCTGGCTTCCGAGGTACCCACTTGTCCTGCTCCAACTCCATCCGGCCCCACTGACTCACTAACCACAATTATAGTAAGCTCCGACCTCGTCCGATACGTCAACTTCACTCTTGCGCAATCTCCCGCCAATTTCCTCGTCAACGACCCCATCTGGGCCGAGGACTTTGCCCCTGCGGGCCGCCTGCTAACTGAAGGGGAGACACTCCGACGACCACGGTACGCCAAGACATTGAAGACGATCGCACTACGAGGCGTGGACGAGTTCTATTCGGGGGATATCGCAAAGTCATTGGTTAATACCATACGAGCAGCAAATGGTACAATGACACTGGATGATTTGAAAGATTATCAAGTCTTCGTGAGGGAGCCGCTGACCTTTGACTACCGCAACCATACCCTAACGACCATCGGGGCACCTGCATCCGGAGCCATCCTCTTAAACAACCTCGCTACCATGGACCAATGGGCTGACGGTCCTAAACTCTGGGAAACAGACCGAGCCCTTTCTTTCCACCGCTTCGACGAAGCCATGCGTTTCGCCTACGGCGCCCGCATGCGCCTCGGCGACCCCTCCTTCACCCCGACTGCTCACACCATCGAACGGCATATCTTGTCCCCTGATGTAATCACCTGTATCCACTCGTCCATATCGGATTCTAAAAGCCACCCGCCCCTACACTACATTCCCAACAACACCGCCGTCAGCACTACCCCCGGAGCCGGAACCTCGCACATTGTCACCGCCGACGCTACCGGGATGTCGATTAGCCTGACGACGACGATAAACCTGTTATTTGGCGCCCAACTGATGGATCCGAAGACGGGGATTATCCTCAACGACGAAATGAACGACTTTTCCATCCCGGGGGTGCCCAATGAATTTGGTTTTGCCCCGGCCAAGGAAAACTTTATCCGCCCGGGAAAACGTCCGCTGTCCTCGGTTGTCCCCGTCATCATCACGGACCGCGATGGCAACCTGAAGATGGCCGTGGGCGCCGCGGGGGGTTCCCGGATCATCTCATCGACGACACAGGTCATTTGGCATGTCTTGGAGCACGGGATGGACCTGCGGGATGCTTTGAGGGAACGGAGAGTTCATGATCAATTGGTGCCGGATGTCATGACATTTGAAGAAGGGTTTGATGAGGAGGTGAAGAGGGACATGGAAAGTAGAGGACATAATGTCACGCAGGTGAGGCTGGGGTTGAGTGCGGTGCAAGGAATCTGGAAGGGACCACAAGGCTTCTTGGCGGGCGGAGAGCCGAGACAGCGGAATAGCGGGGGGTTGACGCTATGAGAAAGACACTGAAGGATACAGTCTGGGGTATTGAAGCAATAAAACAATAAATACAAAACATCTATATATCGACAATCCATGACTCTTCTTCGTCTGTCTGTTTACTTCTTCAACGCCACCAGCTTCTCCATTTCCTCTAGCCACCTATCCGCAAACACTTCCTCTGAAAACCTCTTCGCACTCTCTCTTGCTCGTAGCCTCCACTCCACCGGATTCTTCAGACTCAATGCCTTCTCATAGCCCTCGGCAAACTCCTCCTTTGTCGTCGCATGGAATCCTGTCGGCTCCTCATTAATCTCCGTCACGATATCCAGCTTAGGACCTCCCGAATCATGAACAACCGAAATCAATCCCGCAGCTTCATACTCCACGACGCCGATGCCAAAATGCTCATTCCACATGCCGTTGACGCCGACAGAGGCACGAGAAAGCCAAGAGAGGACGTCTGAGTACGGGGCATCGAGGACAAAGGTGATACGATCTTTGATGCCAAGTTCGTTGGCGAGGAGACGCAGGGAATAGACAAGGCGTGAATCCGCGTCGTCGCGGACAGACCCAATGAGAACGAGTTGGGAGTCCTTGGTAGCGGGAGTGCCGGTGGAGAGGAAGTAAGCAAAAGACTCAATGAGGAGGCGGTGGTTCTTTTCGGGACGGAATTGCGCGATGCAAAGCAGGGCCTTCTCACGAGCGGATTCAGATTCCTCAGACACGGGGATGGCAGCGGCCATCTCGGTAACGGCACAAGGCGGGTAGACAACGGTGATGAGGGAGGATTTATGAGATCTATGAGGCCCCCAGAGGGTTTGAATATGCCCTTGGGTCCACGAAGAGTTGGTCATCACAACATCAACAGTTGCGCCGATGCGTGAGTAGATGGCGGCAAATGTCTCCCAGTAAAACTTCTTAGCCTTGCCTCTGAGGCCTGTGCCTTGTCCAGCGTTGACGCCAAGGCCTCCGGTGGCAGAGTTCGGGTCAAGAGAGGACAACATATCAGTGGAAATAGTAGGGTAATGGACGTAGGCAGCCGTAGGCATCTTGGGAAAGAGGAGACGGGAGAGTCCAAGAGCAAAGGCGAAGCCCATGGTATCAATGAAGAGGTCGGGGACCACTAGGTGAAAAGCATCCCAGGCAAGAATGAGAGATCCGAGGGATTGTCCGAGGAGGGTGAAGTGGGGCCAAGTGGATGGGAGAACGTAATGACGGGTGCTCAGGTAGAGGAAGGTGATTGTTTGTTCGTGGAGGTCAATATTGAATTGGTGCTAGAACTATGGTTAGTTGAGATGTAATGTGTTTGATTCATTTGAGAATGGCCTACTTTGACGCGGTAGAGCAGTTGTTCCTTGGTAGCGTTTACATCGCCAGTGTAGACCACAATCTTCACCTTGGGCCACCGAAGTTGCGTCGCCCGGATACCAGCCCAGAGAACCCTCTCGCCGCCACCACCAGCATTGCTATACACCCGTTAGTATTAATCCTCATACATCTGGTCATTTCTCCAGTCAAACTCACCAAAACGGATGAAAAAATCCAATAATTTTATCCGCCCCCCACTCTTCCTTCTTATTAGCCCCCTCCATCATGCCCTCCTCCACTCCCAAGATCCTCTGCCTCCTCCCCGCCGTCTTCATCTTCAAATACCAGCCTGCGACCACTCCAATGCCCCGCAGCAGCACGAAGAAAAAGAAGGCATTGTATGCGCCCAAGGCGAGGACCCCGAGAGTAATTGTGATGATGTTGCGCCGAGATAAGAAGGATGTCGAAGGCGCGTAGGTTTCGGCGGAGCAGAGCGAGGGCGCGAGGGAATCCATGGTGTCCGTGGCTAGGCTAGATATGTGTTAGTGTTTGATAGGAAGTCGTCGAGATCTGTCGGCTGTCACAAAGAGAAGTATTGTCGTTGGCGCAAAGAGAGCCAATTGATATATAAGCGTTGCAAGCAACCACCAGGGACTCCTGGATGTCTTGTCGTGTCTTTAGTTGAACAACTGTTCAATAAGTTGCATTTGGATGACAGAATTCGCGATGTATCCCGTCAAAAAAGATTGAATAAAGAATTTAAAAAGTCCAAACCCACATCAGACTTTTTTCCTGCTTCAAAATCTCAAATAATGCTCGAAAACTTAAAAACTGTCGTCACTTTCGCAACCTCTTTTCCTCTCCTACTGAAACATCCACCTACCCCTGTCCCCTGTGGAGTTTAGCTTTTACAGCAATAAGCTGCTGCATTGCTAGATGGACGCCCTGCTTAGTCAGCAGAACACCGGTGGGGTGAAAAGAAGCACTTAAAGATTCATGCTGTAGTTGTGGTTCAAGTTACACAGGGAGATACCATTCAGCTGGGTATCTTTTTCTAACTACCAACCAAGTCACCTCAACGATGATTCTTTACAGGGCTCGCCGATTGGCGACGGGGTTAACGCCCGTTGCCTTGCGGGACCCCATACAAACCCCCAAGCGCCTCCCCGCATCAACCCGCACCTTCTTCTTCGACCCCATCTTCCTCCCCGCCCAAGAGTTTCTTGTTAGTGTTCACACCACCACCGGAATCCCATGGTACCTCCTCATCTCATCTACTGGGCTCCTTCACACCCTCCTCTTCCGCCTTCCCCACAACCTCATCATGACCCGCCTCCGCCCGGCCGCCGTCCACTCATCCCTCTTGGTGACATCAGTGCAATCAACACTGATTAGAGCTCACGGGAACTTCACAGTGGGTGCCATCTGCGGCGGGATCACGGCGTCAAAAGTGCTTGCCAAAGCAAGCATCAAGAAGCTAGAGGCGGGACCAAAACAGCATGTGTGGGCTGTAGTCTCGTCGGCCAGTTGGCTCTGGTGTATGGCGTTAATGCGGCGGATCAACGGCGGCGTGACCATGTGGAGCGAGCACTTCCCGATTGCCGACGAGACCCTTAAGACCGGAGGTGCTCTCTGGTTCCCCGATCTAACTGTGGTCGACCCCACGCTGATCCTCCCCGTATCCGCCATGGGCCTCCTCACCTGGAACTGGCTCCCCAAAAGTCGCGCTGAGTGGATGGCTATCGTTGGCCGCGACGACCCGGAGAGGCCGGTTTTGACGCCGGTTAGGGCGCGAGTGATGCGGGTGGGGTTGGTGTTGACGCCGGTATTTTGGAGCGCGATGGATACGTTGACGGCGGGGTCGACGTTATTTATGTTGACGAGTTTGCTGAGTCGGCAGGTGGTGTTTGCGATAGGGAGGAGGGATGAGTTGACAGGGATGAAGTGGGATGAGGCAGCCGAAAAGATTGCAAAGGTGAAGAGGGATGGGGACACATTGGTGGGAGCCCGGCCGGGGAAGCCGGTGAAGTGGTGGATGGAGTCCAAGTAGAGGATGGAGAGTCACCTGATCTTATTTGTCCCTTTACAGGACCGGGAGTATGTATTCAAGAAGATACTAGTGTTCAAATGATTATTGTAGAGGGTGCAGCTTGTACAAGATACCACAATGAGAAACTGTAAATTAGGAAACAAAAGAAAAAGACCTCAAATATAGAAACGCCCAGTGTCAATTATCAAAAAGAAAGCAAAAACTCCCAACTCCAAATCCAAATCCAAAGGAAATCCCCCCTCAGCCAACCTCCACCTAATCCAAAAAGATGGCCAACAAGACAATCGTCAAGATAACCGACAAAATCAACAACAGCACACAACTCTTATTCCTTGCCGCCTTCTGGTATCTCGCCGCCTGCGCCGTCTCCGTCATCGCCCCCCGTGTATCATCGCGAACCCTCTCCACATTATCCGCAATCGTCACTAAGCTCTCCCCTTGCTCCGCGACAATCTGGTTGACCTGTCGGAACAACACATTGATATCCGAGACGCCCCGCTCAATGTTCTGGATCTCTTCTTCCCGTTCTAGGATCAGCTGCTCCTGGAAGTCGACTTCAGCCTGTGGTGCAAGGTTGGTAAGTTCCTGTTGTTGGAGGAGTTGCTCCTGGGCTTGCGAAGAGCCCAGTAGTGGAGGGGTGTCTGAGGTGGTGGCCAGGGGAAGGTTAGCGGTAAGAGTGGCTTTTTCTTTGTCGAGAGTAAGGCGTTGGAGAGACTGGAAGTCGCGGAGGGCGTCTTGGAATTGCGTAGCGACTTTGTTTTGCTCGTATTTTTGTGATTTCTGCGAAAAGTGTTAGTTGAGATTTTTTCAGAGAGCGTCCCCGTTTTATCCGGCTTCGGCCCCGAGATAACAAGATAAGCCCCTGAATATCTCAATTCCCTCAGTCTTCAGAAAAGGAAAAGAAAAAACTCACCGAAAGGTCATCAAAATCTTGCAACTTCTTCACCCCATCACCCAACTCTTGACATTGCTCTCGCGACTTCTCAAGCAACTTGTACACCCGCTCGCGCACCCGGGCTGTATCCCGGCGGGTCCCTAAAAGATTAACGTCGGTGCGCAGTTTCGAAGTGGTCCGCTGGAAGGCAAAAAGATCATTGCGGAGGTCGGTCAGGAGCGATTTGAAGGCGGGGTTGTCAGAATAGGCTTCAGCGGATTGCGACTCGAGGTCGGGAAGGAGGTTGAATTGGGACATGGTGATGGCGATGTGTGATGTGAATAGGCGCGCGGTGGGTAGATAGAGGGTGCGATAAAAGATTGGTGGTTTAAATAAAGGACTCAACTAGCGAGGAGGGAACGAAAATAGTGGAAGAAAGATGAAATGAATATTGATTGAGGCGACAGATGTGACGTAATTGGCTATGACAGGAACGATAATGTAAAGAGGTGGAAATATTTTAATCGTCTGCATGCGCCCTCTACTTCTAATCATTCTATTGCATCATTGCGACATTCACCACCACCTGATCTCCTCTCCCAAAGGGTTACACTCGAAATCATTAGGGTTAAATATACTTTGTAGTAACTAAACTATCTATACATCTGCATAGAATCCTACGCCCGCAGGCCAGTGGATACTTTTGGTCCTATCCACCAATCACCACGTGATTCCTCGCTGCAACTTATCGGTTGCCATGTCCATTCTTTTCGCGTTCTGATGGAATTATTTACAATCAAGGCATAGCGCAAGGAAGCTCGACGATAGCTTCATCCAACGATTAGCACAAAAAAGAATTGTTGGCATTGTTCCCATTGACCCGCGATCTACGTTGCCAGACTGGGCTCTTTTCTCTTTCTTTTTCTTCTCTTTTATGTCTTGCTTCCCATCGTGGCCACGGGGACAAAGTTGGCAGCCTTTCTTTTTTTAATCTTTTTTTTTTGTATTTTATATAATATAGTAATCCGCGAATCCTCAAAATGGGCCGACGAGTTGTACGGGCGCCGCCGTATAAAGACTTTCTACAGGCAGCGTTGCAAAAGCGCTTCATCAGCACGGCTGGCATCCTTGCCTTCACAGTCTACATCGAATCCGTCCTTCTCGCCCCGTGGTCTTCCTGTCCGTTTCATCCCCCCATTCCTTATACACCAAGCAAACCCCCGTCTCCGCCACTTCTACTAACCATTACATCTTTCCACAGACCTTTGGACCTGGTTCCCCTTCGGCCCCACGGGTGTTCGTGCCTTCTTCCTCTTCCTCTCTGGAATTTGGATCCTTTTCCTTCGAATCGGCCAATACCATGTCGGCACCCGAACTGCCCCCTCCAGCTTCCGTTGCCTCCTCCAACACGCCCTCAAACTGCACACTGCTGAAGTCTTCTTCGCCTACCTCGTCTCCACCGCCTTCTTCTGGCCCGTCTTCATGGCAACGAGATCGCATTCGTCGCAAATGACACTCATCCATCACATTGGCAATGACCGCCACCGCCTGAACGAGAAGCCTTTGTTTTTGGGGAGTTATCTTTTCTTGGTGGCTATTGCCCAGTCTCTTTACCACCTCTGGAGAGACCACGATGCTCTCTACATTGGCATTGTCCGCAAAGGCCTGGAGACTCGCCATAGCGACGCAGCGCTCCTCCAACAAATGGTCCGAAGTGTCCCCAACATCTTGATCAGATCGGGTACCGCCAGCATCTTCATGATCATAGTCAACACAGTCGTCTACCATACTTTATTCCGCGGGTGGATCTGGAGTTGGACACTGTCGTTTACCCGGCCGTTCTATAACCTGCCGCGGACCAACATATTGCCGGCAGCATGGCCGTTGACGCTGACAACGATTATCCAGTGTACTACGAGTGGGTTCTTGTTGCTGTTTATGTGGCAGGTTTGCAATGTGGCCTTTAGCAAGATGATTATGCGGGAGCCGCTCAAGAATGGCAAGCCGTTGACTTCTGAATCCAAGGATCCAAATGGCAGTCTGATTAATGGTCTGAAGAGCAAGAAGCTCTCCGTCAGGGTACGCCATTTTTTTCACCTCAACATAATGTCTACAAATACTAATTTTTGCGCAGTCCTTTGCTCTCTGGGAGCTCGCGCACATTGCTGAATCCTTCCCTGACCGCCGCAAGGCCATATTTGACGACATTGACCGCCTCGAAGGTCCCATGTGGTCCCAAGTCTGCCAGTCCTGCTTGCATACTTTCAATGCCCTCTCCAAGCGCATCAGCAACTACAACGCTCCGGCTCCCACAATCCCCAGCTCACCCGTCATTACCATCAAGGACCGTACTGTTGCGCCAGTTCACGAGGGTGACATCTTCCAGCCCCATGATAAGCCGGTGACCATCAAGGGAGAACTCGAAAAAGCTATTATCCATGCGATTGCTTCGGGGAGCCAGACGAGCACGGGGATTTCGCCTATGGCCAGACGAGCGGTTGAAGCGACTAGAGATCGGTTGATTTCGCGAGAACAGCAGGAGGCCTTGTCGAGTGAGAATGTAGAAGGATGGTTCAAGCGGCTTGGGATGCGCGTTGTGGAAAATGAGAATGTTGGTCCTTTTTTCAGAGAGGAGTTTGGCAAGAGGGTTGCTTCAGTGGTTCTGGGAAGCCCGTATGGTGAGAAGAGTGTCTACATTAACGCAGCGACGGCCCTTTCAGGGTTGGCGGTTGCGTCATTGACGGAGGACAAACTGGGCAAGGTCTACCTTGATGTCGGTGAGATCATCCGGGTGTTTACTAGAGTCATTGGGGAGATTGAAGATTTTATGGAGGGGTTCCCGAGACATTGGACAGATGTGGTTGGGTTGAGGGAGGCCTATGATGTTCAGGATGTCGTGGAGGAACTTAGAGAAGGGTTAAGTGAGTTATTGGAAGGGTTCGAGAGTTATGCTGGGAATCTACGGTTAACGACGGGGGATTTGAGAGCGGCGAAGGAGGCAGCTTCTAGGAGAGAGATGCGGGAGGTGTAGAGAGGGGGGAAGATGTGGTTGGGTGTGCAATGTATGCTGAGTAAGTGGGTGGGATGGGAAATAGATTCGATAGACGATGCATTTATCGGCGTTGGTTTTTGTTATTTATTGAACTTTTTTTCTTGGGATGATAGAGAAATTTGGTGTTTTGGGATAATTTGTGAAGTATTTAGTTTGTTCGGTAATGACTGATGTTGATGAGTGGTGGGTGGCTCATGATGCACGTGGGAGTCATTGGTGCTGATAGTTCGTGACTTACAGTATGCGGGCGTTCTGTAGTTGGAAAGGTTACGCCGATTTGACATGGGCTGTTCTGAATTTGGGGGAAAGATTAAAGCGAAAGGGAAATAAGATGTGGAGAGAGAATGCGTATTTGTGTATGTGACTCATGAGAACGGGGCAAGTTTTATATTGTTGGTGAGTATTTGCTTCTGGGAAGGAGCTGGCGATGAACGAAGTTATCCCCGAATGTAGCCAAAGGGCGTCAAAAGGCAGAAGGTGTGAACTAGTCACGTGAATCAAGACTTTGTATGCGAGTGATGAAAAGTATATAAAGGTGATGATGCATCGTGTTTAACAATATTGTCCGTATCCCACCATCACCAAAGACAACACCAAAGACAACACCAACGACAACACCAACGACAACACCATCACTATTATTATCATGAGCTCTCCCCCTATCCCCCCCGCGGCCCAAGCCGAACTCACCGCCGCCCTCTCCACCCTCCGCGCCTCCCCTTCCCTCAAATCTCACCTCGCCCACCTCCACACCCTCGCCCTCAGCGAGCCCCCCTTCCCCACTACGGTCCCCAGACACTTGGCCCTCCCCCTCTTCGTTGCCCTCGACCCCGCCAAATGCGCCTTGGTCTACCAGCTGGTCCGGGCGACCGGGGCGCGTAATGTGGTGGAGGCGGGGACAAGCTTTGGGGTTAGCACGGTGTGGTTGGCGATGGGAGTGAGACAGAATGGGGAGGAAGGAAGAGTAGTAGCGACGGAGATAGAGGGGACGAAGGCGGAGAGGGCGAGGGGGCATTGGAGAACGGCGGGAGAGGAGATTGCGGGGGTGATTGAGTTGCGGGAGGGCGATATCTTGGAGACGCTTAAGAAGGATCTCGGCGTTGTGGATTTCTTGTTGCTGGATAGTAAGTGAAGTTCGGAGTTTAGTAGTGACTTATATGCTAACATCGATACAGTCTGGTGCGCCCTGGCCCTTCCTATCCTCAAGCTTGTCAAGAGTTCGCTTCGCCCGGGGGCTATGATTGTAGTGGATAACGCCGTGTCTTCCAAGAATGGATATGCTGAGTTGATGGAATATATGGAGACAACCGGGGAATTCCGGATGAGCATGGCGCCGTACGCGGGAGGGTTGATGATTGCGGTGTATGATCCGGTTCAGTAGCTATATTAAAGAGAGACCGAATCAATATGTAGCTGGCTTTATCTGATCAGTCAAGCTTTTAAATGATAATATACGAACCCCTCGGACAGAGGACGTAGACAATGACCTCTCCACTTGCATTTGACGTCAAGTCTTACAAAATAGGTCCTTCTGTGTATAACCTAAATGTTCGCAAAATGGGAGGTCTACAAGTTCTCTGATTGGCTGGAGGCGATATCTTGCTGGAATGGACCGGACTGCGTGGTGGTGTGTGGCCTGATGGCGGTGATTGTGATGGAATGAGTAGACAAAGAGATTGAGCGGCCGAATAGCGTGGGGGTATATAAGGAGAGAAATGGTATTTAATCAAAGCCATCGAAAGTAATTCTAGAACTTACCAACACTCAACAAAAAACACATACACTCTCTCCATTTCCCATCATGCCCGAATTATCCCTCCCTTCAAACTCCCTCATTCTCATCACCGGCCTAACCGACTTCACCGTCTCCCACACCGCCATCCACCTCCTCCGCCTCAGCCACCACCTCCTCGGCACCGTCTGCTCCCTCCTCGCCTCCCAATGGCTCCTAACCTCCCCCGCCTTCGCCCCCTTCGCTCCCCAAATAACCCTCGCCCAGGTCCCCGACATGACCGTCCCCGACGCCTACAAGGATGCCGCAAAAGGCAGAGGTATCGACACCATTATTCACGTGGCAACAATTATGCCTGGGGAGTCTCGACGCTAACGAAGTCATCCCAGGGATCGTTGGGGCAATGAGGAGTTATTGGCATACGCCGAGGAGGAAGACAGCGTCAAGATATTCGTCTTTACGTCGTCGATGAGCTGCGTTGCGGAGTTGGATGACTCGGAACCCCACCACGTCGATGTTAACACCTGGAACGATCACTGCTAGACTCGCACGCCCCGCCACCGTATCCGCTTACAAGGGCACTGAGTGTGTGTCTAGCCAGCAAGGTAGAGGATGAGAAGGCGATGTGGAAGTTTGCAGAGAAGCGCAGGCCACATTTTGCCGTTGTAAACGTGTTGCCGAGGGAGATTGTGGGGGAGCCACTGCACGATAAGCATAGCCGGGGGGTCGGACATCATTTCCGGGTTGTTTGGGAGGGGCGGCCGGAGTTGCTACCGATTGGATCGGGTGAGTTTTCCTTGGTTTAAATTATTGGAAATTAAGGATTTTATTGCTAACAAGAAGGGATTCTTTTAGGTACATATGTTGACTTCAAGGACCTTGGGTTGATTCATGCGGCAGCCGCCCTGGATAAGTCCGTGTGGGGAAAGCGCCTGTTTGCCACCGGTGTCGGAGTGAACCGGAAGGATGTCCTTGCTGCTATGAAGAAAGTGTGGCCGGAGAGGGGGTTTATTGACTGGTAGACGGACAGCAGGGTCATTTATGTTCACGACGACTCGGAAAGTCGCCAGTTGCTCAAAGACTGGAGAGGCCAAGATAAGTGGAAATTAGTAGAGCAGAGCGTTAAGGAGGCCGTGGAGAGTCCATACTGAGGCTAATCAGTGATGATGACGTAAACATATAATTTTGTTCAAGTTCATGGTTTGTATCACAATAGCACATAACCCTAATTAACTCAAAATCGCCACAACCTTGGCATCTCTGCAAGGTTCTTTATTATTTGCACATTATCCATGCGACCCTAGTCCACTCTAACAAAGCGAATCCCTTCCCTTTATACACCGAGCATCCACAGCCACAACTTTCCTTCCATCACAGACTTAATTTTTTTTTTGACCTTTTGTCCATCTTTGTCCATCACCATCCGCGACCCTTTGCCATCGTCATTTTTTCCACCTCTTTTTTTTGCCTTCAATCGCCACTCAGTGTTCATCGCCGCGATTGACAGCGACAAAAAAAAGGCAATTGAACAAAGAGACAAAGGAATCAACTAAGCATTGCTTGATCCTTGTGGCGAACTGGTTGGTTGCGTGGAGCACGATGAAGGGCTGAAAGAAAGTTTGAAGGGAGAAAGCTTGTATTTTTGTCACTCGTTTGTTTGCTTTCGTTCATTTTATTATACATCGCGAATTGTCGCTTTTTTTTCAATTGCACCCGAATACTTAATTACCATCTCGCTTATCGCAAATCCACCCACTGACCAACCGACCAACCCCCGATAACCACCGCCGAACCCAGCCCCGGACCTGATCCCGAATCCTCAACTCCCCCAATGCCACCACTATGATAACCCCCCGCACCATCTTCCGCATAATCTACGCCACCTCCTATACCACCCTCTACACCCTCCTCCTCCTCCTCCTCCTTATCTCGCCCGCCGACACCGTCTATCAATCCCTCCGTTCCCACCAACGCAACAATATCTGGATCGTCACCATCGTCCTCTTCCTTACTGTCTCTATCCTCGCCTTCATCTACGTCACCCGCCTCTACATCAATCGCACCGCCCTCCAACAGATCCCTAAAGCCTGGATTCCCATCGGCAAAGGCGAGGTTCCCCGCGGCGTCGAAGCCCTCGTCAGCGGCTGTCTCTCCCGTAGTGCCGCCATTGCCTACGTTTCCCGCCCCCACGGCCCCCTCGACATCACCGATGCCCACGAGCCATTGTCCCCTTCCCTCCCCGCTATCCCCCCCGCCGACCCCATCGACCCGTCCGCCCCCTCGACGCCTATACCTCCTTCTGCCACCGCCATCTGGACACACCTTTCCCACCCCGGCTGGTCCCCGCCCACCTCAGCCACTCTCCCGTCCATCCACTACGACCTCATCACATCCGAGCTCCCAGGACTCCTTGAAGCCCGTGTCTTCCTCGTCGCCTGCCCCTCCGACTCTTTAACCGGCCAGCCGCTACCGACAGCCCTCGACGTGCTGCAAAGAACACCCAACATGTCGATTCGTGACTACCTTTCGCATCTGTTGTCGCTCGCGGTGATTGCCCCATCGCCGGATATCCCCGCTTTCCTCACGCCATATGAATCATCCCGGTACTCGAGGCGCCCTCTTGGTGAGGCATCTTTCAGAACGATGCTAGATTCCTTTAGCCGGATCCTCCAGATGATCAAGCCGCTCGATGTATCCCGGATACCCTCTGATCACGAAGATAATGACGACAACGTTTTTTCCGGCCAGTCATCTTCGGAATCCGGCAACTCCCCTGATTCCGTCCACACCATCGAACGCACTCGTCTGCGACCCCGCACCCAAACAAGGACAAGGACATTTACCCCCAGCTACCCGCACTTCCCCGGCCCCGAAGTCAATGACGAGAACCCCGAAACTAATTCTAAACGCGCCGACAATGAACACGGCCATGTCAGTCATCACCCACGTTCATCACATGACAACGATTATAACAATAGCGATAATGATAATAATGATAATTACAACAACGAGCAGGAACGCGAGTGGCTGCGGAGAGTCGAGAGCACGGGGGCCTCGAGTTTTCTGTCGAGCTTGGGGAGTGTTGTGGTTAGGAGAGATTGAGAGAGAAAGATACGCATTTGGTATGGTTATGTTACGACTTTGATGATTGGTGTCTAGAAATTTTCATTTTGGCATCGGATTTACTTTTTTTTTTGGGAAAATGGATAAATTTGGCGTTTGTCTTGGTTTGGTCAACAGTATACAATAGATATCCTGGCTTCAATGCTATGTCCTGCTTACTCAATCATCGTGTTTTTTGGTCTATTGGTGTCTGATTGGTATCGTATTTCATTACACTAAAACTACAAAAGATATTCTTGAAATTTATCCTCTACTTCTCTTACAGCCGGCTCCTAACCTACGCCAGGTAGCCATTGACCTTCAACCACGCCTTGACATTCCCCTCCTCTCTCGTCTTGAAGGCTGCAACCGCCCGGACTCTGTCCTTTGCCGTCTCCAGCGTCCGGTTAAAGCTCGAAGTGTCCTTGTCGACAAAGAATTTCTCAATCTCGTCAATGTACTTGAGCTCAGTGAAGCTCGACAGCGAAACCTTGATGAACCGGTCGACGACAACCGGGTTACCCAGCTTGGTAACGCACTGCTCCCAGTTTTTCTGCATAAACTCCCACTGTGCGTCGCGGCCAAGGATGTTGGCGGCGAGGGAACCACCGAGAGAGTGCATGTCGGCCGAAGGAGCAGAGTCCTTGGCAACTGCGGGCGGCGAAAGGGCGAACAGGAAGGGGATGGTATCATTCTTGATGATCTTAGCATCAGTGACGGCACCGAGAACGCTCAGAGCAATGGCCTTGCCATCAAAAGACTTGGTGTTAAACCAGTGGTCCTTGACAATCTGGTAGGCAGTCTCGGGTCTCTTACGAATAGCGGTTCTCCAGGTAGAGGCACGGAGGTTGGGGTGGATAGCACCGCACTCATTGTCGGCAGCCCACTGGTCGAAACGCTTCAGCTGCTCCTCGACAATCTTGGGGTGGTCACAGGCGCCAGCAGCGCCAATGAGACGTTTACGCAACTCAGTGGTCAGGTAAGGCTCACCCTTAACAAAGTCGTAGCCAATCTTCTCAACGGCGTCGCCAATAAGCTCCAGAACATACCTGTTCAGGGCTTCCTTAATCTCAGGGACCTCACGGAAGACAAGACGGATGCGCAGGACCGAGTCCAGAACCTGGGACCAGACGAGGGTGTTGGTCTCATTCTTGAAGTTCTTGGCAAACTCGAGGAAGGTGGCAACCGTGGCCTGACCAGCCGAAGATAGATCACTGAGAGAACCTAGAATGTTGATCTTCTCCTCAACTGACAAGCGATCCAGCTGGGTGCCAAGCTTAGCTAGCCGCTCGGGAGTGTAGGCGATACGGTAGAAGCCGGTGGCGCCAGAGTTGACCTTGAAGAAGTCGCTATCGACACCAGAGATAGTGTCCTCCTTGGCGGTCAGAGCCAGGGGGGCAACTCCCTTGGTACCGGACACCCCCTCGATCGCTAGAGGAACCCACCAAGTGGTCTCGTCTTCTTCGGGCTTGACATCGCCAGTGATCAGGAACCGGTTCTGCTTGAGCTTGATGTCACCGTTGCCAATCTCCTCAACCTGGACGATGGGGTGGCCAATCTTACCGATCCAAGGAGCCATCAGAGTAGACACATCCTGGCTGGAAGCCTCACTGAGGGAATCCCACAGAGCCTGGGTCTTAGCATTGCCATAGGCGTGCTTCTGGAGGTAGTTGGCGACACCCTTGAGGAAAGTCTCAACACCAAGGTGGTTAGCCAACATGCGGATGGCGGAACAACCCTTGAGGTAGCTGATGTGGTCAAAAATCTGGTTGACGTCAAGGGCATCGGCGACGGGGACATGAATTGGGTGCGAGGATCGGATAGAGTCCAAACGGAAGGCAGACTCCATACCCTCGTTGACAAACTGGGCCCAGACCTCCCACTCGGGGTGGAGGTGGTCGACAGCGTGCCAACCAACCCAGGTGGCGAAACCCTCATTGAGCCAGAGTTCATCCCACCAATCCATGGTGACCAGGTTACCGAACCATTGGTGAGCCAGCTCGTGGGCGACAACGTAGGCGATCGAGTTGAGAGAGCGAGCAGAAGAGTTCTTGGGATCGTACAAGACCTGGGTGGTGCGGTAAGTGACGAGACCCCAGTTCTCCATGGCACCGTGAGTGAACTCGTGAACAGCGATCAAATCAGCCTTGGGCAGCGGGTACTCGATGCCAAAGATGTCGGAGAAGAAGTCAATGATCTTGGGAGCATGCTCCAAAGCCCACTGGCCCTGTTCCTTAAGGCCACGGGTGGTATATACACGGACAGGAATCTGCTTGCCCTGGTACTTGCGTTCGGTAAAAGCTTCAACGTACTCAAAGTCACCGACAGCCCAGGCGAGCAGATAACTGCTCATAATGGGGGAAGTCTCGAAGGAAACCTTCTTCCAACCAACCTTGATGGCAACCTCCTCCTTGACGGGCATGTTGCTAAGAGCGACCTGGTCATCGGGGATCTCGATGGCAAAGTCAAAGGTAGCCTTCAAGTTGGGCTCGTCGAAACAGGGGAAAGCACGGCGAGCATCGCAAGATTCGAATTGGGTGCTAAGCATGTAGTGCCATTCGTCATCGCGGGGCACAGAGGGGGCAGTCTCAGAAACGGGCTTGTACTTGGAGCGGTAGAAGCCAGCCATCTCGTTGTTCATGATACCGTTGAACTCGAGGACAACCTTGGCCTTGGAAGAGGCGTGGATCTCCTCGGAGAAGGCAACGGTGACACGCTGGGCGCGGTCATTGTACTGGTAGTCGGTGGAGGAGAAGGTCTTGTCGCCGACAATAACCTTGGCAGAGGTTATTTTGACTTCAAGGACGTTGAGGACAAGCTCCTTGGTAGCTTCGGTTATGGCAACGTCGATGCTATACCAGGAGGAATGCAGGTTAGCCTAGAGTTTCTAAGAGCGTCACCACTTCAAGAAAAGTGAATCCCTGCTGGCATCATTGACATCATGGACAGGGATCGTGATGGAGGGGGAGGGGTAATAAATAAGGCTGTGAGCTTATTGACAGCCAATATTAGCAGTATATGGAACAATAAAAAAAGAAACTTACGTGACGGAACCATTGTACGTCCAGTTCTTGAACTCGAGGTCGTACAGAGACAGATCGTAGTGCGCTGGCTTGAAAGCCTTGGGGAGGACTTCGCGGTCGGTCATGACGAGGGAAGATCCGGCAGTGTCGTTGATATTAAGGGTAAAAGAAGAAGTCCCAACGGTCGAGCAAGAACGAGTAGCTTTGGGCGTGATGCGAAGAATGCTTTTTGGAGTAGATGAGAAATGTTAGTTTGAGTCTATTTCCAGACTGAACTTAGCTGAAGGCAAAGCTAGATGAAAGCTAGATCAATGGGTGTAGATTATTGCGAGATGATTCTGAGCTAGGGGGGAAGAAATGAGCAGTACACAAAAATCAACGATCAACGTGAACTTATCTGTACTAATTTGTCAATTTGTAGGAAATCTCAGGATTCGTGACGAAGAAGAACAATAGCAAGATAACAAAATTATGAAACTATTGTAGTGTCAAAGAAAAGGAAAACCAAAGCTGACTATGTACGTTGTCTTCCTTTGTCACCTCAAAGGGCACTCGCCTTATTTAAGTAAGATCCGACGTGACATCCGCCAGCTGTTGCCGCAGCCCACCCGCCCACCCACCACCACGCTTGCCTTGTTTTGCCTTGCGTGTTGGGTGTGTGCATGTATGTGTTATTGCTTCCTTTCTTCCTGAATACCACCCCATGCCACCTTTCTTTTGTCTGTCTCGAACTATCTACACAACAAATCTAGGAACAAACTAGAGGCAAGGACTCTCTTAGGTACTGGCTCTATAACGCATGTCTCTCTGGTTATGGCTGCGAACGGCAAGTACGAAGCACGAGAGTTCAAAAAGTGGGATTTCAGTTGATTGGGGTGCGGCTAGTGCTGGTTTTGGAGGAGAGGTCAGGTGGGGTGATGGAAGAATGTTGCTGTTTTTTTGTTCTTGCAACATTGAAGAAGTGGAGTTGTTCAGGAGGTCTTTTCGATTTGCTTGCCTGCTAGATTGGGACAACGAATAGCAGACCTCATGAAGAATGATGGCGGCTTGTCTCACAAAGTATGCTGATTCTTTGCAAGCAACAAGATAAGTCGTTCAGCACCACTGGAAACCACCAATTGCATCCATTCTTGCAACTTCACACCAGCCTTTCTTTTACTTTTTTTTGCCATCTCATAAATTCTCATCACCAAGCCCATCCACCTACTCATCTAGAACACCGAGCTCACCCCCCGGACCATCCCCGCTTATCAACAAAAGGTCTTTGACGCTAGAACCAAATGTAGGCAAAAGAAAAAAGGAAGATTCAAACGCATGATTGTGCCTTTGCACCAAAACTCTGCCTCCAGGTCACTTAAACCCGCTCATACAAACTGTGTTTCTCTGATCTTCTATAGGAAATCTGTATACTGGTGATACCAATATAGAGAACCTCCAGAACTCTCCGGGTCTCTGTATTCTAGGCATATTTGAGAACCATAAATCCTGACTAAGCAACAAAACCAACACTCAACACCCCCATTACCACCCCGCAAAAGGAAAATAACAAAAAATCAACAAAAAATAAAACTTACCGTTCCTCCTTTCTCGAACCCCCCTTACCCCCCGACCCTACCCCCGAAACCTTCCCAATCGTTGCAGCTCCCGACACCGATGACACCGATGACACTGACGCCCACCTCCCCGATCCCCCCACTATCTGCATCTGTCCCCGCCATCCCGGAGCCGCCACCCCTCTGCGTCCAGCCGCTCTCGCAAAAGCCTGCATCGTTGTAACCAAGGGAAAGAAAATTAATGTGAAGAAAAATGTAGAATGAGTTTTTTATGAATGGCAGAGAGACTGGCCTATTTGATAGTTAAATGTTCAAGGAGAGTGTGTGGATGGTCTATGTTGTGTGGTTGTGAGGATTTTTTTTTCCAGGTTGGAAAAGAATAATATGCGGGCCCTAATGGAACAACCCTAGGGATTCTAAACTGAAGTTGAAGTATCCGCATAATATTTTGCCATAAATAAAACTTGTTAGCCGTAAAATGAATTATATTCACTAAACCTCATGATCCTCACAGATCACACACAACATTGACATTCTTGTTATTCCATACAGAACAACTTTATCTCCAATAGAGTCTTACAACTTCCACAACTGGAATATTCCAAAAGGTCATACTCAAATAAATCCCAACCACGGCGCCAGCCGGCCCGGACCAAGGTCACGGCCCCTCAGATATCACCTTCCCTCCTAGTAATAAAGATATCAAGGTCCCTCATCAAAACTGGAACAAAGACAAAAATATGACCAAAAAAGAAAACAAAACAAACATAAACCCGAAAAAATCTATACAACTCCAACGAGGACATCCCGTCGTCGCGTCTATGTCATGACACATCAATCATCATCATCTATATCAAGTATCATGAAATCACCAAATCATCGCTTCTCTCTCCCTCTTTTTCTCGCCCTCTCTATTGCGGTGGCAACGTCCCATTTATACTCTGCCTCCTCAACTTAATTCTTGCCCCAATAATATTACTCTCGCTCCTCCGATCATGCAATCTAGCCATCCACTCCCACACAACCTTGTAACACAACACATACTGCCTCAAAGTCTGAACCATGTTCAATCTTTGCTCTCTGAAATCATTGACTGTCAACTGAATCAAGTCAATGCTGCTATCCCCCATATACCGTAAATCCAACGGCGGGTACGACGGCCCCGACACTGGCGCCACAGAGCCCCTCCGCGAGTTACTCCGGCTGCGGTTCTGTTGGGCATGCGTCCCAAAGACCGATGCCATGCTCCCGACACCGGAGTTATTAGCAGTCCGAGGTGACATTGGCGCCTTGATGCCCAGGTTCTCCGCAATGGTGGTAGCTGCAGTATCCGCGGGGCTCCTCTGGGCAGCCAGTTCCCGGTCTTGCTCCATGCGCTGTCTCTTCATCATATCGATAACGCTGTCAATGGTACAGAAAGTACCAGTGCGTCCACAGCCGGCCGAGCAGTGGATGAGCATCGGGCGGGCCGAGGTCTCGGTTTCAACGTCGTCTTGCCAGGCGACGGCGGCCTCCTGGTGGGCAGTTTCAGGATTGGACAGTTGGCGACTGATAATGTTAGCCAGTTCGACAAGAGCAAGGATGTGCGAAGGGTTGGTGGTCCCAAGATCGGGCCAGCCAGAATAGTGGATCTGGACAATTTCACGTAGAGGCTCAAAAGGCTTCATGGCGTGAGTGACTGCCAAGTACCGAATAACAACCGTAGACTCCTCATCAGCCGCTGTCGGGAGGGGCGGATTGTCCTCGTAAGACATTGTAGTGTTCGCCCGCGTCCTGAGAGGCTTGTGAGATTCTGGATCAAGATCCAACGAGACGATATGCTCTGAAACCTTCTTCACCGTAATGCTGCCGTAGCGATCTTCATTCCAATACGGGTGGCATTTGATATGACCGCGTTCCTTATCGGCGGTCAAGTTAACAATGACCCGCACGTCATTATCCCAAACTACCGACCAGAAATCTTCAAATGTTGCCGGGAGAGGCCCTTGAGTAGCAATGTACCGCTTGTTGCTCCGCTTGGCCTTGATGTAACTGGCATTAATATAGTCACATACGCACTTGCCACCCAGCTTGACTCTAGTATGGTCATACGGCAAAACATCCTTGTATCTGTTCTTGCTCCCCTTTTCGAACCCGGCGAACCGCACACCGTTCTTGGCCAGATGAGCACCGGGCATGTCCAAAGTGAGCGCAGCACACATGCGGTTCTGTTCCTCCATCTCAATGTTAAAGAAACTCTGGGCGATGATCTTGCCAGCCTCCTTTTGGCAGATAGTATCCAGCCATTGTGGTAAGCGACGGTCGGCAATAGCAGGAATGGGTGTTAACTGCAGTTGCTGAGGTGCCGTTCCTATTCTCGTATGTTGGCGGATTGAGTTAAAAAATGACACCGCCGGGTGGTTGTCAATAGGAATATTCACGCCACCGAACACGGGAAGCGGTTTGCTACCAGACCCTGACTTATCGTTTTCATCCTCCGCCTCTTCGGAAGCATCTTGAATTTGATCCTCAAAGCTTTCAGAGAAAGTATTAAATCCGCCTTTCAAAACTGAAGCACGCCCTGTAAAGCCCTCCTTAACAAACTTATTCAAAACATTTTGTGCAATCGTAACTTCGCTCTTGTCTGATGAGCAGCTTCCGTAAGCCACTACTGTTGTGCACTCCTTCCACTTCTCTAACTTGGCCGCGTCACTAGGCTTCTGGAAACTCTCGAGAAGCTGTTTAAGCTTGAATCTGTCACGCTTCAGCAGCATCGTGGGCACACACAGATTGAGAGCACCACGCAAGTGAGAAGCTCCATAGTTTCGGGCGCACCGTACATCCAAAATCAGGACATGCTCAGGCTTTGTTCTCATCAAATTGTACAACACTTGACCGTCAATAAAGTTCATCGTCGCAAAGATCTTGGTTTTGACAACTGTAGAAACAGGAGTATCACGAATAGCAGGAGATGCACAAACGAGGTTGATCTTGGGTTCGGACTTGGGGGTCGTGGGCTTCCCGACTCCTGATATTCCTCCTGGTATGTTGAGATTCATAGTCCTGGAGGAAATTTTCAATTGTATGGTTGACGGTGGTATTTCAATATTCATTGTTGGCCGACTTTTTGTTTTTTGTAACACAATAGCCGCGGGTGTCTGGGGGGTCTGAGAAAGCATCTTCGAGAAATCGCTGCCGGGTGGCAAGGAGAGGTTCATGAGTGGAGCAGGATTGGAAAAGAAAGGTGACGAGTCGGGTTCCATGGGCGTTTCCGTTGCTTCTGCTATCGTTTCTGGTTTGGTGCTGCCGGAATGTGCAAAGGTTGGCATGATAGTGGCAGGATATGTAGGGCGGGCAGGGGACTGCTCTGTTGTTGGTGAGACACCTTCCATTTCTGTCGGGAAGGTTCTACCTTCTTGTGCAGATGCATGCGCCAACGATCTGGGAGAGCATGTATCGCCGTTTGCTGGCGCGCGAGACGAAACGAGCTTAACATTGGAGGGTGCAGTATTAAACCGGTTCATGGGCGGCCTGCGCTGAGCACCGCTTTGTATTTGAAAGGAGTTGAGGTCGAAAGCGGGTCTGTCAAAGTTGAAGCCATTGCTATTGGCAGCAGTGTGTATCGTCGTCGACGTAGTCGTTGCAGACATGTTGTGAGTTACCGCAGGGTTGATGGGCTGTGTGGGGAAACCAGTGTCAAAGTTTCTGGCTGATGAGTTGGAAAATAAACCAACGTCCATGATTGAAGCGCGGCGCTGTTCCAAGTTAAGGCCAAAATAATCGGGACTAGGTGAGCTTTCAATCTCGTCAGCAGCTGGGGCATTATCATCAGAAGTAGTTGCGCTGTGAACATTGACGTCACTGGTCGCCGGCATCCATGACATTGAAAGTTCTTGTTCTTTGTGGACTAGCGGCGTAGCCCGCGGCGATGTCGTCATAGTACACTGCATATTGGACAGGATTGTGTGTTCTAGGCCTTGCTCAGCCTTGAGATAACTACTTGGAGACGCTGTGTTTTTTTGATTGGTACAGGTGGGTGACCCAATAAAAGCCTACAGTGACAGAGACTAAATTAAGGTCAGTTTAGTGGCAAACTTTTTTTTCTTTCTTTTTCTCGTGTCGGGGGGGGGGGGTTTTTTTCTATTTTTCTCCTCTGCCAGCTAGCAAAACTTATTGGAGCTAATATCAATTCCAAGTATTTGGCATACAGTAAATATACGACAATGGCAAAACCGTAGTCAGTGGCTAAATACCGACACACTTGTGACTTCTTGATGCCCGTAAGAATAAGATGGAATAAATCTTCACTTAGCGAGCTGGCAAGAGAAAATGAAACACCAGTGCGAACCGCCACAAAAACTTAATCCTAAGCGGCGAGGAAACACTATATATTCTGCATACGAATATACACAAAACATCACTCCACGACATTGAGTGGCGGAGATTCGTGTTTTATGGGGGTTCTATACGTACATGGCTTTTCGTAGTTTTCAATCTATTTTAAGCGAAGGCGGGGGTGGACCAAGTTGGCGTGGCGAACAAAATCCGTCTTTGTCTTTGTAAGGTAGAATGTTTGCAGAATGTAAAAGATATCGATGACGACAATTATGGCAATACCTCGGTGGAGACCTCAGTCTGGTTATATGTATGATTCCGCACAACTTAGCCTGTCTAAAAAAGTATCTAGCTTGTAGTCAAAGGGGGTGAATGGACGTTGCTCAGACTGTGTGGAGACGTATGATCTCCAGGTCTCGAATTGGACCAATGTCAGCAAACTATCCAATACACTGGTAACAAGAAAACCTGGCTTGGTGCTATCGGAACCAGTGACGACAGCCTCTTAACAATGAGAGATGGTGCAAACGTAGAAGCTGAAGATTCAGTTGTTTGGTTGATCGGTCAGTTTGCGGTGGTTGTTGGGGGGTGGTGTAGGTTAAGAAACGGTCGAAGCGTCTACAATGTATGAACGGGCGCAGTCGGCTGTGGTTTGAGATGACGTCGAAGCCAAAGATGGATCGTCCGGCTCTAGAATGGTATTGGGATGGAGGTGTTAAGCCTTGTTTGTGTTGTTGTGATATGGTTATTTTGCGAGGAAAATTTGGTATAGATGTTCGTTCGACTATAGTGGTAATGAGAGGTTCGGCAAAGAGAAAACGACAGCTGTGCGAGATATCCCAGATATGCACTTCTAAAAAAAATTCCGAATGTGTGCTTGGGGATTCCGGATCCAGGCTCGACAAAAAAAAAGAACGGAAAATTAGATACGAAACGTGATGATGGATCACAGAGGTAACGATCGGATGAATTTGGTCCAACTGGTATGGTGAACAAAATCTGAGTAGAGAATCAAGTCTCGAGATACAAGTGAAGGCAAGAAAAAAAAGAGAAAAAATAGAAATTTGTCCAATACCAGAAACAACGAGTGAATATGTGATACGATACAGAGGTACGTGCGTTAACACATCGAAATAAAAGTTAAACAATAAAGGAAGAAGAAATCTATAGACGATCTCTATAGAGACGAAACGTGCAATCTTTAAAGATATTCAAACAAGGTGGAACAAGAGTGAGAGAATGAGAGTAAAAAAGAAAATTGGCAAGTATTAAAAATATGGTAATGACCCCAATTGAGAAATTACCTTGTTGAGATTTGACAAGGCGAGACTAATTTCAAAAGGAGAGAAAACAGAAGAGCATAGGAAGAGAAACGGCTGTCAATGGAAGGGAGACAGCACCACAGATTACAGTTGACAATTTTGTGTTGTTTTCAAGGTGTATGTATATGTGTGTATATGGTTATAATCGCAAGAATATTAAGAATCAGAAACTGTTATCAAGTTATAGAGTAGTTGTAGAGTACTGGAGGGAAAAAAACTATTTAGGAGGTTGTATATATGTACATATGTAAGAAGGGACATAGAAGGAGGCAAAAGGAATTCGAATTCGGCTTTGGGAAGGAACAGCGGCAGCGACGGCGGCGGCGGGCAAACGAGGATTTAGTAAATGAAGCTGTTTGGTTGACTATATACGACACATAAGCAACCCGGGTTGTGTAAGGACGAAAACAGCTTGACTGTCTTGTCTTGTCTCGTTTGGTATCCGATGTGATGTTCATTTCACCATAGGAAGATTCATATTCAAAGAAATGAGTTGATCTGCGGAGGCAATAGACTCTGTGTGCCACGAATAAGTTATAGAACTTGATTCCTGGTCAAAAGGGGCAGGCTGATGGATGTAAATAGTGATAATGTATTTATGTATGTGGAAATCATAAACTCCGAGTCAGAAAGTCGTGATTCTGTTGGTAAAATGGGCATAAATTCAGACACAAACTGTAGTTTCTTCTCTCTTGATAGGCATGAATCAATGAATACAATATCAGGAACTTTATGCACCCACCGTAACTCCTCTCGCCTCGCCTCATAACGGCCTATTAGCCTGCAGAAGCAAAGTGTGTGGACGTATGAATATATCCTCACCCGTGAGTTTATTCCCATGGTCCCATAACTCATCATGAGAAAAAGTGGATTGGCTACTCTTCATCATAATTCTCATCTACATGTCGACTTACTTCACTTCATTCACTCTCACCCTTTGCCATACATCCCGCAAACAAACAAAAAAAGGCAAAGAACATATTAAATATTTCAGTACCTTATCCCCCTTTGGAATAACCATAACCACAACTATGAATGAACTGCAGCCAACTTAATCTACAGGAATCACAAAAACACACAGGCCCGGCCGGTGGAAGCAATCCTGCTCTTCCGTCGAAGCTTCTCTGCCACCGCGAAGATTAGAAATAGGTGGGGGTAATGGACTTTGGTCTAGGGTCTGGGGTGGGGTTTGTTGTTAAGCTTAGCAAAAAAATTAAAATTCAAGACTTCCACAGCTACATGTATAGATAAATGTTTTTAGCTTTATATATGAGTTTAAATATATCAGACCATATATTTATCACGAATTGAACTTATGGGACGTTGCCTCAGTGGGTTATATGGTGGTGGGCGGTGGTTGGATTTGGCTGTATCTACGGCACGGATTTTTATGTGTACGTTAGGAAAGCAATCAGATCTCTTGGATCCACCTGAGATCTCGATCAGATTTTCATTCTTTTCAACAAAAAAGAATCCAATAATTGTAATCTTTGATACCATTCAGGAGTGAAACCGGGAAGAATACATGAGACCGCTAGAACCGCTCTTTTTTATGCTCTATACCCTCTCGTCCACTGATCAGCCAACCCAATAACAATCCTCCCCCACCCTTTCACTCTCCAACCTTTCCCACGCTAGCGCAGCCTTCTCTTGTGGTCCATGAACGCTCTAGAACAAAGGAGACTCGGTGGCTTCCTCCGCGATAGGTCGCCCTGAAATGACTATGGCACTAGTCTTTTGACACTAGACAGATCATGACGACGACTGGGCTTTTGAAATGGGCGGTTTTATGGGGAAGTTGTTAACCGTATATAAGTAATAAGTTTTTCTTTTTTCTTTTCTTTTTTTTGAGAGAGAGAGAGACAGAGAGGGAGGAATTTTTATATCACAAGCGTGATAGATCACAAATCTTCACTATATTTAGCGAAGGAAATATTCTTGTTCAAGCTCTGTGATAAAAACAAATAATAGAGACAGAGAATCCTCTAGCAGTTTGTGTGAGAAAGGGGACAATCTCATTTCCCCACTTCTTGGCCGTTATTTCTTTTCTGCATTCCTGATTGTTCCCCCCTACCGATCAAACAGTTGCAATGATATCATGAGAATCCTACGATCGTGCTCAGCATGTTCTAGCCCTTTCTCCCAGTGCGTATATTTATAATATACATGAAATTTAATAAGATTGTCACTGGTCATGTGACCTGTTATAAAGGGCCAAATATCAGCCATGTCAAGGAAGAAAATTGAGTTTTCAATTTGACAAAAGTTTTGATATCTCGACATTAGTGGACGAATTTGCCATCTTCACATGCGCTTCGTATCAATTAAAGTCAAAAGAGCTGAAAGCTTCCCATCCTCATCGATAAATCTAAATAATGACTTATCTGCTTACGTTGTCATAATCACAATCGAAACCTTCTTCTAGCCTCTGGTCCACAATGCCAGGACATTCGACATCGGGTAACCATGACGTCATGATGGAAAATCCAATCAGGGGGTTTCTCCCATTTTGAGTTAGGGTTGTAATTCATGGGCAAAGTCTGCATCTGTGTGACATTGACCATAACTGTGAACAACGGACAATCGATTAAATTAAATATTTATATATTTGCGCAATTTCAATCACAACATTTGCCAACAGTCCAACAAAATCTAATAGTCGATAGTTGTCATTGGCCACTACACAATATACCCACATAGTCCCCCACTTCCTCCTCCTTTTTCTCCCTTTCCTGCTCACAAACTAAAATAATATATTGAACCTCAAACTTCAAATCCCATAAAGCACCCAATAGGGGTTTTCCCACCCGGCCGCCTGCATCGCTCGCTCATCCAATCATCCCATCATCCCATCATCTAATGACGTAGCCCGCTACCAACTTGTCATCCCTTTTTCTTTTTTTTTTCTCTTCAATTCCCCTGAAATAACTCACACACAACCACTAAAAATACCCCAGCTTCCAGAGCCTTCCAGCGCCTATAGAATGCCACGCCAGAAACCTGCAGATGGCAACCCGACCGCTTAAGCAAACCAGAAAGTTTGGTTTGCGTTTGGTTTGCGTTGGACAAGCCATTTGGCCGGGGCCTGGCGGCACAATGACAAATGAGGTGGGGGGGTTGGCGCTGGAGCTGACACACGACATTCTGTTTGAATACAGTATTTAATCTCGCTGTTAGGAATTCTGGTTGGTTTGCGGAGCTTCAGTTGATCAATATATAGTGGCTAGGTATATACTTTTTTCTGTATTGGGAACCCTTTATTTATTCTATATCTGATTGGGGAGTTGCCGATAGTGAAGTTGAAGAAACTGATAGGATTGACAAGTTTACAGCTCTGTTTTCTCTATTTAATGGGGTATACAGGATCGTTTTGTTTGCTTCCGGTATGGCGGAGAAACAGCAAGATAGGTAGACATCATCAGAAGGAACAAACGATAATTATTGCCATGGCTTTCCTGTGATACATGTGTATTTTAGGGTTAGGAGGTGTCGGATTGGTTCCAGTGAGCTTAGGATCCTTTGTCCCCTGCGACAAATAGCTTGAGGGCTGTACACATATAAACATCTTTAAAAAATGATCTTTTGTCTCGTGAAACTCCAAATAATACAGCATGTTCTCCGAACCTTGAAATATTTTTTCATGTTGCATCCACCTGCCCTTAATGCCATCGTCCCTCATCCCCTCTCGTCTCCCTTCTGGAAACCCGCCCCTTCTATGCATACCCCGTACCGATCTCGTCTCTCATCCTTACCCTTGAATTTGCCTATTTTGTCTGAAAATAGACAAAGTGATCGACATGGCCCCCCCCCCTTCTCTTGAAGAGAAATCGTCTGCGTCATTTGACATTCTTGACATTGCTGTGAACTCTGACGTCATTGATCCAATGTTTTCATATTTCCTTTTTCTGTGCTGTTCCCGCTAATTAGTATGTATAATAATATACCCACTATAAATCTCCACAAAATAGCTATCCGGCCCCACAGTTGCCGCGGCCCATGGCGAGATTGAATAAGCACAACCGATTCTGAGCAAGCAAAAAGGTCTTCTGATAAATTTAAGTTTACATAAATACAATGTAATTCTGTGTGAAGAAAAGAGTGGAAATTAAAAGTAGGTGAGCACATGTCAGTATTGAAGGAATATAACACATCGTTGACTACTCGGGAATCGACAGCGGATCTTCCGATACGGCAATGCGGTGATCCCACAATAGATGCATCTACCAGTAAGAACTGTGATTGGTTACAGTCTCATCAAGGTTTCGGTAGAATATATTCATATATATGTATATATATCAAGCCCTGCGACTCCGCCATTCCGGTCTGGACGCCCCCAACCAGCCAATATCAAAGTGAAAATAGTGGGGAAAAAATTCCAAACTTTCCAACTATTCGTTCAGCTTCCTCAAATCTCTCAAGATCCTACATATGTACGTAGTCAAATCACACATCCGCATACAGCTAAATACAACATCAAAAGCAAATTCCCTAAACCCCTCCTCCCCCCATAATCTGTATGATTTGCCACTGGCAAACTCGTTCCCCCCAAAAGTGGACAAGGAAAAAAAAGATAGTACATAGGCAACAGAAAGACCTCGAGATTGCGATGATCATTATGTTGAGTTGCAAAAATGGACCCGTCTAGTTCTTTGTCACAATCACGCCAAAGGGAACCACTGACGTTATCCTTCTTGCATTGAGCGGTGGAGCTGGCTTGTGGTGGTTTCTAAAAAAGGATGTGGGAGAAGAGAGGAAAGTCAGAGTTAGATGATATCGGGTACCAAAGCCATTTTAGGTATCTGTGATCATGCCCATTTTCTTTCTTTTTTTATAGAAAGAAAAAAATGGTTACAAGTTATACCGGGCTTGCTGATGGTGTATCCGCGGGAATTCCCACCGGTCCCTTCCTATTCCTTTTCCTCCCGCGGTTCTTTCTCCCATCTTGGCATATGTACAATCCAAGTCTTCGCCTTTGGAACTCAGGAAGCAACATACAACAGTAAATGTCACTATGTAGATAATCCCGCCCAATACTAATAATAAAAAACAACAACACTGATGATTTGCATTTGGTATCGAAAACTTGTTGCCTCGGCCATCTTTCCATGTATATCATGGTTCGCTTCATTGTTCGTTACAAGCCTCTTCTTTTATCCTTTGACTCGGAAGACTCACCAATGATAAAGCGTGATGAGAGAAGCGGTGAAGATACAAAGGACTTGGTGGCGTACTGATCGTAAGCCCGTCAATGGGTTACGAATGGGCGTGTGGGAAAGGCGTGAGGGGAAAAGGAGGTTAGGACAAAGATAGGATTATTGGTGTTTGTTTGGTGGGTGTTACGACGAAACTCGAGTGTGAAGAGCTGAGATGCTAACTAATTCCGAAAAGATGTAACTCTTTGCGGCTAGATGAAATCTGGGTTGATGTCAAACTTACATTACAAGGGCTAAATTGTTTAACCCTTGTAACATGTCAGATTCCGACTATGACGTCATGGCATTTTTGACAACGGGAACCCACTTATCCAACCCTCCACTTAAAACTACACATTGACAATTCTCAACACTACATACCACCAAGTATCCAAGACGGCTACCACACTATCTTCTCAACTCCCCTCTACAACACCTACACCATCACCATCGGCAATAAATAGGGCACACCATCCTGTTCTAGACCACCCCTTTCTCCCCTAGAATCTCAGAATCTCAGTATCCATTCCTAGAGAATGCAACATTCCCCCCAATCCCATCTTGCCCTGCTCTAATTTTCCTTCCCTTTTCTTCAACTTCTTTTTCCTCATCCTCATCCTCATCCTCATCCTGCTCTTGATCCTTGACACACAGAAACCAGCAACCAAGCATAGAGACAGAGACAACGACCTGCAGTCAGACCCCGTCAACAGCGTGAGAATGCATTACATCTTGCTGCATTAGTGCTTATCTCGCGTAACCTCCACTTCCCACACTGAAAGCAGCAACTCACCTCTTAGTCTTCTTCCGCTTCACTGCCCTGAATGTGTTCAACCTTTCTTTCTCCTTCCCCTCCTTCCTCCATCCCCCCTTCCATCTTCCCGCACTCTCCCCCTCTCTCGGCCCTATATACATGATCAAGCCCGAACCAAAGCGGCAACCAGGCCACCAGAACTGGCCATTACCACCACGTCCTTCCTCACCACATCCTACCATTGGTTGCCCCCAGTCCGTTTCATCACCAGCCTTATTCCCCTCTCTCCCCTCTTTCCCCTCTCTATCCAAACCAACCAACCAACCGCCCCTGTCACCATTCTGCAACACCCATAGCATCAAATTAAATGTATAATTAATCAATCCCGCTCCACTGCTACCCCGTACCACGCTAGTCGCTCCCCATCCACCGGCCCATCTAGCCCAATCGCTACAATGCAGATTCCCCCCCCTCCTGCATACTCCTAAATACTCGATCACCTCGTTCCGTGCCGGCTAGATACTGCTCAAAGACGATCCTCATCTACAAGAACAATGCGTCTACAACACAAACGCACGGTATTACTCAAGCCCTGTTTAATGAAAAGACCCCCCCTCCAAAAAAAAGTGTAAATAGTCAGATTCTGGCAGGTGGGCGGAAGTCAGGTGGGTGGCTTTGTGTGTGGTTAACCCCCAGCATATGTGGGGATCCACAGGTTGACAAATCACTAAAACCGACAGAAAACAAAAAGGTTTCACCGAGAAGCCGGGGGTAGATCGGGAATAGCTGGTGAGATTCCAGTGGTCGCTATAGCGGACCTTCCATCTCCGGGACGTGTAGGGAACCTACGGCTTCGTCTTTTCAAGCCATATTTGGGGATTTCGTGATACATAGAAAAAAAACCATATACTGCATTCACATTTGACCCCATAAACGGCTCGGTTAGTAGTTCCTAAAGACATCTTTATTCATCATCATCAGCATCGTCATCCGTATCAGCATATTGCACTAACAGCTCCGGCCCACCGTTATGTGTCTTCTATAGAGGACCAACGATCAACAACCAACGACATGGATCCGGTCACATCCAGCCACGGCATCACCACTCCAAAAACCACAAGTTGTAATTCGCACTTCGGGAACAATTACCGGAAAAGAAACTTTGCCATGTAAGACGGCTATAAAGAGCCTCAATCTAAGCGCCGGAAGCGAACACCGATGATGACCAAACAGGATCCAGTTGGCACTTTGACATATTAGACCTATGTGGTGCCATGTGAACACGTTATTGCAGCATAGTGCCGAATAAACAAATAGAATCTAATTTCCTGCCAAAACTCAAAGGGTATGCATGATTGAATATGAGTCTTCTACTTTCCCCCTCCTCATTAACCCAGTAACATAAGCCAACAACCCTAAGCCAATACCACTGTTTACTTGAAGAACTTAGCCAATGAAATCTCCTTGTCGTCGTGCTTGTTCAAGATCTTGGCTGTCGCTAACTCAAAATCCTCCTGCGTCACATGTACTCTCCGCTCACGTAGCGCATACATACCCGCCTCTGTGCACACACCTTTCAATTCGGCACCCGAGCACCCATTCATCTTCTCGGCAATCTTGGTCAGGTTGATGCCACGAGTGAGGTTCATCTTGCGGCTGTGAATACGGAGAATGTCGGCACGGGCCTCGACGCTCGGCGGTGGGAACTCAATCTTGCGGTCGATACGTCCAGGACGAAGCAGTGCGGGGTCGAGGATATCCAATCTATTGGTTGCCATGATGATCTTAATGTTCTTGGTAGGCTCAAAACCATCGAGTTGATTCAGAAGTTCTAGCATAGTGCGCTGGACTTCAGAGTCACCACCAGAAGAACCTTCCACACGGGAAGAACCAATGGAATCGATTTCGTCCATAAAGATGATTGACGGCGCATGCTCCCGAGCCATAACGAACAGCTCACGAACCATACGAGAACCCTCACCAATGTACTTCTGTACCAGTTCGGAACCAGAGACACGGATGAACTTGCAGTCTGTGTGGTGAGCGACAGCTCTAGCCAGCAGAGTCTTGCCGGTACCAGGAGGACCGTACAGAAGGACACCCTTCGGTTGTGCGATACCTAGAGATTCGAAGAGCTCCGGGTGCTTAAGACCTAGTTCTATCACTTCCTTGATTTCCTTAATCTGCTGATCCAGACCACCAATCATATCGTACGTGCTATCGGGCACCTTTTCGACCATCATGAGAGAGACTAGGGGATCGACCGAAGAGGGAAGCATCTTTTCGAGTTTGTAGTTGTCGGATAATAAAGTAACACGCTTACCAACAGTAAGCTTGGCGATGTCAACGCCGTCGGCAATATCAACGACTGAGCGCAAATAGGGTTAGCTTTCAAGTTTAACCATACAAGTGGCATTCATGTAGCCTTGAATACATGTTAACCGTAACATACCGTATTTTCCTTCTGGGTGCACCTTGACCAGGACCTTCTTAGTACCCATGACCTTTACAACTTCACCCACATAAGAACCAGGCTGTTGAAGCAGGCCAAGTTCTTCGCGCAGCAAGCGCACTCTAGAATTGTAATCGTTTCTCTGGGCCTCAAGACGACGCAGCATGGCCTCGCCCTTAAGGATCTGGAGCTTCATGTGTTCACTCTTGTTGCGGTAATAGCTGTCCATATTGAACAAAGTTGGCCTCTACCAGAGACTGACGGAACGGAGAGAATGGGTCGGTGTCGGTAATATATTTGATGGTGGACCGGTTTCTGGGCTTTTGTGTCAATTGATGCTAGAAATTCGGCAATTGGGCAGTGAAATAGGGTCAAATCCAAATCCAAAAAAAGCTTAGTTTAAGCAAGAAAAGAAGAAAGATGAGGAGCGCGGGAGGCGATTTAGCCTTGTGGTTAGTAGCTTGGTTGTGGTAATGTAATGTTGGCGATGACTTCAGAGCTTCGCAGCAGCCGCTTGCCTTATCAGCAACTGGCGGACAGGCTCCCAAATCAACACGTCCTTAATTAAGGCTGAGCTGGGGAGTTGAAGCTTTTGCCAGCCGCTGACAGCTGAAATCAATAGGTGCTTTGGGAATAACGTTGAAATGGACTTCAGCGCGATAAGATAAACTAGTAACTATATCCCTGTAGCTGAATCAATGGAGCTCTGATTATGTGAGATTGGTGGAGGTCGAGACGATTCAAAATGGAGATTGGTCACAATTTAGGATATGTCATCGCAACACATATAGGGCAAAAATTGACTGATAGTCTATCAATATGACTCAAAGACGAATTGATTGCTAATAAAATTGAAAAAGTGTCCCCTCCAAAAAAACAGAGCTCCCCATCTGGGAATCGAACCCAGGTCACCTGCGTGACAAGCAGGTATGATCACCACTACACTAATGAGGATTCAACTAAGTTGTGAAACCCGAAACTGTTAGATGTAAGTCACCAGCTTAGCAGTGATTTTGTTCCCCGGAACTTAATAACAATGGCAGTCCACTGGTGTCAAGAATCTTCTATAATGGCCCAGATTGTCCAACATCGGTACCACTATGCAGATGACTGCATTAAACATGCCTCATCATGACATCACGACAGCCTGCGTCAGACGGTGAATTCATTACAACCTTCATCCTACAATCTCTTTACGACGTAATGTATGTGGAGTCTCGCCTACTCTAGTTATAGTGGCGGCCGAAACACCACGCATGTATGCATCCGCCGAATGTGTTGTGCTGTGATATTGGTGGTTCTGTGGTTGTACGAAGTGATGCAAAGATTTGGACTTTTCAATGTGATTGTAATTGATGAGCCGGTTGCCAAGAGAGCATCGGGGCCCGGAGGCCGTAGTGGGTGGGTGGTGAGCCACAAACATTTCAGATTCAAGACTAAAATGGTCTAGGCTGTGAGGTTATTTGCCACGACAAACAGATTGAGAGTGTTAGGAAATTTGCCGTTATTAATTTTGTACAAGTAAACTGACGGCCTGCGATACCACCATCCACCGACTGAAGATAACACCTACAAATTCGCCAAGGTGTTTGGCGGTAAGAATGTGAAGCAACGATGATTGGGGTGAATATTGAAGAAGGGATGGCTAACATTGCCGGATGGATGGGGTATGCTTGGTTACGAAAGGAGGGGTAGGCTGACTGATGATCATGGGATAGGTCATGTCCCTCCTCGGACCCCCGGTTCTATACGGTGATATGCAAACATTTCAAGGAGCTGATGATCATGAGATAAGATGTAAACACTGTAAGTAAAAGTCTGTTGGTTCATTTGTTAGTGTCAAAGAGGGCTCTTGTAGTTATGGGTGATGGTTGACAAATTTATGTGCAGATTAAGATGGTATGCATGTGTATTGATATTATATCAGTTACCCTGCCAAGTACCTGGGCCTCAAACCTGCAGCATATCAAGGTCACATCGAGGCCAAATATGAGAAAGGAGAGATATATATTCCTGTTGCGCTAGCTACTAAATGTTTGGTATGGCTCAACTGACTCGCTGCTAGACTTGTCAACCCGCCCACTACATCAGACCTTCCATTTCATTATGAATATGTTTATGATATTATCTTTTTGTGAACTAGGCATCAAACTAAGCAAGACTCCGTGAACACTTTGTACTCGCAAACTGATCTTGACAAACAAATCTCACAAACAACTAGACAGCTTCGCCACCAATCGAAGATGGCTGTCAAGTAAATAGCAACTTGCGGCACTCGCTCACCAAGAGCACAAACTCCATTTCAAACCAAGCCGCTGTGATTATAGGCGGGAAGGAATCGGATGGTTGGTAGTGACGATGCATGTGGACGTTAGCTCAAATCGAATTACACATTTCAGGTTGTTACCATAGCTTCCAGCTGTTTGTACACATTTAGATTGCAAATAAGTTGCCTCTGAGGAAGCGACCGATATCTACATTCAGCGCTCGATGGCTTGTTATGTAGAAAGGGTCCTGTTATGACGCTATGATTCAGTCGCATATCTCAAGGTCTGGTATCTAGCATTGACTTGTAGATCTTTGGCAAAGGAGAAATCCCAATATGTGAAGTTGTGGTGATTTGTAGAAACCGATTTCGTGGCAAACTGTGGAAATGTACAACATATTCAAGTGCCACATTTGCCCCTTCTTGGCTTGATGTATGATGCAAGGCCCATGAAATTGTAGATGCGGAAATTGTCAATTTGCTAAAACTTCAATATACCGAAGGCCATATACATCAATAATGGAAAGAACATTATGTACGATTAGGTAGTTGCCTCGTGGAGATTCTAACATCACTTGTTGCTGACGTTCCTTCCATATCGAGATTAACAACGTAAGACACAAAAAAAAGTTGCAATACCCTTGAAAGCATTTTGTCATGCGACATCACCATGTTCTCACAGATTCTCCCCATGCTGTCACCTTTTAATTGCCAACATTTAATAATTGGTCGCAGCCATCCATTATTTTGAGCTAACTTTTGTTTCCCACGGTTCTTGCTTTTTTGAGATTTTATAAATTCACGGGGTAATTTTCCGCGCCATCTTCCGGGACTGATATATCTAACGCTTGCCTGTACTACATTCTTCTTTTTTCTTCTTCATAACCCTGCCGCTCACTATCGCCAGATTCACGGCCATTGACTTGTCCAGTCCGTTCTCCCTAATCTCTTAATGCTTGTCGACCATTCATCCTCAAGAAGAGCCCAGTCCAGTCCAACCGCACGGCACTACGCAGCAGCAGTATCGGCAACAGCGGTCCTCGCTTCGCTTGCACATTGACCTATCGTCACGTTCGAATAGATAGATTTTTCTCTTTCTTCCTTTTCCTTCCCCGCGAGCCCTCCACTATCATTGAATTGATGGGAGTTTGTTTTGTATGTGAGAAGTGAGCCATCCATTCTGTTGTTTTCTATACCTTTAGTCTGGTCCCGTTTCTTTCTGTTCGTTGTCGTTTCATTTGATATTGCATTTCTTATTATTATTCTCGTTTCTGCTTCTGTTCTTCATTTTCTTGCACATCGCATCCTCTTGTTCACTCATTCGTTGGAATTCATTTCTTGTTCGTTCATATTTTTTGATTTTTATCTTTTGCGGCTGCAAACAACGTTACTCGTCAACGCAAGTCGCGCATATAGTATCAAGCAAAAGCGCCGTCGCCACCGGTCCGAAATAATCGCCATTGGTCGATTTCCCAACGACAGTCTAGGCGTACCTAGACGCAGCTCATGCCGATTTTTTTTAGTTGATTTATTGTTTTTATTTTGTATCACCCGTTTAAATATTCCCAATTTGAAGGCCTGTATTGAGCGCACCTGATCGCCTCCCGTCGAATCACACAAGCACAGTGTTGCTCTACTTAACCGCCTGCATAGTTGACGAATTGAACCAGTACATGAACCTCAAATACAGGTTCTAATTCCACTCTATCTGCTCAGAATTGTCGCAAGTCATCGATCCTCGCCTGAACTGGACAAGCTTCACCCAATCTCGACTTCTTCCCTTGTATATTCTGACCTTGGTTCACGCCGCGAGTCCCACCGGATCCACGATACCGCACACTCGACAGACCGCCCAATCCAGTATCTTACTGTCGCTTCCAAATCTTGTAACTGACCCCAGGCTGTACCTCCCAGACTCAACTTATTGTGCTGCACGAGACCGCCCCATTGCGCCTACCCAAATAAGCCGCCTGCCATGGACCCTGCTGCGTCGTTTTCTGGCGATAAGGCGCCAGCCTCTGCGTCCTCGTCAGCTAGAGACCAGATCCAGTCTTCTAATGAACCTATTGCAACTGCGACCACCACTCCCACAGTCAGCGCCGGCGCGACTTCTGGCGCGAATGATGAAGGGGCATTCTTTTCTGCGAATATCCAGTCCACTAACATTGTAAGACGACGACCTGATAATAAAGATTACGGTATGTATAACTTGCGAGTCCACTTTACAAGCTCGTCCCTTCTACATCTACTGTCTTAGTTCATATAAGAACGCTGTTTCATGTTTCTTATTGTGTATTACCTAGAGAGGATAGCATGACAATATCGCCCCATCTTGGCTGTATATGACATCCACCGCCCGTGTCATGCCCGCTGCTTGTAGCTCATGCCAGCGGCCGGGTCTTTTGCCTCGATCGTAGCATCAATTGCTCCCTTAACCACCCCCCCACTAATGTGTCTTAGAGCCATGAGTTCCATGTGCTTCACCAAGTCCTTCCCCCCCACTTTCTTGTGTCTCAAGTTTCGAATGTCTGGGTTTTTTCGTCCATGTCTCTCCTTAACTACATCACATCCCTATCTTGACGCATGTCGCAAATGTACAGAACGCTAATCACATTAATGTTGTCGGTGCATCTGCAGGCACCATCCCGTCAGCATCTTATAGCGAGTCCTCCAATGCTCAAGCTGGACCGTCCCGGTCGATGACGCGATCCCCATTATTAGCCCCGCAATCCGACTCTTCGACTCGTCTTAAGCCTGTGCGCCCTCGCAAAGCTCTTGCCCGCAAGCAATCTTCGACAACCACGCCATATCGCGGTGAAGTGTTTTCTGCTGAAGACGATTTGGACGAAGTGCAAGCCGAGCGACAACGCGAACAGCAAATGTACGGTTCGCGACGAAGAGGCATGCCAACGCCTGTACCCCACGCCCTGGAGGATAGCCCTCACGAAGACTCGGAGGAGGATTTGGGCAGACTGGCTCAATTTGACAGTGGAGACAACGGGGCGACTAATCCTGGTGATGATCTCGGTGAATCCCCCGCTGAAGACAGCATGGATCATGTCGAAGATGGTGATGTCAGTGATGCCGAGAGCTTCACACTCAAGGATAGACAACAAGCCATCAACCAAACGCACCCATTCGGTATCCGTCTGTGGAAACCTGCGTTGTATAAAAAGGACAGGTCAGTGCAAAAGACGGCTGAAGGCGACATCCACTCAACGCCGGGTGGCCATGTTAGTAACTGGCTCGTCTTCTTCAACTTGCTGTGGACCCTATTCTTTGGCTGGTGGATGGCTGCGTTTTCGGCTGTGGGTGCGCTTCTGTGCTTCCTCTTTGCCGCCACACCTAGTGGCCGCGAGTACGGATCGGTGCTGTGGGGTCTGGCTGGCTATCTTTTATATCCATTTGGCAAGGTAGTGCGTTTGGAGAAGGATGAGGCGTACATGGATGAGGATGGCACTGAGGGTCGCAGTATCTCCGAGTATGAGCAGTGGCAGAGTGGCGATATTGAGAACGGCCGTCTATTCTTCGGCCCAGAAAGTAGTTTCCATCCGATTGTAGGACATTCACGTGCCAGTCTTGAGTCTCATGCTAGTGAAACTGCCAGTCTGCTCGGTGGGAGGTCTCGCGGAGCTAGCAGTGAGTATGATAGCGATGCGGTGCGGCGCAAGAGACGTTTGTTTGGACGAGGACAGTGGAATATTGGTCGTATTGTGTTCTTCCTGTTCTTCTACATACTAATTGCGCCTTCATTGTTCATCGTTTCGTTAATCTGCTTCTTCCTAGTCTTCTGGATTCCCATGGGCAAGGTCACCATGTTGCTTTTGGACCACCTGCGGAGACATCCTCTTGCGCTTTCATTTGACGATATGACGTCGGCTGTTTCATACCACCATCCCACTTCTTCGATTTTGCTGTGCACCTACCGTGCCGTGGGCTCCAAGTACTGGAAGTACACTATTGATGGCACCAACATCTTCCTCATAAACATGTTGGCAATTGTTGCATTCCTAATTTTCGACTGGGTTGTTCTTGAAGGCATTCTGGAAGTTGAGAACTTCTTCATCACTTCGGCCTTTATGTTCAGCGCTGGCTTGGTGTCCATCATTCCTCTGGCTTACTTCATTGGTCAGGCTGTGGCATCCATCTCAGCCCAATCGTCTATGGGTCTTGGTGCCGCTGTCAACGCCTTCTTCTCCACTGTTGTCGAAGTCTTTTTGTACTGTGTTGCTCTCAACCAAGGTAAGGCAGGTCTTGTCGAAGGTAGTATCATCGGCAGCATCCTCGCTGGTATCCTGTTCCTGCCTGGTCTGTCCATGTGCTTCGGTGCGCTGAAGCGCAAGACCCAGCGGTTCAATGCCAAGTCGGCTGGTGTCACTTCCACCATGCTTCTGTTTGCGGTTATTGGTGCCTTTGGTCCCACGCTTTTCTATCAGATCTACGGCACGCACGAACTCCAGTGTCTCGAATGTGATATTTCTATTGCTTCTGGTGAGCCGTCTCGTGACTGCCGTCGGTGCTTCTTTTCCCAGACTCCTACACTTGATGATCGCTTCTATTTGTATGCAGTTCGCCCTTACTGTTATGTTGCCGCCGCTATGTTGTTCTTGGCGTACATTGTTGGTTTGTGGTTCACTCTGCGCACTCACGCTGCCGTCATCTGGAACTCGGAGGCTGAAGAGAGGAAGATTGAGGAGCGTTTGCTTGCACAGGAGAACATCATACGTCAAAACATCTCGCCAAGTTATGGCGAATCCACCGGCACCGATATCCGCGAGACCAACTTGTACAAGCGCATCCTGTGCCAATCTCTGAAGCACGCCGGTATTTCCCTTCACGACGATATCTCTGTCCCCCAACGCCAGAGCTCCAACCTTTCAGCCCACTCCGCCTCCTCCGTCCCTGCTGGCTCTACTGTCGGAACTCTCCACAACCCTCCTGCCTCTCTTCCGCCCAAGTCCCGTTCCTTTATCAACATCCCTGGTCTCACCGAAGCTGAAAAAAACAACCTTGCGCGCGAAGTTGCTGAGATGGCCGCTACTGCCGCTGCTCTTGCTGCGCGCAACGTTACCCAGCGGAACAGCACTATAGGATCGGCTAGCAGTGCTAGTGCCGGAGGGGCCAGCTCACGGCCGCATCTTACGAGCAGAGCGACGGAGATTGGCAAGGATCCGGCTGGTGTTGTGCAGGTGATGGTTGAAGAGTCTGGGGGCCATGGGGGCCATGATGCGCCGAATTGGAGTCGTTTCAAATCTTCAGTTATCTTGCTGGTCGCGACAGTGTTATATGCAGCGATTGCAGAGATTCTGGTCGATAATGTTGATGCTATTCTGAAAAACTTTCCTTTGGATGAGAAGTTTTTGGGTATCACATTGTTTGCTCTGGTCCCCAATACCACTGAATTCTTGGTAAGTTCTTCCTTTCCTCTCATATTCGTTCCTGTTTATTAACCAAACCTTCTAGAACGCCATCTCCTTCGCCATGAACGGTAATATTGCCCTCTCCATGGAAATTGGATCTGCCTATGTCCTCCAAGTTCTTCTGCTTCAAGTGCCCGCCCTCGTCCTCTACTCCGCCCTCCACAACCCCCTCCCCACCGCCGGCACCGATGACGAATGGGCCCACCACGTCTTCACCCTCATCTTCCCACAGTGGGACATGGTAACGGTGATTCTGTGCGTCTTTTTGCTGAGTTACATGTATGGAGAGGGGAAGAGCAACTATTTCAAAGGGAGTATCCTGCTATTGTCGTACCTGGTCATTGTCATTGGGTTCTGGTTCAGCGGGTATACGACGGTGGAAGGGTTGGGGGCGAACCGGTTTGACGTGTTGAATGAGGAGGGGAAGTTTGTTTCCTATAAAACAGTAGGGAGAGGGAGATCAGGGATGGCGTTTGAGGTGTAAGTGTGATGGTGGAGATAGTAGATAAGGGTTTTACGTGTGGATTGGTTGGTGGTTGGACTGTGTTCGAACGAGTCTTACGTTCTTTTGTGTTTGATATCATGATATCTCTTATGTTATTTTTGCTATATTTTTCTGTTTAAAACTCATTTCAGTTATTTGGCCCCTGCAATGCATTGAGATGGATAAACGTGGACAGTTCGTGTTACAGTATTAACTAATATTTCCACGCTTCGTTACATCCTAATCGTCAATGCATTGTACCAAATACTGTGCTATCGCTCTTCCAAATCCACGATTTCTTCCTCGCATCAAGAGACGAGCTCCCAATCCAATGAAAAAAAAAGCATAAAACCTGTCAGACGTCCATCACATCCCACCCCAACAGCGCGCTCGAAAGCAGGACCGCCCGAAGGGGACGAGATCATCACCACTCCCTATACAGCCCAGCATCCAGAGGACTTCCCCTATGGCCATCATGGACTGCCACCTTTTCAGGCAGATCGGAAGTCACCAAGAGTCTTGTTAAAAACAATTTCACTCCAAGGATATGAAGATATAAAATCATCAACCAGGGTGGACTCTGTAGCTCCTTTGGGGAACCAAGAGGAAGGTCGAATACTATAGAAATGATTCTATGAAGTATTGTCGCCTGGAGAAGAAAAGGAAAGTAAAATTCGACAAAAGGTGGTAGGGGGGTGAGGGGTATTTATAGGTTTGATGGGATGGTCGGTTGAAGATTGAAGTGGGAGGTTTGAATGGGGCGGAGGTGGATGAGCTGGCCAATGGATAGGGTGGGATAAGGTCTCACCGCCCATAGCAGAAAATGGGGACCCGCTAAAAAGTTCTTGGTGTATGAATACTTTTAGGCTTTGTCGGGTGCCGGTTTGCTAGTGATTTTGCAAGAAACATCATCAGATTGTGGGGGAGATAGAGAGGGTTTTTCCGGAATGGAACTATTGTGTAGGGCCAATTCTATGTTTCTGAGGTTATGATACGGTTCTTGAAAATGGGTGCTATCGATTGAATGTACTTTTGACCTGATGCGACAGATACTACCTTAATAATCACTTAATCGTACCGACACAGACTATGACCAACCGACTACTACTAGCCAAGCTCATCAGCATAAGCGATCTCTAATCAAAAGACTCAATCTTTGTACAATCCCCTCTCCTCAATCCATTCTCTCACCTCCTTCCCAACCATCTCCTCTACCCCGTCCCACTCCCCCCTCTTCACCCTCCTCCTCACCTCTGTCGAACTAACCCCCTCCGTCCCCTCCCCTTCCACCACCTCCACCCTCTCCAACCACTCCTCCCTCCCCAACTCCCTCACAACCCTCCTCACCCCCTCGATAACTCCCTGATCCCCTCCCCTCTTTGTCACCACCAACCTCGCCCCTCCAAAGAACCCCCCCAACACTTCCTTCATCCTCCCACCATAATACTTCTCCATAAACAACCTCTCCAACGTGTCCGTCCCCACCAAAAACACCTGCTCAACTCCCCCGTACATCCCCCGGATCGCCTCCTCCTTCTCCGTAAAATACGCACATTTCGTAACCCCAACATCCACCCGGCAGCACCCCTCCTTCCCTAAAACTCCCCCCTCTGCCGCCGTCGCTGCCCCCTCAACCATGCATAGGCGCTCCGGAAACGCCGCGGGGACCTCCCCCTTATCTGCATTTTTCACCGCCAATAACAACAGAACCGCTGTCGTCACGGGGCGCGAGGGAGCCGTGGTCGTGAAGGGGTCGCGGAGGCGGCGGAGAGCAGAGGTGGCGAGGGAAATGTGCGCGGTGGTGGGGGGGTTAAAGGAGGAGTCAAGGATGATAAGGCAGGTTGGCGGTGGTGGCGAGGATGGGAGTAATAAGAATGTTGAAGATAGATGAGTTTTGAGGATGGCGAGGGGGGCGGGTGAGGATTTGAAGGAAGAGAGGTGGGTGGAGAAGTATTCAAGGCAGGAGGCGGCCATGGTTAGTATCAGCGGTGATAATGAGATATTGAGGATATATCATATGATGATATATAAGAATTTCAAGTAATAGTGCTGGTTCAGCAGAACATCCAGTATTTTGATCAATTGGATCATATGATATGACCTAAAAGTCCTAATATCAGATTATATCACATGATGGTAACGCGAGGATACAACATAACCCTATGGACGATTTAAAACAACCCTACTATGGTTATATAATACAGCCCACAGTCTATATGTACAACATTGCTATATCCAAAAGATCCTATCTCCGTCACTTCGCTACCTTGATTGACTCAAATTTCTACTTGAACCCCTCCCTCGTCTTCTATCCAAAGATCCAGATTCCGAGTCTGAGTCATACTGTTTCCTGGGCCAATCATTGCAAATATCGATACTTGATCGCGGATATGCCCACTCCAAGAACAAGAAAATTAGATAATCAATAACAACGCAAATACAAAACAACTTTCCGGCCCAAAGACCACATCCATAGTACCGCTTCAGTCGATCAATGAGGGCGAAACCTTGTACTCGTGATTTCCGTGGCAATGGGATACCCGTTGATGTCGTTGTCGGACCACCGTCATCTCCGTAGAATTCATACTCTGATATTGCCCCAGATATGCCGTGGTATACTCTTTCTGTCCGCTTGGCGACGTTCACCCATGAGTACATGTTGCATACTTCCGCATGGAAAGTCTCTGGATGAACAGTGCCCGAACGCAAGTTGGCGATGGCACGACCCGTGGCGGCCACAAGATCATCTTCTTCAGGCTTCGCAAACACAGTCATGTGACTAGGGAGAACCTCTGGGATACCACCAACCTGTGTCGCAACAACATACAAACCACAAGAAGCCGCCTCGACAATGACAGTGCCAAAGGCTTCCGTTAGCGACGGATGCAGGTAGATATGCCCGCGGACCATGACATCTCTGACCTCTTCATGGCGAACCTTGCCCAGCATAATTACCCGGTCTTGCAGAACATTCTGCTCAATCATTTGTTGCAAGTCGATTGCTTTTGGCCCATCACCAGCAATAATGAACCTTGTGTTTGGGTGATTTTCAAGGATTCGAGGGATAGCTGCTGTAAGAAGATCTGTGCCTTTGTTGTAGAAGAGTCGGGATATGACAACGATGGTGATGGTGTCGAGAGGGCCAGGGGTTGGTCGTATTGTATCGCGAGGTCGGAAGTTTTCAGCAACGACGGCATTAGGAATTACGGAGACCATGAGAGGGTCTAGGGAGGCACGGAGTACTGTGTTTTCTTTACTAGTGGGAGTTAGAAAGCAGATATAAAAGTTCACGGTGCAGAAGCAATGCATACCATGTGTGACTAACACATATTACGTGGTCGACGTCACTTAGTGTGAATTTCAAAAGCTTATTGGCAAGAATTGAGGCGGCATCGGCAAAACCAAACAGAGAATGATCAGTGAATACAGTACGAAGACCCATGGTCCGCGCATGAAGAATAGCTTCGTGGCACAAATTGCTCAAACTAGCATGTCCATGAACAATCTCAATCTGTTCCCTAATAATAATATTCCGGAACAATGGGAAGAAAGAAAACACTGTCGGCATCGTCGCCTGACGGAACACCACAGCAAACGGACAGTAATATACCTTGATACCATTCGTCATGTACCGCACACCTTTGCGATCTTCATAAGCATGCGTGATGATGATGACCTTGTGGCCTCGGTCAACGAGCTTCGTCGCTAGTTGGTATATATGCGACTCGACACCGCCTGGTTGTGGGTAGAAGAAGTCGCTCACCATAGCGATGTTATAAGTTCGGTGGGGCATCTTGAGGCAAGTCAAGACTAGGGCCAGGAGCTAGGGCAACGAGTTGCAACAGAAGGGTTTCGTCGAGCTAGGAGCAGTAGCAAACCTCCGGGATGAATAGCAGATTATGTGCGCATATGTGCATATCGAGATATGAGCGGTGAGCGCAGAAGGGGCCAATGGATGGCTTTCACATGTCTAGATTTCGCAGAGTGGAATCTTGGAATGTCTGATTTTATATTCAGAGTGTCGAAGATCTAAAGTTTGGTTGTAGGTGGTTGACAGTTGGCTGGGGAGTGCCGTTGGCGATTTGCATCTGCTGGCAGATAGTTATTGCTACTGTCCCCTGCAACTTCCCAAATAAGGCCGTTTCTAGTGGGGATGAGGTCACTCCGTGCAGAACCATGTCAATAAGACTATCATTATCTAACCAATAGGAAGCTCAGGATAAACTTTTCGGCCTTGGACCTCGGACTTGGCAGCTCATTGTATAGAGGCCACCTAGACGAATGTAGTTAAAAGCCAGAGAATGCAATTGATGGCTCCAAGATTTAGAGCTGGCATTAAACATACTTGTCTTATTGAAAGCAAATCTTCTTTCACATCATTGTCATCAATCTCATTGATCCATTGGTTTTGTCATTGACTTGACAGTCATTCTAACTTCCATCTACCTGATATCGATTGTGATCAGCTGCAGGAACACCACCATCAAACCTTATACTCTCATCCTATAAGACACAGGCTCCGGCAGCCGCTACCCATAAAATCATGAAGCTTCCCTCAGTCCTAGGGCTTCTCAGCCTCATGCTCGTGGGCATCACTGACGTCCACGCCGCCTCCGCCGCCATCGGTGTTGATCTCGGCACCGAATTTCTCAAGGCCTCCCTGGTCAAACCCGGTATTCCTCTAGAAATCGTCCTGACCAAGGATTCCCGCCGTAAGGAGGTTGCGTCTATTGCCTTCAAGCCTGCACAGGGCGGCCCGCAGGCTGGTGCGTTCCCCGAGCGTTTGTACGGCTCGGATGCCATGGCGTTGGCTGCTAGATTCCCTAGTGAAGTTTACTCTAACCTCAAAACCCTGTTGGGTCAGCCATTGAAGGGGAAAGTTGCGCAGAATTACATCAAGAGATACCCGGCCTTGAAACCGCAAGATGATGTAGAACGAGGAACTGTTGCTTTCAGTAGCAAGTCTTTCGTTGAGGGCGAGGATGTTTGGTCCATTGAGGAGCTGTTGGCCATGCAATTACAATCTGTCCGCAAGAACTCACAAGCCCTAGCTGGTTCGGACAGTCCTATCTCAGCAGCTGTCATTACTGTCCCACCATACTTTACTGTTGAGGAAAAGAGAGCTGTCCGCATTGCTGCTGAGCTTGCTGGTCTTGAGATCCTTGACCTCATCACCGATGGTTTGGCTGTCGGTGTCAACTACGCCACGTCCCGGCAATTCCCCTCTGTTACTAACGGCGAGAAGCCCGAGTATCATCTTGTCTTTGATATGGGCGCCGGCTCCACCAAAGCCACCGTGATGAAGTTCCAGAGCCGCACTGTCAAGGACGTCGGCAAGTTCAACAAGACTGTTCAGGAGGTTCAGGTTCTCGGTTATGGCTGGGACCGCACTCTGGGTGGTGATGCTCTCAACGCTCTCATTATTGACGATATGGCCGCCAAGTTCGCTGAGACTCCTAAGGCCAAGGCCATTTCTACCACTCCCGAGCAAGTTCTTGGCCATGGCCGGGCTGTGGCTCGCCTTACCAAGGAGGCTCAACGTCTCCGTCATATTCTTAGTGCCAATACTAACAGCCAGGGTAGCTTCGAAGGTCTGTACGAGGATATTGACTTCAAGTACAAGATTACTCGTGCTGAATTCGAGGAGATGGCTGCTCCTTATGTTGAGCGTGTCGGCACTTCCATCAAAGATGCTCTGAACAAGGCTAACCTGGATGTCTCCGATCTGACTTCAGTCATTATCCACGGTGGTGTTTCTCGGACGCCTTTTGTTCGGGATGAGCTCGAGAAGATCATTGGATCCGCCGATAAGATTCGCAGCTCTGTCAATTCTGATGAGTCTGCTGTCATGGGTGCCGTTTTTCGTGGTGCTGAGATCAGCCCCAGCTTCCGTGTCAAAGAAATTCGTCTCTCTGAGACCGCTGCCTACCCCATTGATATCAAGTACGCTGACTCTAATGGTGAGGCTGCTCAACAACGGATCTTCTCTCCAGCCACTATCCTTGGTGCCCCTGCTAAGGAGGTCACTGTTGATTCTACCAAGGGCGAGGTCGAGGCTGCTTTTTACCAGATTGTTGACGGCCAAGAGATTGAGATTTCTTTCTTGAAAACCACCAACCTCACCGATTCCATCGCTAAGGCTAAGCAGGCTTACTCTTGCGCTGACTCTGATCTCCAGTTTAAGATTTCCACCTCCTTGGCTCGTGAGGACGGCGATGTCGTCATTTCTCGTGCCTTTGTTGGCTGTGAGGCTGAGGTTAAGGATGGTATTATTGACGGTGTTAAGAACCTCTTCGGTTTTGGAAAGAAAGATCAAAAGCCCCTTAAGGATGCCGAAGAAACCGAGGAGTCTTCTTTATCCTCTGTCTCTGCCTCTACCAGCACTTCTGCTACAGAGGCCTTAGTCTCTCCCGCTGCTCCTACTATCGAGTTCGCCAGCGTTCCAGTCGACATCACCGTTTCCGAGAAGGGTATCAAGACCCCTTCCAAGACTTCTCTTCTCAAGTCCCGCAAGCGCCTTGCTGCCTTTGAGGCTTCCGATATCGCCCGCCGTGAGCGTGAGGAGGCTCTGAACCGACTTGAGGCATTCTCTTACAAGGCCCGTGAGCTCCCTGAGACTCCCGACTGGCAAAAGTATGCTACAGAGGATGAGCGCATCTCTACTCTGGAAAAAGCTTCCGAGTACGGCGATTGGGTCTACGGCGATGGTATGGATGCCAAGAAGGAAGAGTTCGTTGCTAAGCTGAAAGACCTCAAGAAGACTATTGAGAAGGTAACGACTCGCATTGAGGAGCACACTAAGCGCCCTAAGCTTATCAGGAGCCTCCAGGACAAGCTCGAAAAGTCTATTCAACATGTTGCCGAAGTCAAGCAGCAGATCAAGGAGTATGAGGACTTCCAGGCTAAGGCCGACGAGGAACCTGTCGCTGGTGACTTTGAAGGCCTGGAGGATGATGACCTTAAAAAGCCCACCCAGGAAGACGTTATCAAGGAGCGCGGCCCTGTGCCCCCGCTCCTGACCTTCACTGACCTCGAGCCTCTCGAGAAAGTCATCGCCGATGTGACCACCTTTGTTGATGAAACCCTCACCAAGGTCTCCTCACTACAGCCCACCTCAGACCCTACCATCACCATCGCCGACATCCAAAAATGGATCAAGAAGCTTGAAACCGAGGGCGTCGAACTGAGTATGCAGGGTGTCCGTAACTTCCAAAAGAAACAAAAGGCCGAGCAGGCTGAAAAGGCCAAGGCTAAGAAGGCCGAAAAGGAGCGCAAGAAGAAGGAAAAGATAGAGGCCGAACAGGCTGAGAATAAAAAGAAAAAGACTCTGGACGAGGTTACGGAGGAGGAGTTGGCGGACGAGATTGAAGAAGTGTTGAGGAAGGCACAGGAGGCTGGGAAAGCGGCAGGGAGCAGGAAAGAGAAAGATGAGTTGTAAGTGGCGTGTGGTTAGGGTTAGTTTTTTTTTGTTAATGTAAATAATGGAATGGTTAATTGAAATTTGATTTGCGATTTGATTGTTTGTATTTGATTGGGATGGAATGGAATACCACATAATTTTGAGCTACATGTTAAGTGTTTACATGGTACTTTGATGTATGACAACTTGCTCTGTTTAACTACCAGGTTGAGCAATAGACAACAAGTCATCATGTGCCTAAAGTATAGCCTGATGATCATAAACTACGTGTAATCATAGATCACATGCATATTGACATCTCAAGACTAAACAACAGTCTAAGTTTCTTGACGTTTCAGTAATTACCTCCAAACCTATTCCTACCGACCAACCAGCCTACCATCCAAGGACGAAAATATCGAATAAAGCAAAAACCAACTATTTCCAAATCAAAAGCCACCAACCAACACAATCACCACTCCTCTCCTCACTCATCTGGGGAGAGAAAAAATTTTCAAGTTGTAGTGACCCATCAGCTGGTGCTTAGGGGGGTATATAACACGAAAGAGAAAATATGCGCAAGCGAAAGCAAATGTTCAAGACAAGAAAATAAAACCCCCTCGGTCAACAGAAGCAAAAAGGAAAGTCGCTGACCAAGGGGTATGCAAAGACAATCGACATCGGACTAGAAGAGCCATTCATACCGTACCCATTGGCAGATAGCTCTACACGACAGGCTTCCGATGTCCGGAAGCCACGTTTATTACACGCCCTTCAGGCACCACTATTCTTGTTGGCGGACCGGATTCTTGATTTTTGTTTTTTTTTTGTTTACGGGCGAGGAATATGAAATTGTGGTCTTCACATATCAGCTTGGGTTTGAGCAGCCTTTGCGGTAGCCGTGGCCGTAGTTGGGGAAGCAGTGGCGGACGAGGCGGTGGAGGAGATTGTTGAAGAAGCGAAGCCATCACTGCGGATGCGGGCTTCGAGGTTCTGAATTTCGCGAAGGCGAGCCTCAAGGGCTTCGAGTTCCTCAGTTTGTAGGGAAACAACGCGTCGTCTAGATAGGCACGTTAGTTTATGGTGGCCTTGGGAGCAAAGACAAAATTAAGAGTGAGGGGTACATGCCTCTTGTCGACCTGGTTCTCAAGGTCTACGGTGCTGTTGTCAATACGGAAAAGGTTCTCGAGCTCAGCGGAGAAAGACTGGGCGATGGTGCTGTATGGGTGTTAGAAATTCAAGTTTATGATTCAGGGAGCAATATTTAATACGAGGGAGGAAAAAGACATACGACTGAGGGCGACGGCCGTTGGGAGTCCAGTCGCGGTCAAGCTCGGAGTCGGTGTAGTTGCTCATTTTGACGAATAAAGAGCTAGGGGATACAAAAAGAGTCAAGGAATGAATGTGGAAAGCAAAACAAGGCAAGATATTTCAATTTCAACAAGGAAACTTCAGAAACCTGTGAGGGCAAGGCAACTTGATGATGGACTGTCGAGACCAGCAAGGCGGTCGGGAGGTAAGAAAAAAAAAGAAGAAAAGAAAAAAAATCAAGGACAGGGACAATTGGCGGTGATTGTACGGTAGCTTGGGCGGTTATTATTGTGCAGGCTTGTGCTTTTTGGTGTTGTGCGGCCGGGGATGGATAAACTGATAGGTTAAATCAATTAATGTTATGCAGCGAGACACGAGCGGCGGGGCGGCAAGGGGAAATTGGGGATAGTCGACAATAATAAGACAGGACGAGGCACAAATGTCTATCGGTGGTCTGTGAGAAGCGGGGGAAGGGGGGGTAACTGTCTTTCCAGTGAAAACGGTTCGTTGCTTTGGACGTTTCAGTGATTGATTATCGATGGTTTTCAACAGGTTCTCGACTTGAAGATCTTGAACGTATCAAGATTCAATGCTATTGAATTGAGGCGGCGCGAAGATAAGAAAATATGAAAAATCACAAATCTCGAGATATCAGAGAAGAAAACGTTTGAGTTCTCGCTTCCTTCTTTATAAGTGAGTTCTTGCCAAAAAGGAGGTGGGCTAAGTGCTATTTAGCAACAAAAAGAAAGAAAAAGATAACCAGTAATGACTTAATTCAGGATAATGGTGAGGATGATCTTGCTGTTTTGGGAATTTGTGGGTATCAAGGTCAGGATAGATTTAGAAAGGGAATGATTGAAAGGAACGGTTTAATGAGTTGGCAGCTTGAAAAGAGAGTGACACTTTAGGAAAGAAATCGTAGAAACTACCAGGAGATAGTTGAGGGGAAAAAGAGGATCGAAGGGGGTTTCTCCACAAAGAGGGGATAGTGCGACGATGGTGATGTTTAAGTATGCATTGAGTGTGTGGTGCGGCAAGTGGCCGGACTACTTGATTACTTTGGTTGGTTAGCTGGTTTGATTGATGGGCTATAACATAGTGGTGTTCATGCGTGCGGCATTACTGGAACCGTGAGGTAATCGAGGGCACACGACCGGATAAGAAGTGATTGATGAGCGCATGAAGACCGAAATGGGGCAGGGCGGTTTTGCCCTCTGACCAGGCCATATCCCGAACGTAGTTGAGACACTTGATTTTGCATGTGCATGATGACTTTCATATTTTATCAGGTCACTTTTACAAGGGAATATCTACTCCTAAGGCATTTGTATTTAATGCAACTCTCTTTTTATCAATTGATCTCTCGATCGATGCCGTCCAAAGCTAAAGAGTTTATGCCTTTTCCGAAGATTTTGGTATCCTCTTAGCGCATATGCTAGCGCCATTTCCGTGTTAATCAGTCCAAAAGGAACCAGTTGTCAAAACGGAGTTGTTGCTGCTGAAGACATAATTTACAAGCACTTTCCCTCTCAGAAAGATGTCTAAATACTTTCCCTACATATGTAAATACTTGCTGTGAGCCCTAATGACATCTCACGTTGGTGACAGTTATGGGGGCAGAGTACAACATGTGCGGATGTGCACTTTTATATGTGTCAATACATGAATTTATTGAGTGGAAAATAGTAAATTGGTAGGATTTTATGTTGTTTTGGACCCGGGGTTGATGGTGGCGATACTCCTATCTTGGAACGAAGAGCAACTCAAAAGAATTGATTGATGAGCAGCAAGCATCGCATTGAGAATTGACAAGATGGGACGGGTTTGTGGGAAACCTCTGACATCGACAGAAAAATGCACGAGGCAGAAAGTGGTTATGAGATGTTCTCGGGGTTTTCGAGAAAAGAATAGAATACGCAGTCTAGTTCAGGCACAAGCGGAGGTTCGGGGTATATTGGATGATAGGTGGTGTTGTATGGTTGACTATATGTACATAATAATGTACATACAGGTTTGGTTAAAGTCACCTTTGGTTCAAGTAACAAAGGAGAAAAGACTCGAAGAGAATACAATTAGCAGGGAAGTGGAAGATAGACCTTTAGATGTGACAGCTCTCAACCTCAATTCCACAGTTAACTCTCTGGTATTCGTCATTCTAGCCTCTTAGTCTATCAAATCCTTTTCCCCAAAGTGCTGATCAACACAAATCGACAACCTGTCTAGTATTTCAACATCACCTAATGATATCCAACTCCCAGCTTGAAATACGAAATGACAAGCTCATTGCTTAGAACAATTCCAGTGACTAAGTATATTCCTGCTGCAGATTCGCTGTAGAAAATGATGCATTAATGAGCTGTGACACGTTTCTCAGTCTCTTGTCACATATATCGAACAATATTTTCGGTAGAGGCTTTGGGGAAAGACAAGAGATATTCAAGGGCTTCGTTGGGGTTACAGTTGAATGACATCAACAAGAGAACGGGACCTGAAGATCAAAAGGGAGTCGTCCCAATACTCCATATTTGTATATGGTTCAGGGAGGGTCATACGACAATAGAGACAAATAGTCTATCAATATCAATCACCACGGCCACCCGGGGGGGGGATCCAAAGCCATTTGGACGGGTCCCTGACTTACCTGCATAAAGATCAATTTAAAACCTCCCCCCTCCATACTTTGCCCTGGCGAACAATAGCTAGACAGAAAGCGGCCATGGTTCACTCGTCTGCTTGTCTCTCCTTGTATATGCAGGTACCGTCCATTCCCATCCAACCACGGGCTGATTCCGTGTCTTGGGACCAACTGCAGGAGATCGAGCGGGTAAGGCCTTGGAAGAGGATAGAATGGATTAGTCCCTGAGTTAGCCATATATAAAATAGCATTTATTGGGTTTGCGAGGTGATTGATGGTTGAGAGTGTGGAGACCTGGAAAGGGGGGCCAGACAGCCGGATAGATGGATGGATTGGACTTTCTGGGTATTCTGAAATATTGGACAAGGGTTCTGTGCATTTTGTGTTAGTGTCCATCAACTAAAGAGTAGTTGATTTGTAGGGCAGAGCGGGTGGCGAAGAATAAAGCCGTTAGGCATTTCCTTGAGAGTCACAGACTCCCTCTAAAGAGGTTGCGTTGAGTAAAAAAGATGTTTTCCTGCAAACACTTTAAGTAACGACGTGCGTCACAGTTATGTGATTCTTTACTATAGTGTTTTTGACGTTAATTATGAATAGTGGTTTCTTAGTACAATAAGCTACAGTACATTAATGTGTACACACAGGCCCAAACTTCTCCTCCAATGAGAACGCCTTTCGGCGCCGCTACGTCCACATGGCGTCTCTCTTCTCATCCCATCTTATGGATCCGCGCAAGTCACAAGTCTTCAAGAGATGAGAACTTCACCTATTTACAGCAGTCCGTAGTCTCTCTCACGGCCTTAACGTGCTCAGTATCATCTGCTGTGACTCTAATGTTCGTGATGACATACCGTCACATTTTCCTCCCACCATAACCGTTTTATTTGCTTTTTTTTTCTGTAACCTTTTTTTAGGTTGCGGGGTATGTAGCCTTTTTTTGACTTGGTCACATTGCATAAGGATCCCACACTTGGAGAACAGATCGTCACGGGTTCCTGCGGGCAGTGTTACGCTGAGGAAGAGACTGGTGGCAAGAGACTGTAAGTTAATGATGTATGTAAGTTTACAAGTAAAGAATAGATAAATTGCTGCGAATATGAGGTCTAGACTTGTCTACTTAGACTAGGGAACTTAAACTAAGGAAAATGTTTGATGGTGAGGACGGCGGAGTCCGATGATAGAGACGAAGTTGGTTCTAATGTCGTAAGTTTAGCGAGAGTTCCTGTGGTCCCTTTTTCCGTAGAGAACAATAGAAATGGGATTAGGTTTTATTAGACTAAGTATTAAGGGATATTATAACAAAGGACAATTATAAATGTTATGATTGTCAATTATCTCAATAACTTAATAAGAGGGGACGTAGAACAACGTCAGTAGGGTTACAATAACCCACACAACACTGTAAACTAAACCGTAATTCCAAGTACTAGTCCAAACCGGCCAAACTATAGCACTCCCACCAATTCTATAGTGACAAACCATCATCACAGAACTCATTCAAGGCTTTACATTAATTTTCCTTCCACCATCAATCGCGATCAACCCCGACGAAGATCCCAACCTACACCATTTGAATCAGTCCATCACCATCAGCTGTGGTGTGTAATATTATCATTCTCGCATTGTTTTAATCATCAATTTTTTTTAATACATTCAAAGATAAAATTAGAGCCTTTTTTTCTTCTTCCCATCTTCCAGTTATCTTTCGCACGAGCGACATCTACACAACGACGAAAAAAGTATCACGGTCAGCATTTGTTGTATTTTCTGCTGATTAATACCAGGCGCGATTGACCGTCTCTACACAACGTATGGAAAAAACCACCCTGTAAACCCGTTTCACATGCATTTTCTCAGCGGTTTTTTTTCTTCATGCGCTGTAGAATATATAGAATAGGGAAAACGAATAAGATATCAGTGGATGAACCATTTGATTGAACAGAAATTTGGAAATGTGGTATATTAACGCAATGTGATACAGTAGGTAGCAGTATTTTCATACCGACCGAGCCAACGAGAGTACGATTTGCACGATTTCCTGGGTTCATCAACAGGGAAGTTGATTGCTAGTTGTCGGATTCCGCCTTGCAGACAAGGCTGGTACACTTTTTTTTTCGAGATTTCGCACAACAAACATCTACACAACAACGAAAGCGCCATAGAAGGCCATCGTATCACTGAAATTTCTAAAGCGACAGTAACATAACTGTTATATTTTAACCAGCAACGATATTAGCACCATCAGTCACACTCAGCGACGCTCCATACTTGTAACATCACCCCGCCCAATTCCGCTTGTTTCGCGATCTTCGAAATCAGCAACCTGGAGCTCACCAACAATAGTCAGACGCCGGCCACCACTGGTGCTTCATCATCCTCGACTGATCCCTCAGATACCTCATCATCATACTGTATGGAAACCCCGGAATTGCCTCCGGAGGCGTTCACGCCCCGCGAGTCCTATTACCTCTTTCGCGCCATCCACGTCTTCCAAACCCTCAACTTCACAGAGCTCAGCCAACGGCTTATAGAGAATGAGTACATCAATGGCGCTGTCGAGTTCGACCAGTCACGATTGACACCAAATAGACTATGGGGTCTCTTCAAGCACCACTTCATTGCGGCGCTCCCAGAAAAACCGGCGGAGTTGACACCGGATATCATTTTGGATAGACTACAGATAATCACAGCCATTGACAAGCGGTTAGGAGAGATTTACTATGCCAAATTAAAGAAGGAATACATGGATGAGGCGCAAAGGGATCCTGAGGTGCGACACCGGCTAGACGAAGATAGTGAACAACGGCGCATACGGGAATCGCTTTATAAGAATGGCGCCTCTTCATCACAGCATTCATCCGGAACTCCAGCGACTGGCGTCTCTAGCCCTGTGTCTATTGCTCCAGCCCCAGCTAATCGTCCAATAAACCCCGCGCATGCGCAATTACAAGTGCAGCATCAACAATCACCATTAATATCACCCCTCGCGGCGCCGGGACCAGAGAAACAGGGTCAAGTCCGACCGGCCGCGCCACCACAGAAACCAACACAAGCAAAGCCATCAACCCCTATACAAAATTCCAAGACAGCCGGTCCCATACCAGTGGCACAAAGACCAGGATACGTCTCTGGAAGACCAGTCGGTACGCTTGCTGGGCTAGCACAAGGACAGACGACAGTACCGGCGCCACAACAGCCGCAGCAGCAGCAACTGGCGTTTTGGAATGCAGAAACACCGGTCAGGTCATCCGTCTCATCAATGGGATCTCAGGTGGTGTTACAAGCTTCGGGACAGGCTCCGTCGCTAGTGCCTTCAACGCCAAACAAACCTGTGGAAGTCTCAGCGCAAACAAATCAACAACCACAGCCACAATCACAACCACAACCACAACCACAACCACAACCGCAACCGCAACCACAACTGCAACCGCAACTGCAACTGCAACAACAACAGCAGTCGAAGCCGACAGATAAACCTCCAGCACCTGCTAATCTATTGATGCAAAAATGGGCGCAAGCCCATGCGCAAGCTCAAGCCCAGGCTCTTTCGAGAGCTGGTAACCAGCAGGCGATTATAGACCAGATTATCAAGACCCAAAATCTAACTGCGACTCAACAAGCAGCGTTGAAGGCTCAGTTGGCTAAGCAAAAGTTGACCCCCGGCCAAAATAAGGTTCTTACGGAAGAGCAACGGCGGGCCCATGAGCAGGCGTTGGCTCAGGCTAAGAGTCAGCTTCAGGCAGCTCAAGCTCAACAAACTCCTCAACAAGCTCAGGCTGAGCATATTGCAGCGTTGCAAAGAGCACAACAACAGCAACAGCAACAGCTTTCTGGACGGAAGACACCAGTTGCTCAAGCGGGGTCACCAGCGCAAAATGCTGCACAGGGACAGAAGCCACCGTCGTCACCTGTACTTTCAAAAACTCACCAGATTCCAATTAAAAGTTCAGCTCAAGCATCCGGCCCCCAACCCGGAACTCCGGGATGGAAGCCGGGTATGTCTCAAGGGATTCCATCGCCGGCACAACGGCCTGCTCCTATTCCCATCACCCAGGCTGCAACCTCACCGGCTACTTCGACCACGTCCCCGCAGGCTTTGAAATCTCCAGCACCACCAGCCGGACAATTCACACCCAACCGACTCGGTGTTTCCCAAGCTCCCGAAACTCCCCAGGAACATGCTACTCAAGCACATGCAGTTTCCCAGGTTAAGGCCCAAATGCAACTCCAAGCAAAGCAGCAAGTACAGCTTAATAACAAGCATAAGCAGCAGCAACTTCAAGCCCAGGCGCATGCTAAGGCTCTTGTGCAGGCTCAAGTTCAGGCCCAGGCGCAAACTGGCCAACAAAGCCAGCAGCAGACTGCTGCCCAGGGTCAACAGGCCAGACCTCAGCCGGCGTTAGCAGCGAAGCCTGCAGAAGGACAAACGGGGACTCTGGCGACTACACAGCCGGGTGTCCCGGCTGGTCAATTGATGGCGGCACAGTTGCAGCAGATTCAGCAACAGAGATTGCAGCAGCACCAGTTACAACAGGCAATTATGCAGCAGAAGCTTTCTCAACAAACTGGGAAGGCTTCTCCCGTTGCCGGTCAGGCTCCGGCATCTACTCCCACCCCTCCGCCGAGACCTTCGTCTACTCAGCCCCAAGAAATTATCTCCAGACCACAGACTCCGGCCCAGGTGGCACAACCCGCTCGGCCTTCTTCTACTTCGCAAACTCCAAGCCAACGACAACAATCTTTGACTCCAGGATCCCAAGTCTCTTCATCAGGTGCTAAGACTCCCGGTACTCCACAACAGACACAGGCCCAGCTCATTGCGCAACAACAAGCGCAGGCGCAGGCCAAGGCCCAGCAACTATCCCAACAACACTCCCAGCACCAAGCTGCGCAAAAGGCGGCACACGCACAGCAGGCGCAACATGCGGCCATTTCCCAGCAGCAACTGGCGGCCCAGCAGTTGGCGGTAGCAAAGGCACAGGCTACGGCTCATGCCCAGCAAGTCCAGGCTGTTCGTGCAAATGCTGAGGCTGCAGCAAACCCCACCGGACAGCCTGGCAGTTCCGCAGCTCTTTCTGCCCAAGCGCAGCAAGCCCAGAGGCCTCAGATTCCTCTGGCTCAGTCACATCTTGCGCATATGCAGCAACGGCCTCCACCAGTCCCTATCCAGGCCCAGCTCACAGATGCCGGTGCTACTAAGCCAGTGGGACAAATAGCTGCAGTTTCTGTCCAAGGACAACAACGTCCGTCGCTTGCTCCGGCACAGACAACTCAACCGCCAAAACAGCCACCACAGCCTCAGCAGTCTCCTTTACAGTCTAGGACTCCTGTTCCGGTACCGAATCTAGGGGCACAGACTAAGCCCCCAGTCACGCAGGTGCCAGTGCCGAATGTACCGCCGCATGCTGCGATGTCTAGCCAGGCAAGACCACAGGGAGCTCTGGGGCCGGTACAAATACAGCCAACTCCGCAGCCAAAGACACAAGTCCAGACACAGCCTCAAGCACCGGCCCAAGCTCAGGCCCAGACTCAGCAAATTTCTGCTCAACAAAGTCCCGCGACTCCTGGACCCCGGCCTCCGGCTGCCAATGTGTCCGGGTCGGTTCCAGCGCAGCCTAGCTTTGTTCAGCAGAGACCTCCGCCAGTGCCCGTTACCCAGTCTAGTGGCCCTGCTCCGGCATCTGCCATAGCCGCTCCTTTAGTTCCCAAGCCTGCTGCTGCTCCTCCAGCCACTCCCCTCAAGGCCCCTACTGCCATCCCGTCTCACCTGACTGGAACCCCGAAGCCTGCTACTTCCGGGCTTTTGGCGGCAAATCCGCTTGTCTCAAACGATACTCCCGGACCTAGGACTCCGGCAGCGCAGGTGCAGGCACAGTTCATCAAGCGGGGGTACGGGACCAATTGGACTGTGGAGACGACACCTTCAACACCAGGTCAGTCCACCGGGGCTTTGGATTCCCCATCATGGGAACCGTTAAGTCCCCCGCCGCCAAAACTTGTACAGTCACCTCCACCAAGTTCGGCTGCTCCAGCGGCGACTGGTACATCTAGTGTCATCCTGTCGTCAATCAAAGCCACACCTCGCCGGAATATCCGACCGGAGGCCCAGACACCAGTTCCTCGCAGCACGGTCAAGAGAGCGACTCGGGTGGGCAAGGCCGGAGGGCCTCCGCGCAACCGACGTAGTCAGTCGGTTGTTTCGCAGCCCGATGAATTGTCTCTTGACCCGCCCGATTTCCAAGGGGCTGGCAGCCGTATCAAAGAGGAGGCTGGGACCCCGAAGGAAGAAACTGGCGATACTACCGCTGATGAATCTGTCGGTTCACGCCGCCGTGCCCAGTCTACGGTCCGGGCTAGTACTCGCAAGCGGCGCCGCCAAGATAGCGTTGAAAGCGGTGCCATGAATCGGCGGCGCTTGTCCATATCAACGCTTACGCCAGCGGTCCAGGTGGGTCCACCAACACATGTCCGGTGGACAAGAGGTTTCCCTCGTGTTAGTGCCTCAGTGCTGGACCAGATTGGCAGCCATCGGGACGCCAACATGTTTGCGAATCCCATTCGGGAAAAAGACGCGCCGAATTACCGGACTATTGTCCTGCAGGCAGTCGACATTGCGTCGATCAAGAAGGCGATTACACACGGGAACAAAGTTGCCGTGCAGACAGCGGCGGCCTTGCCTGATGGTGATCCAGGGACAGCGTCGGTCGATTTGCTGATTTCGGAGGATCTCGTGCCGCCAAAGGGCATTATCAACTCGGAACAACTGGAGCGCAGCTTGGTGCACATGTTCTGCAATGCCGTCATGTACAACCCTGATCCTGACCGGGGACCCGGGCCGTCGTTTCTGGTGGGTGCCGGGCACGGTGGGCACCCAGAGAGCTTAGGGTACCAGGTTGACGAGTTTGGCGTGGTCAATGACACGCGGAATATGTTCTTGGAGGTGGATAAGTTGATGGCAGAGTTGAGGGGGGCGGAGATGCAGCGGAATGGCGGTGCGGTTGGAGGGCCCGGGGTGCCGACGGCCAGTAGTGTGGCGAGCTCTCGGGGGGTGAGTCTGGGAGTGGCTGGGGATGAGATAGATGAAGTGGATGAGTTGGCAGCGGACGAGGTGGAAGTAGGGAGTCGGAGGTCGAGGAGGGGGTAGATAGATGAGGGATGGATGAATTAAGTAAAAAGTGTTTTATGTGTTCAATTTTTAATGTCTTTTTTGTGTCTTTTGTATGTGATTTGTCTATTTTATGGTACTTTTTTATATATAATACATAGATTAATCCTCCACCCAATCTCCTCATTGACCTCCACCCCTCGCCATCCGTCCCAACTCGGCCAACGCCTCTTCGTACCTCTGCACATCCTCTTCCGGCAACTCCCCCTTCTCCCCCCCAACCCTAATCCTCTCCACCTTATTCGCCCTCTCCACCTCCCTCCCCTTAACCACCTTTCCCCAAAACCACCCGCTCTCCCCATCTGGCAGCAACGTCCACGCCACTCCTAGTCTCCCCGCACGCGCCGTGCGCCCCACACGGTGCACATAGCCCTCGAGGCTTGCGGGGAGATCGTAGTTAACGACGCCGTCGAGGGTGGGGACATCGATGCCGCGGGCGACGAGGTCGGAGGCGACGAGGAGGCGGGTGGTGCGGGTGGAGAGGGAGGCGAGGAGGCGGTGGCGGTGGGCAGTGGGGGTGGCAGAGGTGAGGGTGGTGGTGAGGGAGCGGAGGGGAGGGAGGAGGAGGTGGAGAAGGGCGGTGAGGCGGAGAGCGGATTCGTTGGATTTGGTGAAGATGAGGAGAGTGGGGGGGAAGGTTTTGGGGGTGAGGGGGTTGCGGAGGGGTTTAGAGGTGGGCTTGAAGATGGAGTCGGAGTTGGAGTCGGAGGAATCTGAATCTGAATCTGAATCTGACTCTGACTCGGAATCCGAGTCTAACTCCAATGAGCCCTTCCTTTCCACAACTTTCTTCCGTCTCCTCTCCACCCTTTCCTTCCTCCTCTTCTCTATAAACTCACTCGCAATCATCCTCAACACCTCTACTAAAACTAACGGCTTCAATCCTGTCTCCCTCACCCTCACCACCTTCTCCCGTAACCCCGCTGGCAACACATTCCGTAACCCCCGTCCTTCCTCCTTCTCACCCCCCCCTTCCAACACCACTAACGCCGGTTTCCGCAACCGCAACCCCGCCAAAATCCCTAAATCTCGCGTCAATGTCGCCGACAAAATGACTTTGCGCACCCCGCTGAAGCTCCCGCCCTGATGATCCCGGCGGGAAAAAGCCTCGTTCGTTGCTGCAAGGCGCGCAGATAATTTGGGCAGCCACCCCTGGAACGTTTGCCCCAAAAGCTTATCAGCTTCGTCGACAATCAGCCAGCGCACATACGAAACGTCGAAGCCCGGCGTCATGTGCAGGTGCTCCACCAGACGTCCCGGCGTGCAAACCAATACATCGACCTTCCAGTTAATCTCCACCCCGCGCTCCCCCCGTAACCGTTCCTCCTCCTCCTCCTCATTAACCGCAACATCCCCTTCCTCGCCTTCCTCCCCCCCAAATTTTTCCGTCCGCTCAAACAAAACAGATTGCTCATACCGCAACGTCTGATGCCCCACTGCTACTCCAACACTAACCTTCTTCCCCTCACCATTCTCAAAGACCCCCGCGCAAACTTCGAATGCCTTCGCGGCCTGTCGCACCAGTTCTCTCGTCGGTAGCACGACGATCGCCCGTAGCCTCGTCACGACACCACAGGAAATATCCCGCACTACCGGCACCGCATACGCCATAGTTTTCCCCGAGCCCGTGGCCGCGGCAACGAGCAGGTCGCCCTCTGTGCGCTGAGCCGACGGTGTTAACAATGGAATAGCCGACGTCTGTACGGCAAAGGCTTCTGGGAAGCCTTTTTTCGCAAGCGCCTTTGCGTGCATCTCAGTCAACCCTAGCTCTGCCCACGGGACCTTCTTATCAGCGGGGACCCGAATGGGCTCCGCGAGCCACGGAGGCAACGTCTCAAACGAGACATCCTTCTTGTCGTCTTCGATGACTGGCTGTGGCAACGGTTGCAGCCCATGGACGTCTGAGGGGTCCACGGTTTCCACTGGCGGCGCCAGCGTTGTCAGTTCGGTGGGAAGGGTACTAGTGAGTTGGAGGGATTTCTCCTTGCGGGCGAGGATGGCGGAATGTTTGTTTGGAGTTTCCGGTTCGTCTTCTTGTTCGGTGGTGGCGATAGAGGTTTTCTTTTTCTTCTTGCGTTTGGGAAGCTTTGGAATCGGGTCAGAGGGCTCCGTTGGTTGCCTGGTGGCCTGGGTAGGCTCGTCGGTGTCAATGTCCATGGCGTCGGGGTTGGAGTTGGGGGTGGCTTCTTGGGATGATTCGGCGGATTGACTGTCGGAGATGTTGTCGTTATTGGAATCGGAATCGGAAGACTTGTCGCTAGAATCTTCATTCTCACTGTCGCTTTCGCTGCTTGAGCTACTGCCCTCGCTCTTCTCCTCCATTTTCACCTTTAACTTCTTTGCCTTCTTCTTTTTATCGTCTCCTTTTGCTCTCTTTCTCTTTGAACCCTCTTTCTGATCTTCCTCTTCATCTTCCGAACTCTCATCCTTCGAAGATGATTCCTCTTCCTCCGACAATGAAGATTCAGGAGACTCGCTCTCATTCTCACTAACAATCCTCTTCCTAATAACCCCATTCTTCATCCTCGCTTCCCCACCCACCGTAACCGCCCCCCCCGGCGTCCACCTTTTATACCCAAACCCATTCGTCGCTGACAATAGCTTCACCTCGCCATCCATCTCTTCGCCTTCCGCACTCACAACTTCATTCTCCCCCTTTGCTTCTGTTTCTTCTTCCTCTTCGTAACCCTCCTCGTAATCATCATATTTCATTTGCTGTCTCTCCTCTCTGTGAGTCTGATTTTGATACCCGCGACCATTCTTCTCAGCTGGCGGCTGCGTTTGTCGCGCTGGCGTAGACGATGACGAACTCGGAGGAACCCAACGAGCGTACATTTTATAACTATCCAACTATGCCTAACAAATGTAAAAATAATTCTAATAAAAAAGGAAAGAGAAAAAACCGGCGCAAAATTCCACTTCCAAAAAGCAATCCCAGACAGTAATTCTGCCTACACACACTACTAAAAACTTTATCCCAGATTAAGTTCTTATCTTATCGCTTATCGTGCAACAGTGGATGCATGGGGTCCACTTTATCTAGGAACTGGATCTCAACATCAACTATAACATTATTCACAAGCACATTTGTATCCAGCAATGAAGACCAAAATTTAAGCTAAAAATCATTTGTATAGAAAACTAAAACAAATTCCCAATACAAGAAATAATTGTCCAACTGAACACCTTTTGCCAAAGTAAAAAAACAACTCTAACATAAAATACCCACCGCCTTCATTACTTCCTCGCCAGTTCTCTTCACAATACCACCGGTAACCGGAAGGTTGGTGTATCCCTCTAAGAACAAATCAATCTCACGAGCACACTGTCTGCCCTCATTAATACCCCACACAATCAGCGACTGCCCTCTGCGGCAGTCACCAGCAGCAAAGATACCCGGCACGCTAGTAGCATAGCTTCCCTTAGGAGTCTTGATATTCTTGCGAGTGTCCTTTTCAATATCCTCGCCCAGAGCACGCTGCTCAGGTCCCAGGAAACCCATAGATAGGAGAACCAGATCGGCAGGGAAGAATTGCTGCGAACCCTCGACCTTCTTCATGTCCCAGCCACCCTTGAGGGTCTTGGTCCACTCAACACGAACAGTGTTGATGCCCTTGATACGGCCTTCGCCATCATCGACAAACTCCTCAGTCATGATGCAGTACTCACGAGGATCCTTGCCCATGTGCTGCTTGACTTCAGAGTGACCGTAGTCAACACGGTACACTCTGGGCCACTGGGGCCACGGGTTGTCACGAGCACGCTCCTGCGGGGGCTGAGGAAGCAGCTCAAAGTTGATGACCGACTTGGCACCATGACGGACTGAAGTACCGATGCAGTCGTTACCAGTGTCACCACCACCAATAACAATAACGTTCTTGTCCTTGGCCGAGATGTATGCCTCATCCACAAGTTCAGAGTCGAGCAGAGACTTAGTATTCTTGTGAAGGAATTCCATGGCAAAGTGGATTCCCTCTAGATTACGACCCTTGGCATTCAGGTCACGAGGAACAGTGGCACCAGTAGCGATGACCACGGCATCATTCTCAGCCTTGAGCTGGTCCAGGGTAATCTCTTCGCCAATGGCTACACCAGTCTTGAAGATGATGCCCTCAGCAGCCATGAAGTCGGTACGACGCTTGACAATACGCTTGTCCAGTTTCATGTTGGGAATACCGTACATCAGCAGGCCGCCAGGGCGGTCAGCACGCTCGTAGACAGTGACAAGGTGACCGGCCTTATTCAGCTGGTCAGCGCAGGCAAGACCAGCAGGACCGGATCCAATGACAGCAACCGTACGGCCAGTCCGAACAACAGGAGGCTGAGGAACCATCCAGCCCTTCTCGAAACCACGATCAATAATTGCACACTCAATCGACTTAATGCCAACCGGTTGCTCGTTGATGCCCAAAACACAGGCACCCTCGCAAGGTGCAGGGCAAACACGGCCAGTGAACTCGGGGAAGTTATTAGTCATTAGAAGGCGGTCAAGAGCATCCTTCCACTGGCCCTGGAACACTAGTTCATTCCACTTGGGGATAATGTTGGAGATGGGGCAACCAGTCTCGGACTGACAGAAGGGAACACCGCAGTCCATGCAACGAGCAGACTGATACTTGAGCTCATTGCTGTCCAGACGAGTGCTGATCTCAGCCCAATCCTTGGTACGGGACTTGGCCGACCGGTGCTTCTCAGCACGACGAGAGTACTTCATAAATCCACGAGTCTTGTCGAGAACTAGAGCACGCTTCTTCTCAGCTGCACCATCGGTGATGGTGTCCTCCATATCCAATAGTTTCGCAGCGGCAGCCTTCTTAGCAGCTTCCTTCTTGTGCACTGGCAGAGAGTACTCAGCACGACGAGCCTCGGCAGCCTTGGCAGCCTCCTCGGCAAGCACACGCTTGTAGTCAACGGGAAGAACCTTGATGAAGCGGCTCAGCGCACGGTTGAAGTCGAGCAAGATACGAGCAGCCAACTCGGAGCCAGTGTAGTGGTGGTGATCCTCAATCAGACCTCTAACATAGCCAATCTCGGCATGGTCAGTGATCGGGCTGGCCTCCACCATTTCAGCGTTGAGCTTGGTCATGAAGTCGCCATTGATGTCCAGGATGTAGGCGATACCACCAGACATACCGGCCGCAAAGTTGCGACCAGTAGATCCTAGAATGACAACGCGACCACCAGTCATGTACTCGCAACCATGGTCACCAACACCCTCAACAACAGCCGTGGCGCCAGAGTTACGCACAGCGAAACGCTCAGCAGCAACACCACGGAAGAAGCACATACCACTGGTGGCACCGTACAAGCAAGTATTACCAATCAAAACGTTCTCCTCAGCCTTAAATACAGCATTGCGGGGAGGATAGATGACCAGGCGACCACCCGACAGACCTTTGCCAACATAATCGTTGGCATCACCTTCAAGCTCAAGCGTCACACCAGGAGCAAGGAAGGCACCAAAAGACTGACCTGCCGAACCCTTGATATTGACATGGACAGTGTCCGAATGAAGACCAGCCTCGCCGAATCTCTTAGAGATCTGGTACGACAGAGAGGTACCCAATGCCCGATCAGTGTTGACAATATCACACTCGACACGAGAAGGCAGACCCTTGTCAAGAGTGAGCTCGGCCTCTGAGATGAGCTTATTATCCAAACGGACGTACAGCTTGTGATCTTGCTTGCGAACGTTGAACGTGGCAACACCAGGACGAAGCTGGTGGGCGGGAGTCAGAAGAAGAGACAGATCAATGTTCTGGGTCTTCCGAGTACGGAGGTCATCGCGGACCTGAAGGCATTCAACGTGACCAACCATCTCGTTAACGGTGCGGAAACCAAGCTTGGCCATAATGGCACGCATCTCGTTGGCAACATAGTAGAAGAAGTTGATGATGTGCTCCGGAGTGCCCTTGAACTTGGCACGCAGCTCAGGATCCTGAGTAGCAATACCAACAGGGCAAGTATTGAGGTGGCACTTGCGCATGAAGACACAGCCCAGGGCGATAAGGGGGGTGGTAGCGAAACCCCACTCTTCGGCACCCAACAAGCAGGCAATAGCAACATCACGACCAGTACGGAGTTGACCATCAGTCTGAACGACAACACGACCACGGAGATCGTTGAGAACCAAAGTTTGGTGAGTCTCAGCCAGACCCAACTCCCAGGGCAAACCAGCATACTTGATACCAGTCCAACGGGAAGCACCAGTACCGCCATCATGACCAGAAATCAAAATGTGATCAGCCTTGGCCTTGGCGACACCAGACGCAACAATACCAACACCGACTTCAGAAACCAGCTTGACTGAGACACGTGAGCGAGGGCTGGCACACTTAAGATCGTAGATGAGCTGCTTGAGATCTTCAATGGAGTAGATATCGTGGTGCGGAGGAGGAGAGATGAGACCGACACCAGGAGTCGAGTGACGAGTACGAGCAATGGACTTGGAAACCTTGTGGCCTGGCAGCTCACCACCCTCACCAGGCTTAGCACCCTGGGCCATCTTAATCTGCAACTCATCGGAGTCTGCCAGATACGCAGAAGTCACACCGAAACGACCAGATGCAACCTGCTTGATGGCAGAGCGCATGGTGTCGCCGTTCTCCATGATTTCAGAACGCTCGGGGTCTTCACCACCTTCACCAGTATTGGACTTGCCACCAAGACGGTTCATGGCAACAGCAAGAGTAGAATGGGCTTCCATGGAGATGGAACCGTAGGACATAGCACCAGTGCAGAAACGACGGACAATTTCGGTCCACGGCTCGACCTGGTCGATGGGAACGGGACTGCGTTCATCAAACTTGAAATCGAGGAGGCCACGGAGAGTGCAGTTCTTGATCTGTTCATATTCGGCACGACTGTAGGCCTCGTATGACTTGTTGTTCTTGGTACGCACAGCATCCTGGATATTAGCGATCGCAGTAGGGGAGTTGATGTGCGCCTCGCCACCACGACGCCAGTGGTACTCGCCGGACTCGGGAAGACCAGGGACGGTAGTGGTAGAACGAGTAGGGAAACCGCGTTCATGGAAACGGAAGGCATCCTCAGCAATCAACTCAAAGGTAGAACCCCTGATACGAGAAGCAGTACCACGGAAGCAGCGTTCAATCACAGAGTCATCAAGGCCAAGTGCCTCAAAGATCTGGGCACCCTTGTACGACGCTAGCGTAGATATACCCATTTTGGACATGACCTTGAGGATACCACCATCGCAAGAATGTTTGTAGTTGCGAATGAGGGCATCATCGGTAAGCTTTTTCTTGACCAAGCCCTCGCGGTTGAGTTTCAAAATACACTCCATAGCCAGGTACGGGTTGATACCATCAACACCGTAACCCAGCAGAACACACATGTGGTGAACCTCGCGAGCCTCGGCAGTCTCAACAATCAACGCCGCCATCGAGCGCCACTTGTTGCTGACAAGGTGGTGGTGGACCATACCAGTAGCAAGCAGAGTAGAAACAGCAACCTTGTCAGCGTTGGTATTCCGGTCAGACAGGATGATGATCTTGTCCTGCTTTTCAATGGCATCGGTAGCCTCCTGGCAGATGAAGTCAAGGTGCTTAAGATAGCCGGCGACACCAGAAGACTTGGGGAAGGTTAGATCAATGACCTTGACAGTCCAGTCGGGGTACTGCTGGCTCATGTTCTTGATAGCGTTGAATTCAGGGATCGACAGGATAGGGCTAGGAAGCAGCAGGCGATTGCATTGTTTAGGGTTCATTTCCAGCAGGTTACCTTGAGGACCAACATAGCACTCCAAGGACATGACGATAGATTCACGGATAGGGTCAATAGGGGGGTTGGTGACCTGAGCGAAGAGTTGACGGAAGTAATCGTAGAGCAGACGAGGGGCATCAGTCAAGCAAGCAAGAGGACCATCGTTACCCATGGAACCTAGAGCTTCCTTCTCATCAGAGGCCATAGGAGCAAGCAGCAAGCTGACCTGCTCGTGAGTGTAGCCAAAAGCCAAAAGGTAAGGGTCAGTTTGAAGAGAGAACTCGTCTGGCTGAGCAGCCAAATTAACCTTGGCACTGATAGTCTCAACAACCTTGCTGAGAGTAATGAGTTCCTTTTCGATCCAAGCCCGAAAGTCGTGACGGTTGGCAACAGCATCCTTCAACTCTTTGTCATCAATGATACGGCCGGCCTCAGTATCGACCAGAAGCATACGGCCGGGCTGTAAACGACCCTTTTGGATGACACTTTCGGGCTCGACAGCAATAGTACCAACTTCGGAAGCACAGATGATGCGGTCGTCATCCATGACATAGAAACGGCAGGGACGCAGACCGTTACGATCGAGATTCGCACCGCAGAAACGGCCATCGGCAAAGGTAAACAGGGCTGGGCCATCCCATGGCTCCATCTGGCAAGCAGCCCATTCGTAGAACGCAGCTTTCTTAGGATCCATCAACTCGTTGCTTTGCCACGCCTCGGGAACCATGAGCATGACGGCCTCGGGCAGCGACAGAACACCGTTGATAGTGAGAAGCTCCAGAATATTGTCGAAAGCGGCAGAGTCGGAACCACCATCTTCAACAACGGGGTACATCAACTCAAGCTCCTCCTTAAAGACATTAGACTGCATGATACCCTCTCGGGCTCTCATCCAGTTCTTGTTGCCACGCAGGGTGTTAATTTCACCATTGTGAGCAGCCCACCGTAAGGGTTGAGCACGATCCCATGAGGGAAAAGTGTTAGTAGAGAAACGCGAGTGCACGAGGGCAAAGTGTGCTTCATAATCGGCATTGACGAGATCGTGGTAGTACTGGTACACTTGTACAGGAGCCAACTGGCCCTTGTACACAATGTTCTTGTTGGACAAGGAGCACAGGTAGAACCAGTTCTGCAGGCCAATAGTGTGGGTAGCCCGTTTCCGCAAAACGAATAATTGACGCTCAAACAGCCGGTCATTAAACTTTTCGGGCGACTCAGTCGGCGCATTGCCAGTCGCACCGTATGCCTCGGTCAGTACGACAAAGGGCTGCATGATAATGGGCTCACGCGACTTGGCAGCAGGACCAAGAAGCGAAGAATCGACGGGCGGACGTCTCCAGCCCAACACCCGAAGGCCTAGCGTCTCAGCCAACTCTTCGAGTTGCCGGACAGACTCCTGAAGGGTCTCCTCATCAGGCTTGAAGAAGAGGTTACCAACGGCGTACTGTCCAGGCGGCGGTAGCTTGATGTTTTGATCACGCTCAAAATTCTTGACAAAGAACTTGTGAGGGATCGAAGTCATAACACCAGCACCATCACCATCACGGGCGTCAGATCCGACAGCACCACGGTGCGTCATGTTGCACAAAAGGTTCCGCGCTAGAATAGCGGTCAATTAAAGTATTCTTCACAGAGCAGCAGATCAGAGCAGAGAAAGTCTTCAAACTTACCATCACTAACGATTTTGTGACTAGGCTTTCCCTTGATGTGGCACGCAAAACCAACACCACAAGCATCCTTCTCAAGATCAGGGTCGTAAAGACCCTGCTTCACAGGAAGTGCACCAGCCCAGGAGCCATTGTTGGCAGTCTGATATTTGTAGGGAACGTATTCTTGCTCCAGCGAATCTTGAATATCACGGTCATCAAAATCGTCGCAAAGGACCATTCCGGGCCTCTCGACTTTGGTCATTGCCTCGGTACTTGGCTTTATACGAAGACAAGAGATCGAGGTCTAGAGTATGAGAGGCGGGATTATAGAGTCGGGTGTGATCAGAAACCCGACGGCGGCACCGAAATCGTAGAGTTGTAGAAGCTGATGACTTGGTTTGCAAATAACAAGTCTGGATGAATGATTGATTGGCTATAGGCGATCTATAATACGCAAATCTGGGTTAGTAAATTTTTGGTGCGGGACAAGTTTCCAATGCTAAGTACAAAAACATGAAGATAACGGCAATGAAAAAAACAATATTGTAAAGAGCTGGCACTAGCCATGGTTTTATTCACATCACTCCATGATCCAGTTTCCACTGCCCCCCAACCAGATATCTAGCATCCCTCTGACGAACACAGCACTCATCCTTGTTAAACAAGATTTTCTCTGCCAGACGATTGGACCTATAACATGCCAACCCAAGCCCTCCTTAGAGGCTTTGAACCACATTCAGCATATGATGAACCCAAAAACAAATTCCCACACACAATGCGTTGCCATATATGCCTGACAACATGACGCTGACTACTCTTTGCCTCCACCCTTGTCTCTACTGTCGCATCCATGGCTTTCATTCAACTGTCATGTCGGCCGGGTTTGCGTCATGATATCCCATCTGTAGGCGTGCGTGTACTAATCGCACACCCCTTGCCCCACCATGAACATAGTCCATCCAATGAGGTGGAACCTAAATCTGCTGGTCAGAGAAAAAGATCGACCAATCAGAGACCAGGTATTGGGCCGATGTTCTGGAGCATGCCGGGATAACCCTACACCCCCCAGATACAGATACACAAGGAACAAATCCTGCATTCGGTGGGGGAAGATGCGTGAGCGGGGAAGACAGGTTTCAGTCGAGCACCGCACCTATCGCATTGCGGGTTTAGCAACGAAGCCTGGATTCTCATTAAATTCCCATACAGCACCTTGTGATGCGAAGACATGTGCAGAGGAATAGCGATGTGCAGAGCCGGAGACCAGACTTGCATGAAAGGAGGAAACAGAGGCAACTAATGGCAAATAGAGAGATAAAGTCGTAGTGGCTTGCGATAGGCGGGAACCGGCGAACATCGAGCGACGCGGCAAAATTTCCTGTGAGCAAGTAGTGGGGGGCTTTTTTCGCGTAGGAAACGGACAGAACCGGAGCGAAGAGGTGTGGCCTTTGCTTGCATGTGCAGTTGATTTGATCCGGACTCCACCGGTAGACGGTCGAATGGCAGGTTCAACCAGAAGTGCTTGGTGGATTTCTGAATTGGTGGAGTGTCGATGATGGAAATTTTATGTAGCATTTGGGCAGAGATGAAGCGTTGTACGAGTCTCAGACAATGGGCAGTTGGGCTGCTTTGACAGTTTCTTTGACACATCTTTTCATCGTGGCAGAAGATACAGTAGATGACAAAAAAGGACATTGTTCACTTACCAAAGAGTATTTTTAATGGCTGCTGTTAAAAATCACGATAACTTTTAGAGCTATGCACTCAGTGATAGATGAAATATGACAACACACAAAACTAGCCCAGAGCTAATAACAAATCGAACAAATCGTGAGAGAAAGGCAAAAAAGGTATATGAACAATGGCAATGATGCCAATAATAACACAAAGGTGAAATCTAGTCGTTAAAGATACGCTGCTCACTACATCAAGTAGAATTCAAAGATACAAAGATGAAAAGAAAAGAAAAAGCAATCGAGATTTCAGCAAAGGCAGAAAAATCTAAAAAAGAGGGCAAGAGCGTAGCAAGAAGGAAAGCATCGACAATTCCGGCAGAAGGGGATCGCCTCTTTATGAATTTCTGCAACTACCCTATTTATCTACGTTGGTCGTCATTCATTTCCCCGGTGTCCACTTCATTCATACGTAGGAGATTCTCCAACTCTGGTCCCGTTCAATGGCCACCAATTTCAGCTGCCTCGGGCGAACAAAACAGACTTGACCTCTGGTTATCTATCGACACGCCACCAATTCCTGCCATACGACTGGTCTTTATCGATATACTAGATAATAATCAACTACGCCGGCGGATAACGGAAGGATGGAAATACAGGGTTCTATGTGAGCTTGCTGATTAGATTTGTTAGTGTATCAGTCAGTTCATCCACCTAGATATTTGGTCGGGGATACGAAGGATATGGAGGGTGACATGGCATGGGTGTGTTAGAAGGCTGCAGAGAGTCACAGGAGACGTTGATTAACAGTGCCGTTAGCGGAATGGTAAGACCCCGCATAGAGTTGCTTTCAAGGTATATAGGTAAATATTCATGTATCAATATCAGGGAATATATGTTGATAAAAGATATATCCAATATGAAAAACACTATTGGCTGGTTCATATCGCGAAAGTCATCTCGCCGCTAAGCAACACATGTATCGATTGGACGCCGCCACAGAATGCTGATCTATACTAATAATACTCTATCTAACGTAGTGGGGTATCATTTATTATACGGCGGGGTAGGCCAACGATATGTTCACCAGGGTGTCTTATAGGGTGTATACAACATGAACCGCGAGCCAAATGCTGGAAGAAGCAATGTTCTCCTGAACACTACGTCATTGACTCATTGATTAAAATCCCTTCCTGGTATATTGATAGTCAAGTACTAAATTTTGTAGCAATGCTATCTAGTATTATCAAGACCAAGGATGCATCTTTTCACATAGGCTACACTAGAAGCCTAAAGTCCGCATCCGCCTCCGGTGCTAGCTCCACCCTCCACGGTGTGCTCCGTCGTTTCTTACTGCTTACCAATTCCATAAAATTACCTTTTCGTTGCCTTTTATGAAAGATTCCTTGTCATTACCTGCATCTCTTTTCTCATTAATTATATAAAAAACAGATATCTGTGCATGCCCACCTCATTCATCCCCATCCCTCAAGGTAACATTCACTGTACAACCTTCTATCTCGGCTGTTCACTCCCAAGACCACCAGCCAACCGCTGCCACTCATCTGTCGGCTGCATACGACAGGCGACATCGGAACAAGGGCTCCCCCAATGACTCCCCCACAACCAACCAACCCATATCCATAACCAAAGCATACGATCACCACCTAGCATTCACTTCTCACATCACAATCACCAGATGAATATATATACTCGCAAAAACTTGTCCCCCAACCTCTTCCACAAGAACAATTAAAAAGAACACAAACTCCATACGTCCATACAAGTTTCCTTACAGTGCCAAGTGGACACCGCAGTCGTGGCTACCACCAAGAATACCATCCTGCTTCTTTTTATCATTATGTGATGACCCTCTGCCGCTCCTCCATATCGTGTTGCTGTCGTTTTTATTTCATAACAGAAACTCACCGTTGACCAAGGGGATCGATTCCATATCGCCTTTGTGAGCTATTTTACTATTTAGTTCGAGGGGGGAGGAGCATGCATCCTGGAAAGGAGGGCGTGCGGTGAATGTTAAAGATGGGGGGGTGTCGTCGGAGTTGTAATCGCCGTAATCATCGGGTAACTGATTCGCTGTGAAAAGAGAGAGCCGGCGAGGAGGTGAGATTGAAGGAGAATTGGCGATGTCATGATAACACGTAAACGATCAGATTTTGTGGATCTAAGACTGGGAAATGGGTCATCTAATAGTTTGTTAGATTCAGATCGGATTGATGTCATAAAAATCCATATAGAAATTGTCTTATATGCGACCAATGTTCTTTAATAGCATTAAGATATGTAAGTGTAACTATAAACACTGTTTCGTCTTGGTTTAATTTGTGGAAGCAGACGCATTATAATAATTATTGCGGCATTTCAATAGCAATGAAGATGTCATCATTAGGGTTGGAAAAATTTACAAACCCAGTCCATCTGCGGCTATATTACAGGCGCGTTAAGCGCTCCACCACAGCAACTGCCGCCTTCCATGTAGAGCGTGACCCTCCGGAATTCGACATCATTGGTTCTCATCTAACATCGAATTGTTTACATCATATCAATCTCACCAAGATACTTTCGCGAGGAATCCTTACAAAGCCCAGTCTATCCATATTCTTGCCAGGTACTTTGTTGGGGTAAAACCTAATCTGCTTATTTACAATGTTTTCAGTATCCCATCTTGGGCCTCTCGACGTAAGTAAAGTCCTATAATCTCCATCACTCACTTCTACTGACCATTACTAGGCACACAATCTGTGGTACACCTCTACTGAGCATCCCGAGCGCCAGACTACCCTATTGCTCGAATCCGAGCCCCAGGCCACCGACCCCACCAACACCACCACAGCTCCAGCCCGCTCCCGTGCTCATCTTCTCAAAGTCTCTCGCCTTGGCCGCCTCGCCGAAGAAGAACTCCTCTACGTTAAAACCCGCCACGCCTACGCCAACTTTGGTTTCCACTGGCTAAAACCCCCTGGAATCGGCAAAACCCTGGCACAAATCCGCGATGAACAGCGAGAACAAGCAGAGGCTGAGGAGCAGGAGAGACGAACCAGATTACAACAAGAGCTGGCCGAGGCTGAAGCTGAAGCAGCGATGAGGTTGGAACAGGAGATGGCTGAGGAGGATGAGGAGCCGATAGATTTGGATGATGAGATTCCTGATGCGGACGAGGGGGTGGAGGATGATATGGGATTCGCACCAATTGAAGACAGCGACGAAGATGAAAGTGAAGAGGACAGCGAGGAGAAATCAGAAGAAGCTGACGAGGTATCAAATGCGGCTGCACACGAACAGACAACCCTCGATGCCAACCTTAGTCGTAACACAGCGGTCGGTAGCGACGAAGATGAAGCCGACCGGCCACCTACGATATCAACACCGGACCAGACAGCCCGGGAACAAAGACAGAATGTCCTCCTTGCCCGTCGTATGCACCAAGAGACGATTCGTCGCAACCTCCTCCGCCACGGCGCCGAAGCGGATTCTGCTGACGACTTCTATGGTGATGGATCCTTTGTCGGTGGTCCTGACCTCGACGCTGAAGAGGACATGGATGGCGTGATGGAGGAAAATGACGGCAGTGAGAATGAGGATAACTTTGAGCGGGATCTTGATGACGAGATCCCCGAGGGTGAGCTCAGTGCTGTCTACGAGCATACGGACAGTGATGCTACGATTTCAAGTAATGGGGATGGCATGGATGTGGACGAGGATTCAGAAGAGGACGACGATGCGGATGAGGGCGGGTTTGATCGATTTGCGAGGAGACATCGGCAGCAGGCGGGGTCGCCGAGTTTAGGGCCGAGGAGGGTGTTGCATCGGGCTGATGTCAGTGACTTTTTGGCACCGCATCAGGAGAGTTCTATCTTGGAGAGTAGTCCACCGACAAGACGGGCGGCGAGGCAGCTGTAGATATGTGAGAAAGCACAAAAACCATTGAAGAGCATCAGCATCCATAGACCAAGATTAAAGGCCTAATATTAATGACATGTACTTTTTGATGAAATCAAGGGATAATGGCGTAGGTATTTCCAGACCGACAGTATTGTATTAGATAACCCGACATATAATCATAACCGTATTCCATCCCAAAATCGCAATATCCAACCACCAAATCCACCTTGCGAGTCGCCTCCCTCTTATATCCAAACCCAAAAAAACAAAAAGATCACCGTCGCAAAAAACCCCACCCAAATCTTCCACCCCACCCCCGACTTCTGTGCCATAACCTTCATCCTCGTCATTGCCCCCTTCACTCTCCTCTGCATCCCGCCCATCTGCTCATTCAACCGATCAGCCAACGCCGACCCCTCTTTAATCTCCACGCCCATTGCCACGCCCAAATCCTTCAAAATCTTCACCTTGCCCAGAATCAACGGGATCTCTGCGTTATTTTGGCTCTCGAGCTCATTGAGCGTGGCATCACTATATTGCCCACGGCTGTTGGGCGTGGCTGAGCGGAAGCCGGAGGAGGGGCGTGAGGGGGGCGCGGAGGGGTAGGCGTAGGAGTTGTAGGTGGTAGTAGTCGGAGGGCCGGAGGAGGAGGAGGAGGAGGAGGATGGGGGGTTGTAGCCTTCGAAGAGTTGGGAGCGGGGATCGCGGTGGTGAAGGTTGGAAGCGAATCTAGATGGTAGGTGTTAGTAGCAGAGAGGCAGGTAGGTTGCGAGGCCGGGTAGAGACAAGGAGAGTTCATACCTGGACATGGTTGCGGATTGCGGTGGCGCGAACGCCAGTGCTTGTGCTGTAGTGTATGTATGTCGCGCAATAAGCGCTTTTATATCCGGTTCAGCTTGTCGCTAGCAAAAGTGTACTGAAAATTTGCCTAGTTTGTCGCAAGTGTTTCTATACACTGGGAATATACCTTCACCAATACAAAGATCAGGAGAACGGATGCCTTGTTTTGTTTTGTTTTTTGCAGAGGTCAAGGCTGAAATATAGCGTGCCTTGTCGATGCTTTCTTTTCTTGATCGGGGGTATGACTTAATTGTATTTTGCGCTGGATAGGAATCGATCGATTTAGATGCAGCAGCTTGTTAGTCGTCTGTAGAAGTGATGATGAAAACAGAATAATCGCGAGATAATCAAATAGAAACTCAAAACGAGCTATACGGGGGGCAATCTTGGTGGGTTTTCGAGTGCCGACGCTAAAGGCTTAGAATAGGATCGCCCTTGTGCCTTTGTGACAGAATCAATAGTTGAAGTTGGGTTGACTGAAAAGGCTGAAATCTTGAGAATGTATATTTGAACATTTAAGAGAATTAGAATCTTGAAAACAATCTTCATTTGGGTGATTCAACAATTGCCAGCAGTCTGGTCAGTTGCTCACATGTCATGGCATACATGTTATCATCTTCACATGTCAAATCCAGGCCAGTCAAAGCACGAGTCAGTCAACTACGAAAAGGCCAGATTCCCAACGGAATCCCAATTCGCCACTCAACCAGCGAGGACACTCGCCAATTTTTATTAGCCCTAATATAACTCCTCTTAGAAAAATGAATGTGATACAGATATAATATATACCTTTAGTTTTTAAGATACTTATACTGAATCGTGACCGTGACTATCAGTGCCAACCCTAAACGCCAACCCACATCAGTTCCACCGTCACGAGCAGTTTACGGCCCGCATGACACGGCAATATTGATAACATTTGATAGCAAAGATGCATAAACTTCATTAAATTTCAATTCAAATCCAAGGAAGCCCACAAGAACCAAGGTCCGAGGAAATTGACCAGTTCCTGGCTTTTAGGTTCCCATATCATATAGACCGCTTGAGAAACACACGAGGGATATCACGCATCGAAAGCACATTTCAGCTCCAAACTTATCAACTCACCGCTAGAGTTAATAAGTTTAGTCTTCCTCCATGTTGTTCTCCTGGAAGTCCTCGTCATCGTCATCCTCTTCGTCGGCGGGGGTCTCAGCAGCAGCCTTGGAAAAGTCAATGACTTTGCCACGGGTGCGGCGACCACCCTGGATGATGTTGCTGGGGTCGATCTCTTCCATGCCGTCATCCTCTTCCATGGCATCTGCCTATTGTTAGTAATCCATGTGTCTTGATATGTGTCGATGTGATGATCAATGCGGAGGGGTATCGCGGGGCATGGAGGGGGTGGTGCCACGAGTGAGGGGTTGAAGCCGGGGTCGTGATCTTGACGACATTATAAAATAATGCATTGGGCAGTATGTGAACGTGAAGCGGGTATCATGCAATCATATACATACTAGGGTCAACAGGCTATAGCAAAAAGCGGGTTAGTAACTGTTCTGAATCTTCCATACCACGCGGCTGTATGCGTGTAGTTTCTGTGCTCCATTATCTGCCCATCGTCAAGTATCGCTGAACAAGCGCGTATACGGCACCCACTCGATACGGAAATCCCAATAGCATATCTTCCGGAAAAATTGCAAACTATCAACTTACTTCTTCCTCGTAATCCTCATCGCCCGAGCTCTCGGCCTCATCCATGGACATCTCAACGACCTCAGCGGCTTTGCCCTTGTCCTCAAACTCCTGGATATTGGTGTTAGAAGCCGACATTGTAACCTAGTTCGTAATCGTAGAGTTTTTTTCAGTAAAAAAATAGATAAAATTAAACCGTTGTGTATGCCGTCAAAATCACAGCGTCGTGCTTATAAGTAAGAAGAGAGAGAAGAAGAAAAACACAGGTTCAAAGCCCTCCCAGAAAAAACAGAAAAAAAAAGAGAGAACAGACGCCAGATCTGAATGCCAGGCCAGGGGCTCTCGACGATGCAAGGAAAGGCGTCCGGGGGAAGTCCAGCTAAAGAGAGCTCTTGCTATTATTGCTTATTGCTTACTTTTTTTGTCTTCTATTGCTTGCGGAGCACTGCGTTGGTGCATGCGCCGTAAAAAAAAATAGCTGATTGGGGCGTACATAAGGAAAGCCCTGTGCTGAAATGGGAGAGCAGCGAATCGCGAGATCAGCCCTGTGAGGTAGTTGCTTATAACTATATATTTATATTATGAATGTGAGGCTGAAAATTGGTATGATCACAGGGCTGAGATATTCAAGTCTATATATGCCTGGGCCTATTGTCAACATACGTAGTGATCATTGGAACCGGTTTCAGAGGCTTGGTGACACCAAGAAGCAAGACGGTTGTTAGATAAACTTTACAGGCGATATCACAATGAACTCAGATTGCCATCAACAGAAAAGCATGCTGCAAAATATCATGATTACTTTTAGAACCGGAACCATTCATAAAAATTGTGAAATGTAACCAAGAATAAAAACGTAAAAACTAAACACCCTGAAACAACATCCCAACTACTAGTGATATGAATGATATAAGGATACCAATGCATGACGTCTCTCAGTACCCAGCAACACTCCCACTGTAATTCAAATCATATCGAGATGTATCTCCTACTTTCCATCACCACCACCACTACCAGACATCAACAACAGAACTACCACCAAGATGAACATCCAGTACCTGTAACCACCAGTTAGCACATAATCATATGATTGACGATTTCCCCTCATGGAAACCACCAAACTTACTTTTGCAAAAACGTCTTCTGCTCCTCCTCCTGAATCTTCTTTCCCCCTGGCAATAAAACAATCGGCTTATTCAACTCTGGCTGCTTCCCCTCCCCCGAAACCAACACCACCACTCTCGGCCCGCTATCCCTCGTCGCCCCCGCATCCACCCGCACCCCCTTAACTGTTGCCCCCAAAATCTCCCCCCTCTGATCCACCGATAGCAAAATCACCGGCTGAAACCCCTTCTCAAAGTTCTCCACGCCCGCTACCGTTGTCGACAGCTGCGACAGCGACAGAGCCTTTCCGTTATCCGGGAGCGCCGAATTGGAGGCGGCGATGCGCACGAGCTCGGTGTCTTCGGGGAGGAGCGGCGCTTCGTAAGTGGTGACCGCGGCGGTGCCGGGGAGGAGGGGGTCGTAGGTTATCTGGGCGAGGAGCGAGGACTTAGAAGAGGGGAGGGGCTGCAGGTAGATGTTTGCGGTTTGGAGGGCGACAGTGGCGGTGGCGAAGAGGCCGGAGAGGAATGTTGAGAATCTCATGGTTGGCGAGATTGCCGATATAGTCGCTTCGGACGGTACGAGGTAATCAATGGAAGAAGATAGGAATATTTAAAAAATGACAGGGCCGTCAAGAGTGTCGAACTGTTAAAGGTTCCAATTGTCGGAAATAATCAGAATCGTCCACAAATCGGCAACGGAGAGATACTGAGGGAACGGAACTCGAGCAAATAGATTCTCTAATCCCAACCAAATCGCCCAGCGTGCAGAATTCCCTCTATGAGCTAGCGTCCAGAACAAGCCACCAATGGATTAATTTTGATAACCAAAAGAAAAACAGAAAAATGAACAGGAAAATATCCCCAAAATGCGTGTCGCACCTATTTAAATGTCGTCAAAGAGAATTCCCTTGGTTAATATCAATAGACGGATTTTTTTGTTTGTCTTTCCGTCAGGCTGCGTGTGCAGGTGATGTGATGGAATCAAATCGCAGGATTATCGTAATCAACACAATTAAAAATTCACTAAAAGAAAATCATCTTCAAGTCAGGAAAACCAACCAGCATATAAACTTCCAAACAACTCTCCGTTGAAAAGCCCTACCGTCACCTCGGATATCCGTTTAAACCTCTAGGCTGCCGAATAACAAGAAATCGCCAACTCAACCATATCCGTTGTTCAAAAGCGACAAGCGACGAACAACGGTCCAAAAAGGTTGCGTTGTAACAAAACAAAGCTATGCTCTATCAATATGCACCTCAGAGGGAAAGGAAAGAACACATAAATCGAACTGCCAATTAGATATCATGAGCTTTTATTCGGATTTATATATGTATAATCCCCCTCCTCCTATTTGCCCGTGACGACGCCCGCTCAACATCGATCATGTTGCTGCCCACCAACCCTCACCCGTTGTCTTACCCTTCTATACCACAGAAATACATACAATCTAGCCCTACTATCCACGGTACGCCTACACCCATCAATCAACCTGCCACTGGTATTGCGACATAGCATCGGCAACACGCGCAATGGGTGGCTACAGAGCACATGCGAGGGGGTTAAGTGTATGTGAGATACGGATTATTATCAGGGATACATAAAAATGGAAGGGCGGGAAGATTGCGTGGAGAGCTTAGTGTGAATGTTGACGTTGGTTGTACAAGCATTGGACTTTGATATCATGATACATCTAAGGGATCACCGACGATTCCAAATTTGGTTCTGTAGATGGTGCGTGGCCGTTGGCGGATGCACCGTAGACGAACAATATATTGAGTGTTTGCCATGAGACGTGACGGCAAATCTAGTATTTCATATATCATCTGGTTGTGGTGATACACATCTATCATGCTACCCAGAAAATTAAAGTGCAAGAAACAAGAGCCCCGGGTGGGGGGACATCAACTCCGCGATTGTAATAAAAGCAATCCTAAAGATACAACCCAATATCAAACAAAAACTGGTCCTGAATCATAACACAAATCCAGCAAGATACCCTACTCTAAGCGGCATGAACCAACCTTTCCCGTATCCCATTTTCCACTATAGATAATCATCGTAACTCCAACATGTCCTTAAGATAGACTTTCAATAGTCAGTAGTCATAAATCTTACTCAATTCCAAAGTCGTGTGCCCGAAGAAACGCTCTGCCAAGCCAGTTATTAAAAGACAAGACATTCCTCTCAAAACAGAAATTGTTATGATGCGTAGTGTCTTGATTTTCGGAATGTTATACCATCCCCTAAAACATCCGTCGACTAGCCACATAATATCAGGCTTTGATTAATCCGACACAATGGCACTACGGGCCTTGGGCGTCCGACACTGACGCTGTCTGTGATAAAGATGAAGCGGTGGCCTCAGCTACCGCTCCTGGCCTAGATGCTGCGGCAGATCCTAACGCAGATGAGAATACTGAATTGTCACTAATCTCAGACTCGTCTTCTCCATCGAGGTCATCTTCTTCGTCATCCTCGGAACTTTGGAGAACATAACCTGGACATCTTTCCACAAGTCCAGAGTAATATGCTGCTAGAACATCCGGATTAGGGACGATGCGCCAATCTACACGGTATAGGAACTCCAATTCCAGCATTCTGAGTTCATTCACCCTCACGCCACCAACTCTGGCATAAGTTGAATTATTCCAAAATGAGTCGGATAGGCCCTTTGCTGCTACTGTTGCTGCTGTAATAAGGAAGCGATGCACAGTAAGAGTGTTGATAGTGAAATCGGTATAGAGCGCACAAAGACGGTCGATGTAATATACCATGGAAAGTAAAAGTGGTGGCGTCAAGGTGGCATGTTTTGCTAACCGATTGAGATAGTCACGAACCGATATACCTGGTGATGTACTAGATGTTACACATGGATGTTAGCAATGTGGTCGATGAGGAAATAGTCATGATCAAAGATCGCCAATCGTCACGAGAATGTGTGCCATGTAACAGGTGTAACAGAAGGGAAGCATACCGTGAATGGAACCGCGTGAGATTACCAGATCCTCGCAGCGCCAGAGAATCATTAGTCTCAATAAGTTCGGACAGCATGTGTGAAATTAGTATGACCATATCATCCACTGGACATAACTCGTATCGATGTGGTACCACGATTATTGGAGCGGCGTTGAGACGAGCGCGCTTGGCTGGAGACTGTCTAGGACTCGCGGGGTTAACCGCTGGTTGCGATGATTCGAAGGATGGCAATATGCCTTCATTTTGTGAGTTACGGCGTTTATTTGGCGACAGATCTGACTCTCGCGAACTTGTACGGAGTAATTGCTGTGGGATGCGCTGTCCACTAGAGTTTTGAGGTCGACTTAGAGGGGAGGAACCAGGATTTCTCCTCAAAATTGAAGACGGTGTTCCAGATGTCGCAATTTTGGGCGACTCGGTTGTATCTCGTGAAAGTTTCGGAGAAGTCATCGGGGCGGATGTCGCATTTGGCATCGTGGGGGCGGCCTTGGAACCATGATCTATTACTGATGGTTTGGTGCCGTTGGTAATGATTGGTGCATAGGATGGAGCGGGGCCACTACCAGGCGAAGTTCGAGGCAAGGCTGACATAATCGGATCACAAACGGAGTTTGTTGTAGGAACGGAGCTAGTGGGGCCGGAACTTATTCTCGCAGCTAGAGACGGAGAGACAGAAGTGGATTTGTTGGGGGAGCGACGGATAGTTGATGCCATGTGAGATGATCTATTGGCTGCGGGGGCGGCAGGTCCATAATGGAATATCCTGGGGGAGACAGCGGCCGATCTCGAGAGGTGTGGAGAAGACGTCAACATGTTAATCGAAGCATCTCAGCTGGAGAATAGTCATGATTTTGGGTCTGGCAGACCCAATGAGGCATTGGTTATCAGGATATGCAGACGAAGAGGCCAAATAAAATTATACAATGAGTCGACTTCTGCTGTTGCGTTCGAATCAAATCTGGCCGGGGGGGGGGGGGGGGGGGGGGGGGTGGGGTGTTGAGAGTTCAGGCGAAGATCTGAGGTGAATTGACAGCTTCTTTATGGCATGTATGTACTCAGGAATTTGGTGAAACAAGAAAAACGACGTCAACGAAAAGTGCAAAGAACGACCAAGAAGATGTAAGGTTGAGATTAACTTAGTGTGGTTGGAATTGGCGAAGTGCAGCCAGACCAGATAAACAGCCCTAGAATATTATTTTATTCAGCTTAGAATAAAGGCGACGAACGAAAGCCAAATGGCACCTGGGAATGGCCACAACTCGAGCACAATAGTAGTTTGTGCGGAGGAAGCGATTGTGAGGGGTACAACACTCGAGAAAGATTTGCTAGTGGAAAAATGACGATACCCTCTCCCTGCGAAGGATGGTTGGCATAACTAAAAGACAACTAAAAGAGTGCGCAATGGATGCGGTCAAAATGTATGAAAAGAAGACAAAAAAATTCCATTTTGGGTCTCTGTCAATCACGTACATTTGATCACTCATCACTATCTACAAACTTTCAAGGGCAAGAACTTGCGCCAATAAAGCAGGAGTTTTCCTTCTTGGGTTATTCTCATTATTATGGTGGGACAGGCAAATTCCGCTGACATGTTTATCTAGCAAATCAAGCACGACCACAGCTACCCCCGGGAATTCTGCTTCCTCTCCGGGGCGGACCTGGCCCACTATAGAGCCAAGTAGACGTTGATTGAGACTGTCTTTAGAGCCCTGTAAAGTGGTATCTTCAGAGCCTAGTCTCGCTACGACAGAGCCCCACAAGAACTGGAGATTTGGGTACAGTGAGAGAAGAAGTACATAATACAAAATTAAGATCGAGTACAGAGGGCCAGCATCATAACGCGTTGGTCGAGATATAAATGAGTAAATGCCTTTCCAAGGGATACTGACATCGGTTATCAAGAAGAAGCGGTGACGATATAAGTGTGCAATCTAAATATTTAGGTAGAAATTAGGTGAGATTTTAGGTAATAAGGCGATAACAATGGGAGCTGTAGAAAATCTGGTATCAAAATGTGTCCAATCACAGATATTATGTGAGTATACTACGTAAATCAGATTATAGAAGAGACGTTTGTGCTATATATTAGTGTAGTGGACCAATCGAGGATTGCTTCTTCTCATTAAACATCATATGTGTCTTGCGATGATTTTGCTCCCATGTCCACTATTTCGATTTGAAGATATCTTGCTTTAGTCTTAGAGACTAAAGTCATGAAGCTTGGCTCTGAGATTTCAATTACATCTTCGGGATTGATAGTCCCGCAATACTGTTATGAACCAACAGCCATAGTATTGGGTCAAACCGGGATATACTGTTAACTGGGGTTATTCATTTATTATCTTTGACCAGGTAAAGTATCACGTGGGGACACGGCGACATTTGTCTCGTCCACTAGATCTTGGGGATTCTTGGTTCCAGGGATTGTACCTGTATAATAACCTAGACGGGATAACCCTAATATTATTCACCATCTGAGGCTCAATATTTTCTTACTTGATGGAAGTTTATAGACTTTGGAAAGTTAAGTATTGCCTCTAATTTAGCGTAAAGTTTGCTTGGCAGTGAAAATGGTTTCATGGTCATAATCTAGAAATTTATTTTCGTGATATTTGGAAATGACATAGAAAAACCTTCATCAGCCTGATGTATATTAGCTAAGCAGAGTAGGAGATGAAGCCCTATGTAGAAACCAAATACGCCATAAGAGGTCCGGCCATCTGCAAGCCTGCAACAGTAGTGATCCCAATTAACCCAACACCCAAGGTTCGACTTATCTCGAACGGCTGATTGAAAGCTACATATACTAAGTTTAATGTCCCGTGACTTTTCTCTCATCTAATCCTTTGTCGTCAATATCTGGGCTTATATGCTTATCGCAGCCTTGCTTCTAGCCTCGCCTGCTCACCCATTTATATAGAGTTAAGCTCCCGTGATCGCGGCAGAAAATCGTTGAGCAGCATAGGTTGTCCCAGTTGAACCATTGAACTTACATTTCCTCGCCTATTTTACAACCCTGGCTACGGCAACGTACATTAACACCCCGTGGACCCAAATTCTTTACCATTCCTATGACATCAATCGGAACGGATCACTATCGGCATCCCGGACCCATTATGACATTCGACTCTTTTGACCCCGATATGAAGGAAGTGGTCATCAGGCTGAATGACCACATATCAGATCTCAAGCTTATTGAGCTCCTTCGGTTAATCAAGAATTCCATGACGGGTAATGTCTTGATGAAGGAAGAATGGCTGGATGTCGGCCTCCTCCCGGCTGTGGAGAGCATCTTGTACCGTGGCTATAAGACATTAGAACACTGTCAGGCATACGAAGATGAAATTGAGACTATAATTATGTTGGCTTCTTCCCTGGTATCCAGTATCGCTTTTGGTATAAATAATTCAACCCCTTTTGGATGAGCAATATACTAACCCTTATATCGGAATCAGCCGGTGTCGAGTTCCTGGCACCCATCTATTATTCCGATGTAATCAAGACACTAGCCCAACTTGTCAACATTGACATTTTGCATCAGAGAGCAATTCTTGCTGCTATCCAGACTTTGGAACACTTGGCGTCTGCCGTGACCCATATTTCCGAGGACTCTGTCATCTCTCCGTCCAACTTCAGTGACCTCGTCTTCAGATATCTAGACCTGGCCTCACTCCACCGCATCATCCGTATCGGAAGTTACGAGAAGGTTCAACCTTCAAAGATATCGGAGAATCTCATCACATCGGCGCTGAACCTCATTGGACTCTTGGAACTCACCGACGATCGCCGGCTTTCTCTTGGTCCCTATGGACTTATTGATGTGGTTGCGATGCGGGTTGCAAGATGGGGTATCAAGACTGGATTTAAGGCGCCAGGTAATGATGGATTCCGCAAAGCGCATGACCTCAGAGACCCTGTTTTCCCTCTCGAAGACCACGTGTCGCCTATTAGCATCTTGAAAGCTGCCGAGAACCTGATCGGCGAGAATAGATTATTGGCTTCTATGTTTCTCTTCTCACCCGGCATTGTTACAGTTTTTGGGGCCGGCGAGTATGACAAGCATACGGATGACCCTGAATCTCACGAGGCGGAAATTCAACGTAGGTTACCAAGTCTTGCGGCGGAGACTATTCTGAGCCTATCTAAACAGTCAGCACACTCCAAAATGCTAGGAAGATTGATAAGTTCACAAGGAACTCCTGCTTCTGGATTATCCCAGTTAAATCAAATGTCATCAATATTTACTTTTCTGCTGGGTGCATTTCGACTCAGCCGCAATGCCGTGGAGAGAGTGATGATTGCGTCTCTGCTAGGCACATTTACCCAAACCTTTTGTGTTGCTGAGAAGAATACCATCATTCAGATTTCAATCATCATACTCCCAGGGATTTTAGAGACTCTAGGAGACGCTCTCGAACCATACAAGGGTATAACTAAACATTCCGAACGACTGGTTGACTCCAATGATTCTTGGTTTATCCTTGAGCACACGCCCTACGTCATCGCCAAAATGTTTGGTGACAGCCATGATATGGGCCGAGCAGGCGCAGTCCTTAACATCCCTGAAACGCTATCTCGGGTTATGGAATATGCATATACTGCTTGTGATACTACCGAGATACCCAGATGGACTCCCATCCCAGCGTCACAACGCCTTGCTCCGGACCCCTCAAAATCCCCGAGTTGCATTACGAATTGCCCCAAGCTGCAACCCCAGATTGTCCACAAATTGATAGTGCGTTACAGTGGTCTTCGAGCTGTTGCAAGCCTTGGAGCTGTATCCGAGGAATATCGCAAGAATCTCTCTCAAGAGTACTCGGTAGTGCCCATGCTTATCGAGTCTCTGTCAAAATACCCGTCAAAATGCGCTCACCGTGATCGCCCCTCCAATATTGTCGACGATTCCAAGCGGACATACAACGAACAATATGGCATCAACACAACGAACATCATTCGTGCAGCCTGTAACTGCATCCGCGTTATTAGTCGATCTGTTTCTACCTTGCGCACTGCGTTGGTCGATTTCAAAGTATATGAGCCTTTGGCAAATCTGTTAAAGAAGGATGATGAGTCGTTAGTAATAAGTGCTGTGATGGCATTAAGTAACATGGGTGTTGAGTCTAGTCCACATCGACAGGTAAGTTCACATGCGGATCGTCCTCAGCAAACACACTAGCTAACATAATGATGCAAATAGCCCTTGGTTGAGAAGTATAATATCATTAACACCTACTCCAAGTTGACCCACAGAGACAACCCTGATCTCCGGTTTGAATCCATGTGGGCCCTTAAATCATTCGTAGACTACTCTTCACAACGTATCAAGTTGCAAGTACTTGACACTCTAACCCCAATTTGGCTACTCAGACTCCTCAATGAAGACATGGAAGTTGAAAAGTATAAAGCCTTAGTCAAAACCAACCCCCCATTCCATCAAGGATTTGACCTCATTGCAGAACATCGCGAATTCGGCCGCTACAAGCTGTATAGCGCCATGTTTAACAAGGGTGGTCTCGCGTGTTCCCGGAAACCCCTCTTTAAGTCCTTCGAGGGCATCCTTTGCGATATCACCCTCGAAGATATCCATCCACTCCGCCGCGCCCATTTCAAAGACCAGGCCATCCAAAACACCACCCTCAACTTCATCCGCAACCTCTTCGGCATGTCCCAGGACGCCGAAGACCAATCCGACCTTTCCAGCTCGCTCTCCTCCACCCTCCACCCCGGCATCCTCAATCCCATCCCAACCTTCCTCGAAACCATCGGCGCCGACAAGTTCGTCGCAATCCTTAAGAAAAAACTCAGCCCCCTCGACCTCTCCAACTCTCCGCTCCCCGCGTCCAGAGAACCCATCTACCCAACGCCCGCCACCGCCGTCTCCATCTTCTACATCCTCCTGCACATCGCTGGCTACAGCGAAGAGCTCCGCGACGAAATCATGAAATGGGACATTATGCCCTACTGTCTCCCTTTCCTCTTCTCCTCCGATCGCGAGCCGCAATCAGCGCTCTGCAGACTCGTGTATGGCCTGATGGAGAGTGACGATGATGTTGCTCGCGGTTCTGAAATCCCCGATAGTGTCAAGGAACGGGCCAAGATTCTGCGTGATATAGGATATAAGGATGGCCTCACGCGGCTGGTCCAGGGGAATAGTGGTGTAGATGTGAAGGAGAGCGCCAAGTTGGCGAGAATGCAGATGAAGAAAGTGCTAGATCAGATTGCTATGGAGCCGCCTTCTTAATTTAGATGATAATGATAATAAGAGGCTGGACAAGGAAATTAGGATGCCATACACTGTAAATAGATTAAATACGCATAGTTCATTAATTATACGTCTCAACCAACTACTAGACCAAAACATTCAATCGACCGGCTTCCGCCCCTTGACCTTTCCCTTCGGCGATATCTTCAACGCAACCGCTGGGCTCCAACCCTTTGTTGGAAACAGGGAAACTCCCCCGTGGTTCGTCAATGAATCATCCTCCCGATACTCCTTTTTTCCAGTCGCCTTGAATGTAACCGTCACACTTCGGTGATTCGAAGCCGGTGATTCTGACTTCTGCTTAGCAACAATTGCAGCCCATGATATCGATCTCGTCTTGGCTGGGCTCTTCCTTTTGAAAGCCAGGCCAGTACTGCTGTCTTCCAAATTTTCATCTTTCGACTCGTGGTCCGACTCATCTTGACTTTCAAGATACAGGTAGGATGGTCCAGTGTCACCAGAATATTCAGAATCTTTATCGCAGTTGCTTTCTTTAGGAGACTCAGGCTTCAGTTTGCCAGACTGATTTTCAGGCCGATGGTTGAGGTCTAGAGGTGCGGGTGTTGCTCTCATTAGACCAGAAGCAGAAACCACTGACGCGAGTCTGGTGGCATTGCGCGGCAGGAGGAAGGCATCTTCTTTACTCTCATTCTCGATTCGAACCCCAAGGGCTTCAGGCCACTGGATTTGCATAGGGATTTCCAATGGTGTGCTGCCTATAGAGCTCGGCCAGTACGAGTGCTCGTACCAGTTCATAGGATCCTGTTCGTAGTTCTGGGGACCTAATGGCATATTGCCTTCTTGCATCCAGACCCCGGGTTGGGAATGGCTATACCAATATTGGACCCCAGAAAGCTTAGGATCAGCTCCGTAAAGGCCAGCAGTATCATCAATTTGGAAGCCCAGATCTTCCGTGTCGTCGATGGTAGTACTGTGATCCATATGATGATGCCAATCAGCCTGGACCAGAGCTGGTTCCTCAAGTAGGCTTTCAATGCCTCTAAGCAGATGACTAGGATAATCCGTGTTGAGATATTCGTCTGGTTTTTCCGTGGTCTGCTCAGTGGTTGAATTTCTTGCATTATCGTGAAAGGTCGGGCGTATATCTGAGAGCTTCACCCGATTCTTGGGAGGCACGATAGCAGAGTATCTTGAGCGCGGAAATCCTTGTTCAGGAGTAGAATGCATCACAAGCTTTGCCAGACTGGTAGGGGTTTCCGCAACCTGATTCTTATTGCCGCCCGGGGCTAAGAGTCTGGAGATATTAGATAGACTGCTTTTGAAGCCAATCGGCTGCAGTGGGAAAGGATTCTGTGCAGATAACCTGAAAGAGTCTCCGAATTGATGCGGACTGATATTCGGATCACAAATGGGTTTGAGAGATGAACAGAACTGACTGTACAGAAATCAAAACTCAACATGTTAGTGGTTATGTTACTGGACCAGTTTCAATAGTCACTTACGGAGATATAGTATTGGCGATAGTGTTGAGGCTATTATTAAAGGAAACATGGGACATGGGTGTCAACCAACTCGTGAAACCTTTTCCATAATCAGGAGACCTCGGTACTAGCCTGGTCATACTGGCTTTGTAGTCAAGACGCTGGTCGTAGGTCCATTCATTACCTTGGGCAATGGTGCGAAGACGCGGGCTGAAAATCGAATGTAACTGGTTAGCACTATAGGAAGTATTTTGCTTATCCCAATGACTTACATCTTTGACCAAAGTGGCTGTCCATCAGAATGAGTCACCAGTAAACTATCAGTCAAAAAATGCTTAGAATTCAAGGATGTCTTCTGAGAGACATCATTTTGATCGCTTGGAAACAAAGGTATTCCTGATACCGACTCAAATGTTATTGAATCTCGATCACAATGCTGTGATGTATCGAGAGTAGGAGATGAATCTGAGATTCCTTCTAGCAGCAGGACTTCGATGTTTGCCTCCGCCTGTAGTGGGATTGACACATTGATATTGACACTCGGCTGACTCTCGGGACTTTGGTCCCTGTGGTACTTGTTGTCAATGAGACTCCGCAGTTCAGTCCGCAACTTACGTTCGGTAGGACTAGTGCCATCTAAACGAACTGGCATTGAAGCTACTGGAAGGATATGAGGTACATCAGCCTTATTCTTGAGGGGCATGATGACAGGTTGAAGGGATAGTGCTGTCTTTCGATAGTCTTCGCAAAGCAGTCGATTAGTGTGTATGTGAGATTGATATTCAACGTAGATATGTCGAGTTGGTCATTGGTAAACCAAGACAAGAAAAGCGTTTGAAAGTTGATGTCAGGCAGATATACAAAGACAAAGGATACGAAATATGAACAAATGCTTTGAAACACGACGATGATTCGACACGGAGAAGAGTGGAAATGAAGGTCAAGAATGAATGAAGCGTAGTTTAGGGTCAAGAGAAAAGAGACTGTGCTTTTTATAAGTAATTAGAGTAGTGGGTTGATGATGAGGATGTGAATGCGTTGTTAAAGTATCTTGAAGTTGACGTTCGGTAAAGTGTTATGGGTATAGATCATGCAAAGCAGAAGAATCATCATTGAGGCACGATGAGGCTGCGGACTCATAACCTTGTTGCCCGGTTAGGTTCTTTCCCAAACCTAGGTTGTGTTCACACGAGACTCCTGAAGTAGAAGTTTCTTTAATGGCTCCACGTCCGCAAAAACAAAGGTAATTATATTATACAATTGACTATCTATTTACTACAAATAGTATGTCAATTAACATCTTGGGATAAGTGATGTTTGAGTTGCCACGACGGAATGGATGATATTAAAGTTAGACAGGATTCAATTCGACACCGGATTTGATGGATTTCATCTCGAGACCTTTAATTGTGACCGCATCACGCAGACAATGACCGATATGAAAGCGAAATGTTCAAACCTAGCATCATGGTTCATGTGTTACGGTAGCAGTCCGCCAGCTCTCGATCAAGTTCCTCCTAAATCTTATTTTTCTTGGCTGCGGGACTTCCTCCTACCGTCACGGCTGAGATGCTCTCACCCCAGCTCTGCTTTCTTCGTTTTCAGGAGACGGATTGGGAAGCGGATGTTTTTGGCGACTATTCTCCAACTTCTTTGTCTATTGCAGGACTCATCTGAATGGGATGACCCCCTAACATTAACCGACCGGGTGGCGGCGAGACCGGAAATGGACCCATAGAAGCGGGAAAATTGTTCTTCGTGGGAGTGTTGAAGCCAGACCCATTAGGGTGGGATGGAGGAGATATATTTGGAGTTGAGGAAATGCTGCGCATGGGATATGATTATTCACCCTTCGTTAGTGGCGGTCTTGGTGGGCCTCTTTAGTAGAATCCAGATGTTATACAACTGGCACAACCTCGGCTTGAAATTTCGGGCAGGTAGTCTGTTGATGATGACGTATTGGGATCACCGTGGGGATGAAATAGAGATCCCATATAGCCATAATTACTGCAATGTGGTCCGGATCTGTCCACGGAGACTGGAGGGTAATAACCTTGGGGCCTGGAGTATGCAAATTCCGTATTAAAGTCATCCCTATAGATGCTATCACCTCGAGAATCATTATAGTAAGAATTCCCTAGTCCACCGTCATCTTTCTTTATTGGCATGCTTCGCAGACTTTCCACTCGAAGGACTTGATGTCGATGTCCGGGTCGGCTTCGGAACTTGCTTGGAAGAGGTTTGAGGAGTAGTGTTGGTATTTGGCCTTTTCTGTAGATTCAGTTGCTGAAAGGTGGGTCTAGAAGCAGGCTGTGAACGCGGCGTATTTGACGTCTTGGTGGCACAAGCCTAGATAGAGTGGGAGGCGGGAAAGGACGCTTCTTTGCAAATAGACTTTCTTTCCCGTTGGGGGGTCTTTGAAGTCGCTGTTGAGGTTAATGAAGGTTTCGATGTGAGGGTCGATCTTGATTCGGTTGCAATAGTAGATACAGATTTCTGCTTGGCTAAAGAAGCTGCCAAGGAGATCTTGGGCCCTGACGGAGGAATCAAGCAGTTCTGGGGAGTACCAGGTCTAGACGATGGCAGCGAAGTATTCATAGCTACTGCAGATGTCCTCCATAGACCTGTGGGCTTAACGGCGGGTCCAGTTGGTGGTTTTAAAGCTTCCTGTTTCTGTTGCTATTTCTGAACTTGCAACTCTGCTTTGGTTGCTTTCCTCCGTTCCTCTGTAGGCGTAATAGGTGGAGGGTTCAACCCAGCCTTCGATTTCTTTTTAGGACCAGTTAGTGCTCTCAAGGGCGATTGAGGTCGTAACTGTACTAGGACAAAAAGCAAGGTTTCAGTGGACTCTGGCAGAGTCTCATCTGTCAATTTCTTAATTGCAGACACCAGACCCGAAACGCCAGTATTTACATCTTTGGTGTCAACGGTTATTACAGTGGAGTTATCTGTAGACCGCGTTGGAGTAGGCTCTGTAGATGATGCTGAAGTTGACTCATTAGCATGATCATTAGAAGCCGATGAAGCACTAGGCTGTGCGACATCTTTAGCTTCAGATTCATTGGATGGGGTAGACAAACTTTCAGATGGGTTCAAAATTGGTACAGTCAATATCTCTGATAATTCTTCATCTATATCCGTAGCTTTCTCTATACTCGGGTGATTCAACAGAAGTTTCACTTGGAGATATTTCAGAACAGCGCACGGTATCAGAAATAGTGGAAGCTGGTGCGTTCTTGGCACAGACTGAAGAGCTCTCCAACACAGACGGCGTGATGATTTCAATGAAATCCGATTGAACAGGACCAGGCCCTTCTGGTTCGGGCTGTTCAATATCTTCGAGGTAATCATCGTCGCCCAACAGTCTGTGCATCTTCCACCTGGCTATGGCTTTGCGAATGTGTACAGGCAGACAGTTCTTCCTGCTTCTCGCAAAACCTTGCCATCAAGTTCTCGATTCCAGCGCTGAGGGTAGCGTTTTTCTTGCGTAATTTCTCATTGTAATTGATGAACTTGTATCGGTTTTCAATATCTTTCTCCCATGAGCTGTTCGCACGCTTCTCGGGATCAGGGTGGGCAAGCGAAGGTAATTTGGTTGATTCCATGTCGGGGGTAGATGTTATTGCTACACTTGGAAAAGTTAGTTGATCAGCCGAAACTTTCAATGTGTAGATAAGAATGATTACCTATTGGTGCCCGGGCTGATATATGTGGCTATTCCAGATATGATGATGGTGCTGAAAATGAAGCATTCCAAGATGGCACTACTCAGATGTCAACCTTGTGCTGCAAACCTAACAAGCCTGCGATCGTAAAACTTCCATCCAGTCAAACTCTGACCTTAATCTTCCATTCCCCGCCTAAACAAACAATGCATAATTTGAGATAAAAGGCTTCCCAGCAAAAGTTCCGATCAAACTCTATCTTGCCAATGCACTCGACTGTATCAATAATGTGCAACCGCTAGCTAATTCTTGATGACAACCGAAATTCACCCGTAACAGCGAGCAGTTCTCCCATAGATCCGACTAAATGCATTGATTGCCGTTTCAGGAAAGAGTGGTATTGGTGCCACAAAAGGGTGTGGTGTCTGACAAACAGCTGTGGCTGGTGGTACCAAAAACGCTAGGAAAGATCACACATGGGATGCCAAGCACGCCCTAAGATTGTGACAAGAAAAATGACAGTTTGGGTCAATTTTTTTCCGTCAATAAACACTCAAAATTCAGTTTTCCTAATCAAGACTCGGATTTTACTGGTAATATTCTAAATTTTGGTGGCGGGTACGGCGCGATAAACGTGACAGGGACGAGATGTGCAAGGAATAAAAGGAATCCCGTCCGAAGTCATTCAGTAGAACAATGCACATGTCCAGACTGCCGGATGATAGAAAGATGAAGGCTAGATGTATTTCTTTTCCACTCTTTCTGGCATCTGTTCTAACTATAGCTGATATCCCATCTTCACCGTTTGCACTGCTTATCTATAATGAATCCCATTTAATATAGAAGGAGAGTGCAAGCCTCACCCGTGCATTTTGCTTATGATTAGGGTTAGACAAGATGATTATATATTCCTGTCTTCCTGAATGTCGTGTTGGACGTATCTCCATATAGAGTAACCATCAACACAGACAACGTACAAAATAAAAGGGAGGAGAAAAAATGATCCGAAAGAAAAAAAACAATCTCCCCATCTGGGAATCGAACCCAGGTCACCTGCGTGACAAGCAGGTATGATCACCACTACACTAATGAGGATTTATCGTTACACAGAGTTAGCCTAGAAATCCCATAGTCTAATCATAATCAAGAAAAATCATTGCGGATCTAGCCACTTGTTATCATTTTAAGAGTGTTTAAGTTCATTGGTCCCAGAGGCTCCCGCTAATTTTTCAGTACTTCTATTTGCAGCTTAATAGTAATCCTAATCGTGGAAATTTTCAAAGAATCATTATTCTTCTTTTCTGACATGTTAATGAATGAATGTAAAAACTTTTGTCAAGACAAGAGGGCATGGAGGAAATAATTTCCTAAAAAGGAAATTAAACATCACTTTTGTATCACAATGTAGGCCACATCGTATTGAAAATCCTTCATTATTATCGACCAATTAGCCAGAAGAAACACATATGAAGGCAATTTTATTGTGAATACATGAAGAAACACGATGAATTATAAATTTTTTGTTTTAATTTCCACTATCAAATATCATAATCTAATAGATGACATTCAACCATCAGTGAAAACCAATGTGAACGCCTACTCATCCAAGATGTAAGATCCTCCAAGTTAGGCGCTAGCACGTCCACGTCGATGGGAGCGAATGAAAATCTGATGGGTCAACTCACTAAGCTCTTGCACCAATCTAGCGTTCTTTGCAGCCAGCTTCTTATTTTTCTCCTGAGCGGCAGCGACAGCAGTCTCCAATTGTCTAATCCTGATTTATTGCTCCTTATTAATCTCAATTAAAGTGTTGATGTTCGCTGTTGTCTCTTTCTCGCTCTCTGCCAGCCATGAGCGATAGCGCTCGTCTGCCTCGGCCCAGTAGAGATTACTGTCATGTCCCCAGTATTTTTCATGCTCTTCCCAAGGCGCCAGTTCATGAAGCTTTCAGCATTCGTGTTTAAGTAGACAGTGCTGGCAAGGGCTGCAGCAGCGTTTGTAGCTGAAATTATCAATGTAGATCTCTTGGACGTAGTCGTCTTTATAATTATATTCGTCATAATTGGCTTCGTCACAACTCCCACCCATCGACTGATTGGCGTACTCATCAGCAGGCTCGGTTAGATTGAGGTTGTCGAGTTCCTGGGAAGCTAAGTCTAAGAAAGTATCTGTTGAACTCCTAGACTTCGCAGCTTGAGAATCCAGGGACTCGGAAAAATCAGAGGGTGCTTGAGGGACATTGGGGGTTGTGGCCTTTGACAATGACGGAGGAGTGGTGTGCCTGAGTGCTGGCCATTATCCAAGCAAAGATGCTTGTGTGTTTGGTCTCAGCAGCCTATACACCTGTAGAGGTCGCTAGTAGTAAGTGAAACAGGAGTTGGGTATTGGCTCATGTTGATTGTGGTTTGGCAGATGAAATTGTTGTGAGATACGAAGAAAATGGAAAATAAATGTTGGTACGGCACATCTATGGCTTTATATACTTTTGAGAAGACTTCGAAAAATCTGCGAATGGTGACCATCATAAATTCTTGCACGAACGCCTTTCCAAAGCACCGAGTCGTTTCTTCCAGGATACCACCACGACCCATTTTCCGTGAATTTCCATGCGGTTGCTCAGCGGTCATTAACGGAAATATACAAAACTAAATTTAACACTAGTTAAAATATGAATTAAAGATTGAACATGTGATAAATCTAATACTGAGTATATCCCAGTGCATGATTGATATTCATACCTTTGTAACCGATTATGAGGACGTTAAACGTGGTAAACTCCTCCATGTACTGCCGAATAAATATTTTCATTTGCTCAAACCCAGGGTAAATCTGGAAAATTGCAAAGGCTGCATCACAACGTGCTACAAAGGGTCGGAGAGTGCGGACATAACACTCAATAAAAGGGCACGAATAGGAAGCCCAGAAAACTCATGACATTATTTTACTAACTATACACGGGAAGAGCCCCTAATCAGTATCCTGTTCTGATTTCTCTGACATCTTACTAGCTGTAATTTCTATTGTGAAAACGCAACCTATCAGAGACATCCATCTTGTTTACTAACTCAGTGTATCAGCGGCCAGATTGAGAAGATCCACCCCAACAAAAGCAGAATGATACGCCGTAAGCATCATTAATAACAGTTGTTCCATGTTCGGCCTTTTGAGAGGCAAATATATAAATATCCTCGCCATCTGATATTGTTGAGGACTTGTTATTCTTTCTGTTTCATATTAAACTGCTCAACATTTACACCTATACATTCTATACCGTTTGATCATTCACATCATCATTCATTATCAATTACACGAACATCGCTTCATAACATTGTGACAGTTCCCTACATTTACTCAGTAAATAGAAGCATCGATACCATAGGCTGCTTGATAGGCAATGTATCCTAATTGATCCCCATTGGTTCTACCTAATGTAAAGTAGCCAGAAACATACGAACCAGATAGCCTATCATTTCCAACATTTGGTGATATTGGTTTATTCTAATATGTTCACGCTGTAAAATACAGAGGCCTTAATAATATCAGTTCTTTGAATTATTGATACGTCGCACCGAAGGCTTCTGGTATGAATAAATTATCTTAGACCGATTGTTCCGAAGATACTAATGTATCCAGTGTCCAAGATGGCGTCCCTCCAGAACTCAGATTCTTTCTCTACGAAGACCTCAACCCTACCGATCAGGCATGTCCAGTATTTTCCCGAAACCAATATTAAAGATTGCTCACGTTACCAACAGCACATAAAAGCGTAGCATTTGCTAGAGCCCCTTTCTGGCTCTAAGGTTGAATAAGGGTCTTCGATTGACTACATAATTGTTAAGCACGAGTTGTCAAGCACGAGGAATCTCTTGACAATGATGAATTTATTGGCAAGATCAACTCGAAGATCATGACTGATACCTTTGGAGGCAAAACTGTGAACCCGCTTGAAGTATCCATACAGGAGCGTAGTGCCATTCCCTAAACCCTATTGGCTACATTGAAACAAGATTCGTCCTCCGGAGAGTCTTTAGCAAAAGAGGGATATGGTGTCACAATTCCCTTTGTAGATGAGGGCGAGAGTATATTACCACTCAAAATCAGGCAGACCAGTGCACACTATGAATCTAGTGTTGATGTGATCAAGGCTGAGTTTACACAATCTCTTCGCTCTAAGATAAACAGGTACAATAAGGACTTCTGTACTGCACTTCAGCTGGTTACGGAATCAGTTGGGTATACAATTCCACCCAACTTGTTTCTAGAAGACACATCCCGTTCTGCATCGCCAACACCGAGTCTTGCCATCAAAGATGTGAAGTCGGAAGGAATTGCCATTCCTCACCCAGGGCGCTCTAGGAATTGTTTGGCCGAAGATATTGACCTGGAACCTGTTGGATGGTTGCTATATGGCGAGGACAGCTGGCTAGTGAGCAGGATCCTTGTTCTTAACCACCAGGTCCGGCCTCTGACACCAGGACTTTCGTACCATGACTTTGTGTTTGTTGAGCCGGGGGTGAATCGCAGCTTCCTCTTCCGCAGAGTTAAATGGCCCAGTGAGTATAAGGACAGATGCTTGTGGGAAAGTGTCCCTGTCTTGAATGAACTACTTGTCAGCCTAAGGTGGGACATAAAAACGCCAATCAGCTAACTTAAAATTGGTCTCCGTCAACGACTCTCCAAAGCTAAATCTATGGTTGAGCATGCGAAGGTAATGTGGGAAATCGCTAAATGGTTCCCCCAAGATAACATAACCTGTGTCGTCCACGATCGGATGTTGGCCGGTGAACTTGTTCGTGAGGTCAACTACTGCCAGAACAAGCTTCTGCATCAGTATATCGACTATTGCATTGTCAAGGACCGAGAGTCGGTAGCTATCAATGATTTAATTGAGGATGACCTTTCGTAGCAAAGCGCCAACATCATCGCCGATAAATTAGTGATGATTCGTGCGCAATCGCATTTCATCGTTCAAGATATTGCCATAGCCAAGGCTATTAGCTTAGTACCCCGCTTCGAAGAGGATCTCAATGATTACCGCTTCGTCAAATCTGGTATCACTGACGTTTGCGGAAATAATGACTTTGAGACTCGGAATTGGTGGACCAAGGAGTATAAGGCGTGCAGGTTGTTTGTGGTGGAGGACTGGGAGTCGAGACCCAACAAATTCACAATCTGGGAACGGCTTCTGTGGATCTCCAAGCTTCTCAAACTAGTGTACTTTGAGCTCTTTATCGCCGAGTACCATCAGAAGGAGGACTCGGACTTTGGCGAGCGACGAGTCCAAGGGCGCCCCGGGGATATATGGGATATGGGATGAGAGTACTAGGCCCAATCCTGGATCTAAGAGAATGTATTAGAGGCATTAAAAGGTCCCATGAAGTGGATAGTGTGGTGACCGCTCAGTATATAATAAAGGTTTAGCTTGACGTTCTGATATTTTCGTAGATGACTTAGCCTCTCTACCACTAGGGCTGTTTAATGTTTGGCATTAATTGATGTTTTGATTTTTTTTTCCAATTATTTTGTCAGAGTTTCCAAGGATCGGGTTCATGTTTTACGTGTTTGGTCAAGTAGTTGATTGATGAGCGCAAATCGAATATTTCCTAGCTGTCGTCCCCACACTTTCGTAGTTAAGTTAATGGGCAGGGGTGAAAGTGGTCAAGGTTCAGAACTGTAAGTCCACATTTGGCAATTACCAGCGTATCCCAGCAACAAAATCGCACAAATGGAAACAACTGAAGCTCCTTCCTTTAACTTTCTTTTAAAAGGCGTGAGGCTGGCTAGGAAACTCAAAGATGGTGATCTTTTCTCGAATGACCTTTCAAGAACAAAGATACCTTCTTACGTTTTATTTCTAAAAATTGATATCGCCGCACGAACACTTTTTTGCAAGATGACGGCTGAGAATATGGAAGAGATTCCCGTTGTTTTGTCAGACGAACATTGCAAATGTGCCGGGCCCTGCCGCGAAGACAAGAAAGCCCTCGGCATGGCCAAGAAGCTCGAAGTACGCCATCACCCTGCCACTCTGTACTTCCCTCCTTTCAACTACAATCTAACGATAAGTTCTTCAATAGGCCAAAGACGCTAGTGCCATGCACGAAGCTGTGACAACTTGGATCAACTACCGGCATCTCCGCGACATCTTTTGGGAAGCGAGGGAAGACACATTGAAGTTGGCGGAAGAAGTAGCGTTTTGGAGGAAGGGGGTAGAGAAGTTGTTGGGTGATGAGGGGACGGAGAAGGATATGGAAACACTGGAGAAGGAGTTGAGGGGGAGGTTAAAGGGGCCGGGGGTGAATGTAAGGGGGGTATGGGAGATGGCTAAGAGGGATGCGCCGAAGAGAGGGGATAAGAAGGGGGGTAAGAAGTGAACAGGGGAGGTAGAAGGATAACAACAATAGAATTTTGCCATGTTGGCAATGCTCAATGTTTGTAGCGTGGATAGCTTTGACCAATATGCCTTGCACTTGTTTCAATTTAGGCCCACTAGCCATACCGACATTTATATGTACAGCATTATGACAGATGAGGGATGTAGCGTATGAAAGCAGCTATAGACTGGAGTCTAAGGACCTAATTAATTGGTCTTATACTATGTGTCTGATAAATTTATCAAGGTCATGACTACTTAAATATGAAAAACTTGATGCTGATATGTTTATACGGGTCATGTGCCGTATAACAGTAAATTTAAACTTTGTTGGATTTAAAATCTACATCAAGCCATGGTATTAGAATAAAGCTATATATATTCCATCAACCTTTATATGTCATATACTGACTGCCCTCAGTGATTAGTCAAGTATATATAGTTTGACAAGTCGATAGAGTATCGCCAATTGGTATTATAACTTAACTTCACAGGCGCATCAGGACATTGACTGTGTTTAAAACAGAACCGTCCGTATATTCTTCTTTTTTGATAGGGTACGTTTCGGACCTTAATACATGTATGATTATATCTAAGAGGTTAATGATTTCACAAATAGTTTCCCTGTGAATTGGCTGCCTCTAGACTAAAAGCATGTGGAATATAGTAAAAATAAAAGGAGGTGAACAAGAGGCAAAGAAAAGGCGATCCAATTTATAATTCTGTCAGACCAGGATAATTCCATTGGGCCGCATATTCCAAGACGATCGGGGTTTTAACGTTACACCAATTCCCAGCAGCCTTGAAATACAACTATTTTCCTACTTCAACAATAGTCAGCTCAGCAGAAAATCGCCACAAGCTTGAAAAACAGGCAAGAAAATAATATCATCACCATCATCATGATTTTCTCAGGTAAGCCACCCCAATGGAATATTACCCAAAGGACCATAACATGCAATTATTGTTTTGCAAATGACCATGAAAAACAAAGGAATGGAAAGTCAAGCACTGATTCATCGTCTTTCCATGAATCTTCCATGATGATATTAGTCTTGCAGGCAGTCTGAGAGGCGTTTCTATCACACTTTGTGATATCTGTTGGCTGAAAGAAGACTATACATACGCAAAGCAGGCCAATGAGTGAAATCACCATTCGGATCCAATATAAGGAGACTTTAGTTAGCAACAGTGCAGAGTTGATGCATAAGTCTTGCTAGAAAGGAGACATGGGAAGTACTTCCAACCGCAACCCGATAACGGATAATGGCTGTGTATAGGACCCAGGCGTCACCCAAGTCAATTGACAATCAATATTGTTCGACAAGCATGTACACATTGAGCCCCTTAATATCAATATCTTGAAAACTCCTTTCTCCTCATTCACATAGAATGCTGCCCTGATAACAATATGAAGGACGACTGCCATAAATTATCATTTTTGAAGTTTATACGACACGATTTCGTTTGTCAAATCCTCATTATGTCTTTGCAGTTTTATTTGCTTTTTCCTTCCCATCTAAGCATCAACAGATGACACGCGCAGATTCTATGACTTCTCCCTTCGATACGACCACATATGCATCAGACTCTCAAGTGGACTCACAGGAAATAATTCATGTGAATAGAGTCCTCTTCGAGCCATCATCGCCAGACACTTCACACAGCCTGTCGAACATAACCAATCCGGCCCATCTACATACTAGAACTCCTTGCTTTGCTGAAAATCACTATCCCCAGCCTGACGTATTGTCTAACGATACCAGTACCACAGTCAATCATGGCTACTCACCCGTGGACATATACCAGGCTCAAGCTGCTCATGAACCCTCATAATCGGGTCATCCAGTTCAGACATCTTCTACTACATTTACTATTGTTCAAAATTCCCACAGTTCCTAACAATCGTCCACAGAAAAAGTGTGGTCACGGGCCTATGAAAATGCCAAAACTTCACAGTCAGACCTATTCCAGAAACCAGAGAAGGTCATAAATGAGTACGCTATCCAATATTACCAATCACGCTCTCACAATCGTCTATATGATAGAATAATTAGGGCCATAAAATGAAGCTTCCAAAAGATGGAACTAGGTCGACCGTGTCGTTGCGAAAACCGAACTCTCTTCATCAAGTTTTATCAGACATTTAAAGGGACTGTGTGTGAAATCCCCAAAACACAGACTGCAATAGACCTTGGCTGTCTAGTAAGGCGTGTTAGCACTGGAAGTATGGAATACCCATGATTAATGTTCTCTGTCAAAATTATGGTAGCTAATCGTCAGAGACAAGCGATTATAAACATTGTTGACGAGCATAATGCCTGCTAAAATGCAATTCTTTTTGCTGTTGACCGAATTAATTCATACATTTATACATAGAGATGTCCGCGTCGCTTACCCAAACGACTTCCCTCCAGAATGATTATTCAGGCATGAGGTGCCAGAGGTTTGTTGTCCACTTCAGCTTTCTCCTACAGTTCCAGATCAAATTTATCATTACCTCACATAGACCAGGCAAATCCTTTTTGCGAAATGCCTGCAAACTAGATGGCATGCAGATTACTAGGATATCCAAGAACGTAAAATCACCTTTGTCCGAGACCTGAGTCTGTCAATGGCCTGTAATACTCAATATTTCTGCGTCTAAAACATAAAACGTCTTGAATATTCCACCTAAAGCAATTCTCCAAGACGCAATTTCCTAGACGAGCTCAAAATCGCAGATGTCAAGGATGGCAAGAAAATTGAGAAGTTCAAAGGCGGGCTGATTTCATCATGCCCCGACTGGGTCTTTGAAACCTGTGAATATCAACAATGGATGGGTCCTGAGCTGCTGCACCAAATTATGTGGATCGAGGGTGATCCGGGAAAGGGGAAACTCATGATAGTCTGTGCATTCATCAACAGGCTCATAGAGGGAAGCCAATATCAACTCCATTACCCATTTTGCCGGGCTACGAAGCAAGATCCCCGAGGAGCAGAGGGAATTATGCGCAACATCTTGTTTTCGATGCTGCAAACCTAGCCAGAACTTTATCAAAAGTATGAGGGAAGGGTGCGCAACGAGCCAGAAAACAGCATCCAGCTCAAGCATCCATATGCACCAATTGTGGGTGTGGCAGAGGAAGTGGCCGCTGGGGTGAGCAACAGTCATGAATAGCAAATCTTCATTGTTGACAGCCTGGATGAGTGTACAGAGCACCGGTCGGTATTAGTTGAATTCATGTTCAAAATCCTCCGCAAGATCCCCCGGAGTCGCTGGCTCAGCAGTAGTCGAAAGTAGTCGAAACTACCCCGCTATTGCCTGCAAGTTAATCAAGGAAAAAAATGATGCCATGATGTCTTTCAGCTTAGAGGTTGACCAACAAATTGCCAACAGGTCGATATAGTACTACATCAAGGCCAGGTCATTGGATCTACTTGGGCATTATGAAGTGTCTCGAGAGCAACGAACCAAAGTCAAGACGGAAATTCGCAATAGCCAGGGGCACCTTTTTCTGGCCTTCAGTGGTGTTTAAGGTTTTGGACGACCTGTGCAATGAGAACCCTTCGTTTGACAATGTTTGCAAGATCTTGAAGAAGCTTCCATCTGACTTGGGTGCCTTCTACTTGTTGATGCTTCAGAGAGTCTGGGCGCTCAATATCAGAAAGGAGCAGGGCTTCTAGATTCTCCACTACATGGTATTGATTGGTTCGCCACTCTATGTATCAGCGTTTGTGGGCTATCTCAATGACACGGATCAAGAAACTATTACTAATGTCAAGAGATGCAGGTGTTTTCTGGCTATCAACAACAACTGGGTCGAGTTTATACATCTCAGCGTCAGAGAATTCCTTGAGAGGGTGGCTTCAGAATGTGCTGCTCTTGATTCAATGAAGCATGGAATCCAACAGGTATTGGAATCGGAAACTACAGATTACAGAAAGATCGAGGAAGAGCAGTCAATTTTCAAGGCTGAGTTGTCGGAGTTTGGCAAGTCGATATTTCCACACGACCTCGAGAATGCCCATAAAGAGCCGACACATGCTTGAGCCGGGGCTTCCTGGCTAACATAGACGTCGAGGATGTTCACGACAAATTTATATCTAAAGGCTATCATATTGAAAACAAGGCCGAACATATCCACAAAGGAATCTCAGACGTTAAGGATCAAGTATTTCTTTAGTTACAACAGAGTTCTCCTGTTGCCATTGTTGATGATGTGTATAACAAATGCGGGGGTATGCAATTGCGTTGTTCCAATATTCAACCCTGAATGGTGCTTTGAGGCAAGCCAGATCTTATCAATAAAGTACAAATACCCGGGTAGATAGATGCTGACCCATTCATCCCTTACAGAGTGATATCTGCAGCGGAGTCTGGGCCAACTGATTAGATATTCACAAAGCTTCAACTTTGAACGCCAGATATACCCCCTCGGAAGATACAACGACCTCTGCAGCTGTATCAACTCGACCGCATAACTTCCAGATGTCAGAAATACAATCCGCATGTGAATAGCACTGGTTGTTCTAAAAACTGCATTGGCGTTTACTATCTGCATTTCTACACCAACAGGGTCTCAAATTGGCCCATCCGCCTTTGGGGCGATGTAAACGGATATGAAATTGGCCCGTCATTTGCTGAAAGTTATCGAGTATTATTTCTGTTAGTATTGCCTTGTCCTCAACACAATGCGGACCCTAAAGTCTTTATCAGTAGTTTTGGTCAAGTCCGGCCTCTGCAGATAATTGATGGATTTGTAGGGCAGGTCCCAAGCACGTCAGTCTTTATTGACGCTCTATCCTCCAACGAGCTCGAGGTGCATGTGTTTAATTTCACAGATCAGACCTCGTTTTCTCTCTGGACCTACGAGATACATACTGGGGAAGCTAAGCTAACTGCAGAGCTTGCTTCTTTATTCACATGGAACAATTTCTATAGCAATATCTACTCTAGAAAGTCGTACAGAAATCCAGAGCTCACCTCGACCTAGATACAGAATATCGGGTTCATCGCCACTAGTGGGCCATGGTAGCATGATACGCCCCCATCTGTCCGGCTACTAGCTGGATAGTTCCGATATCCTGTGCAACATGTCTAGCCCGAGCATATTGAACGCACTGAGAGCCTTACCCACCATTAAGCGTAAAGATGAAAGTCGTTAGAATTTCATCATGTCCCCCGATTCGATTACCTGCGTGTGTCATACCTCTCATGAGGCGTATCAAATCCAACTTCATGGCGATGGTATCTTTGGTACGCCCCAAGAGATTGGAACTCAAATTATTACTGATGCCAAAGACCTCACAAGGATTTGCATAGCCCAAGGCTTGTCGAGCCTCTGGACAACCAGTGCACAGTCGAGCTGTCGGTAATATACTATACACGGGCATACATCATCATCGAGTGGGATATCCTTTCCCGCCAAGGCTTTCGGGTCTTCTTCGGAAAACTGGCGTACTTTCGCGATGATCCTACGTGGCTTGACACGCGGGTCTTTTTCAATTCTATCTCAGAAAGTGAATAGGAAATTTGCGATAGTTACTTACCGGCGAGCTTGGGAATCCGCGAGATGGACATTTCATGAATTTGAAGTCAGGCCACCCCGCGTCTGTAGACCGATGATTCTATATTCTAGAACAGTTGACATTCACTTGAGTCGGCAGATCAGCTCATGGTCAATATACATTTTGTAACAATTTGTTAATGTATCACTGTGTGTTATGGGTGTGGGTTGTGCCTGTTATCAAAATCTTATTCAGTTAATGTAAATTAGATTTGAGTTGACCCCTGTCATTCTAATGCTTAGTCAGATCATTCCCTTGCTTGCCCATGTCCATTCACATCCCGCATCGCACATCCCCCAATCCCCAATCCCCCACATCATTCCTATTTCCATCCGCCAATCACCCCCAAAATAAACAATGAACAACCATTTCTTCACCGCCGCGCACTTTGCGCGCCCCGTCATCCACACCCGCTTCTTCAACTCTTCCTTCCGCCTCCTCCGCGGCCCCACCCTCCAACAACCTCATCCCACCACTGCCGCTTTTCCCATCCACCCCCTCCGCATTGCCGCCCTTAGCGTCATTACTGGCATCACCGCCGCCTCCCTTTCCGTTGTCCTGCCGACTCTCAATCTCGATGCCCCCGTGGGCAGCCACCCGCTTCAAACGACGCGCACGATTATTACGCCGCCGCCTGGATCGCCTGGGCCGGCATTGGTCAAGACGAATAACTCAACGGTCCCGACGATCCCGTTGACGATTAACATTAAAGATACCGAGTATACGCTAGCGGGCTTCGGTGTGCGGACTGTGTCCTTTTTGTCGATCCAGGTGTACGTGGGTGCCTTCTACGTCGCAACGACCGATCTCCCCAAGCTGTTGGCATCCCTCATCCGTCACGTGAACCCCAATACGTCTACCCTGTTACCCTCCGAGCACAATACCCTTGGCGACGCCCTCCTCGGGGCATCGACCAGCGAAGACATCTGGGACGCCGTGCTAAAAGACGGTACCATCAAGTCGGCCTTCCGCATCGCGCCCGTCCGCGACACCGATTTCCATCACCTACGCGACGGCTTTGTCCGCGCCATCCAGGCCCGGACACGCCCTGGCAGCCGTGAGGACTGGGTGTTCCAGGACGACGGATTCGGCGAGGCTATGGCGCAGTTCCGGAACATTTTTAGCCGCGGAAAGGTACCTAAGCAGAAGGAGCTAGTGATGGTTAGAGAGGAGAAAGGGGTATTAAGAGTTTTGTATGATGATGGGATGACAACGGGGGGGCGGTTGGATTTGGGGACGGTGGGGGATGAGAGGGTGAGTCGGATGTTGTGGTTGAATTGGCTTGGTGGGAAGACGGTGGCGTCAGAGACTGCGAGGAAGAGTATTGTTGAAGGGTTACTGGACCTTGCGACTAGGCCTCTTGGCACCGTTCAGAGCATCTACTGAGTGACATGTTTCTATTCTGGCGTCTCTTATACCATTGCTATAATTACAACTGCTCTTCTCAAGTAGAAGAGCCACACATAGCTTCATCCGCTACCAAATTCCTGAGACTGCTGTAACGGCTCTCGTGTATTATATATAGTCATCTTCAATCAATTACCTCGCTTCTTTTTTCTTCTTAATCAACAACATATTGGTTGTGCCTTGCTAAGCTTACGTGCATATAACATGTCCGACACATAATCCCAGTAAATTATGTCATCATGAATGACATGCACATAACCATCCGAATCCAATTATAACATTATCATTGGTGAATTATAAAGCAATATTTACAACGTTCCATGTAACCTCCGCCTCTCACACCCGCCACATCTCCGCATCCCGCTTACAGCTTAGGAGCACCAGCAGCCTCAAGCAGACGCTTCAGCTCACCCGAAGAATTCAAAGCCTGGAGATCAGAATTCCCACCGACCGACTTGCCACCAATAAAGTTGTTGGGCACGGTGCGCTGACCGGTGATTTGCTGCAGGGCGTTCTGAATATCATTGCCCTCCTCTGTAACGAACTGTTAGCAGCTGGGTTTTGACAAGAGTGTAACCAAGTGATTATAATTTACCCATCAGGTCAAGTTCGTAGACCTTGGGAGTGTAGCCGAGTTCCTTAAGGAGCTTCTTGCTAGCGGAGCAGTAAGGGCAGTAGCTCTTGCTAAAGACCACTATTGACGACAGAGTTAGCAACCAGGCTCAGACTTCTCTCAAATTAGAAAAGAACAAAAAACAACATACCGAGAGGTTCCTCAACAAGCTTGAGAATGTTAGCCTGGGCAGACATATCGACAGAAGGACTATTTCTACTATTCGAAGAAAACGCAGCAGATGCAAAAACCCCTTTCAAACCAGTCCGCTTCTTTTTCAAAAAACGAACACCAGAGTCAAAATTCCCAAAGGAAGAAAGATGCCTCCGAGAAAAAGAAAATGAAAATGAAGATGAAGAAACAAAACAACAAGAATCACTTGTCAATAATCTAAATGTAACAAAAAACTTGGAATAACTTCTTCCAGAAGGAGAAACCAACCACGACACATTCCTTGACAGCCTGCGCATTCTTATTTATATAAACCGCACAAACAACCCCTCGCCAAAAAAAAAAAGCCAAGCAGCCTCGGGAAATCTGTGGAAAAGTACCCCGCAAGCTGTGGGACCGGGAAACAGGGAAACAGAAGGCTAGACTGAACTTACAGCCAAGAAGTATGAGATGGCGGAGGGAATGGGTGATGGACGGGGGAGATGATGCAATTTGGGGATGGAGGGAGGTGGGTGGCCGAGGGTTTGTCTTGTTCTTGTCTGTCTAGCGAGGATTTGGGAGGGAAAGAGAGGCAGGGGCGGAGATAATACTCGGTTGTTTGTATAGAGGGACTAGGTTTGCGAACAGGTGTACATGAATTAGATCATGATAAGGTGGTATCATCATAACACTAGTTATCTGTCACGATATTTTACGATACTACGGTGCTCTTTTCAACAGCTATGCTCTTCTGATATCCCATCCACCATCAAAGATCTTCATTACATCCACGAAACCCTATCACGCCTCAAAAGCGGGTCACCAACGTCATCAATGATTACTAAGCCATTTCCACAAAAATTAAAATTTAAAAAAAAGATAAAATAAAAATAAACTATATACATGTCAATTTCCAACTCCAACAGGGGTTTTAAATTCAAACAGCAGATTAGATCAGATCCTCCCCGACCCCGACCTAGATCCCTAGTTCAAACACACGAGAGAAGAGAGATTCCCCAAGTTAGGTCCCCGCAGCCAAGTCCCCGAGACTGGGAAGCTTTTATATAGATCAACAGCACAGATTACCGGATAAGTCTATACACACCATTACCAAACTTAAATTCATTAGAAATTGACGCTGTACACACATACTCTTTCCGCTCAAACACGTTGCCGAACAAACAACAGCTAGCAAATTGGGAAAAGAATGACTATTACTCTTTTTGTATCGTAACGAAGCAGGACATGACTAGTCAAGAAACAACCAAACCGATAATAACGCTTACCCCCCCACTGCTACACATACTATGCTAACCACGGCCAGTCGGTAACGAAACCACTATTGATCTCGCGCCTACCCAAAAAGAGACCTTCTCAAAAAGAATGTAAAGTCGGTAACCTTAACTTCCGACAGACAGCCTTGACCGCTTATCCATCCCCATTGAATGCAAATAAAAAAGATAAAGAGAAGCCCCAACGCCGAGTTACATAGCTACTGCTTGCCACCTCCAACAAAACACCCATAGACTTCACTCAATATTGTCAAACCACCATGTCATCATCCTCATCGCCTCCAATTATTTCATCTTCCACCCCAGCCACATCTACTGGTGCTACAGGAGTATTGTTACCCGCAATCGGAACAACATTGCCGTGGTGAGCAAGTTGTCCATGTATCCCCTGAGGATACAATTGCCGCATCTTCTCCTCATTCAACTCGGTCGCGACACGCTGCAGATGCTGCTGGGCGACCCATTCAATAGGTGGTTCGGCATGGTGCTCGTTGATGTAGTTGTGGTGGATTTCGCGATGCCAGGTAGCCAATTCCAGAATATACGCGGGGACCGAATTCGGCGGCGGTGGATCCTCAATGTTGCGCATGAAAATCTGCGCCCTTGTGTGTTCGAGCATGACAGCGTGACCCTGAACAGACCGAACAAGTTGCTGGAACTGCAGCTGAGTCGGTATGTGCTGGTCTACTCCTAATAATGGGTCATATGGAAGGTTAGGCCCGGGGAAGCCATCGAGAGGACCGGGCGACAACTGGTTTGATGTGGGAAAGAAGGCAATCTCTTCGGGAATATCGGGACGGAAATCAATAGATCCATCAGCGTGGACTCTTATTCCAGCATGGATGCGGATGTTGTGGTACTTGGGCGACTGGTTCAAGTAGCTACGTAGCTTCTCCACACACTGTCCCGAAAATACACAGAACATATCCCGTTGGTTGTCATTAAAATCTCGGGGAGGTTCTCTGCCGAAGCGCTGAATATCATTCAATAAAAATGACGGAACACCAGTAAGACTCAAGTGCGTCAATCTCTTGCATGCATTCAACAGACGGATAATGCTCTATATGTTGCTCATGGAGTCAGTTTGAGTGTACAAATTCAACAATGTGACCAATGTTCCTTCCCTACCTTCATAGTAAGGTTCATACAGTAGCTCAAGTGAACTCGCTCTAACGATGAACCGGTAGACCCATCGAAAGCCGCGCGTTGGGCCCGCATGAAGCAACTGTTTGCGATTTTAATGATAGATGTATCCGTAACGTGAGCGCACTTAACCAACCCAATTCTCTTTAATTTAGGCAGCGTCGAAAGGTGGCAGACAGAGCTGTCGGTGAGGTTCACGCAGCAAGCAAGATCGATATACCGTATCCTATTGCAGTGCGAAATCAGAGTACGGAGACCATTGTCTGTGAGATTGGCGCAATGGCCAAGATGAATGTAGTGCAGGTTTTTGCCCAGTTTAGCGATGGCGGTAACTGCACGATCCGTGATCAGCCGACATTTAGCAAGAATGACATTACGCAGCCTCGGTGCAGCTTGAATTATTGTGCAGACGCCAACATCAGTCAACGCAGCGCAACCTGTAAGATCCAGTATTCTGAGAGTGTCGTAGATACGCTGGGGCCTCAGATCCAATAATGCAGCATCTGTGATTTGATTCACGTGCGGCAGTCTCAGCTCTCTAATCTGCTTGGAGTTGTTGAGCAAGGTCGTGACCGAGATATCAGTGACTTTCTGGCACATTTGTAGGTCTATTTCCAGTATGTTGGGGCAATTCTCTGCAAAGGCAACCACGCAGGAGTCGGTCACTTCCACACAGTCGTTCAGTTTGAGCTAAAAAAAAAGTGTTAGCCGGTGAAATGCACGTTGTGAGCCATGTTGGTCTCTAATTCTCACCCTCTTAATGGATGGACATCCCGTAGCCAGTTTGCAGAGGCTTTCCGAGGTAATGGCACTGCACCCGGCGACATTGAGACCCAGTAAGCGCCCGCAGTTTTCAGCAAGGGCATTAATAGATACGTCCGTGATATTCGTGTTTAAACTGACATCAACCGTCGACAACCGGGGATTGACTTTGATCAACCTGGCGAGCGCACCATCTGTGACTTGATTGCACGCTGCTAATGTCAATTTCTCGATTCTTGTACAATGACTCAGTGCAGTTATAGTGCCATCGTTGACCATATCGGCAATAGCGGACAGGTTCACCCGCTTGACATAGGAACCGTAAGGAAAGAAAGAGTTTGGATCATTGAGTGCATTGCAGATGATCTCAAGTCGGCGCACGTCGGGGCATAGTGGTCTATGCCAGAGATACTCGACGACACAAGCAGCCCATTGTCTACACACCTGCATGATGCAAAGAAACTCATATTGAGTTTCAATGTATGAGAAAATGGCGATAAGCATCTCATCTGGCAATCGATCAATAGCGCGATTGCCAGGCCAGATTCTACTAATTATAGGGGTACGATCGCGGTAGGTGTCGTCGCTCAGAGAAGAGCCTGTTTCGTCGGTCTCCTGGAAGTAGTCAGACTCATCCTGACAGGCCCCCGTTGGAGACGGTGCGGCACTAATAGTAGATGCCGTTTCCAACGTGAGCGGAGCATCGAACCCGCTAGGTGGAACTATAGATTCCATGTGGTGAAGAGACATGAAGGAAAGGATATCGTGGGGGAGGAAAACGTGAGCTGAAGTCGATAGTAGTAGTTGAAGGCAAGATAACAAATACAGAACAGATACTGAGATATAGGTATGCTAATGATGCTGAAAGGTACAATAGTCCTATGGCCCTGATGGCCCTGATGGCCCTTGAAAGAAAGCCTAGAAGTATTATATAGATCGGCTTGATGCTACCAGAGAACTATGTACCGGCGATCCATATGGCTGGCACGATTGGGTAAATTCTTGGAGCGGGGTTGTCTGTAAGCGGGCGGTCTTCGGTCGGTAGCGCTGAAGGCGTTGAGCCAATTCTACTAGCTCTTCTGAAGTTTTTTTTTTCTCTATTTTTTTTGCAGCTACCAAGCCCTTGAATGTAAGATATGAAATTATATCAAAATGACAATGCTTAGTTTGAAGGTCGATGTTTACAAGATTATCAGTTGAGATCGGTCTGGTTCCGTATGTGTGAGGCGCGAATGAGGTTTCGATGTTGGACATCAATGAGGCACCGATGGTTTGTATGGAACATGCAGTGACAAAAATAAGTAGATATTCGCAGGTTATGATTAGCCCAAATTAGTATAATAATGGCTATATTAAACCAGTAATCCTACGTAAAATGGCCTTTTGAGTAAAAAAGAATGATGGCAAAGATGCTGATGATAAGTTACGAATTCGTGATGATGACATCAACTGGAAGATGGAGTTGACAATTCGCGACTGACAAAAGGTGAAGAAAAAAGACGATAACATCACACAAGCCCCCAACCAACTAAAACCAAACTTCAGTAGTTACCACAGGGAGGCTCAACACCTATCTACCTACCTCACGCGCAACATCCCAGCATCACAACCCAGGGCTTCCATAGCCTACTTCAAAGCTTAAGCCTCTAATTGCCTCTGTTACAGAACAGAGCCCAACTATTGATGATTGTTGACTATTGCCTTGATGGAAATTGCCTTGATGGAAGATCCTGGGCTCCGATCACAGGGAGATGCACTGCTTAATGGCGTGCAGTTTCAGGAAGAAACGGGATAATATGGTTTTATGTCGCGCTATGCTTCAGGCTGACGGCGTTTTTTTGATAGTAGAAACAAGCTTCTGTCCCAAACGGATATCTATTACAATTTGTAATGGACACCTCAGTTGATACTATCATCAACATCTCATTCCCAGGTCCTCTTCAACTGCCGTTTGTTAACCTCAGCAGACAGTGAAGCATGCAAAAACAAAGAGTCGTTTATAATATCTACCGTCCACCAGTTGTTACAAGACTACAGAGACACAGCATTAAAATAGCATCAACCCAATGTATGGCCTACCAAGGTCACCAGCACCGCTTCACGCCTCGTACTAACAGGCCACGCCAAACAAACTGCCGCCTCCCGTCGTCGCCGTCGCCTTCGCCAACCCACAAGCACCCCACAATCAACAATCATCGACATCGCCCTCCATCATCAAACCAGCTCAAGCTCGGCTTGCTGCTGAGAAACCGATCGCCTGTGCACCAACGCTTGTTTCGCGAGCGCCATTTGGGTCAGCCCGAATGCCACTGATTCACACTCACTCACCGTTCATGTCTTACTTCCTTGGTTCCCCTTACAACATTCATTACAATACCATCCATCGTGCTCGTTACTTACTCGGATACGATGTGTCCTCCCTCTCGCTTCGCTTCGTTGGTCCCGTTCCCCTCACTTGGCAGCAAATGATGCTCGGCCAATCATGCCGCACTGTTGTTGAATTGCTAATATGTTGCCCTGGAGGGCCATAAAAGGCTTAAGTTACCTGACTACTGACAATGTTAAATCCTTTTGTGAATGTGATGGCGCTGAGCCCGCATGGTCATTAATATACTAGTGTGGCATGTCATTCATTAGTTCTCTCGCCCAATCATCCGCTCCGAGCTTCCACAACAAAAAGGAACAAACTCATAACTTTCCAGCAAGTGTTACTTTCTACTTTTACATCGACAAAATATTTTCCTATGGCTTCTTTCTTTCATGCACATTGTGACCTATAGACTGAGGTTAAGAAAGACCGAGTGACTTCCGGCATCCTTGTCAATTCAGTCATCCTCCAAAGTTCTACAATTAACCCCTACCTATCGATAAACCTTAGTAGCCAAAAGAGGAGGAGAAACAGATTTTATATTTTATATTCATCCTATGAACAATACTTTACGTGCCTGATTTCACTTTGTGACATTGTGTAAAGCCATGACATACAGTAGTTCCAGTCTGTGACTACATAAACAACCATCCCGAAACCCACAAAATACAGCCTCTTATCAGGGCAAATTCTTCTTGTCGATTCTGTTTTCTTGATTTCTGGTTTCTAATGTTTCAAGCCAAACAGACCCTGTATGAGAATGTTCCCATCTTGGTATCAAGATCCAAACAAATAAATATCCGTTCATTCCGATAGCTTCTGGAATTTCGCAATGAGGCACTCGGTATTACTAAGTTGAAGTTCGAAACGCCGCTTACATTGCATTGGTCTTTTTTTCTCAGTGCGCATAATAGGCAATGTTGACCTATAACATTTCGTTTTGACTTGTGACACTCCAGGTTGATCACTGAATCCCACAATTCCGTCTTTTGTGGATTGCTTTCTGTGTTGTGACGTTGGTCAGGTCGCATCACATGCATCCATGAGAAATGCAAGAGAGTGATAATGGTAGTGAGATTATCAATGTGTCATCCACAGTCTAGACAAAGTGGGTAAAGATTTACACATTCAACGATGTAAAGGTCACCAACATCAGCATGAACACATACATTTTGTGTTAAAACATGGTCTTAACATTATCGACTGTTAGAGTTACAAGAGCATCAATGTAAGTCAAGCACATACCAAAGCTTTCGCCATGATTTCATTGCCACCGTAATTATCAAAACCGGAAATAGGTATTTGATTTTTTTTGGGTTCTTTATTTTATTTTTTTTGTATCTACCAGTAGGAAACCTTAGATCTGGTTCCTGACATCAACAAAAACTATCCACCTTGTCAACAAAAGAACTCAGTAGCCAAGAAAACAATGCAAGACGTCACACGTAAAAGGAAGTGAGCACAAATGATTTTGTTCGTTCATGTCATTCCATTTCAATTTCCCGAGCCCTCTTTTTTGTTACCGAATCAATGTTGTCTTGCTATCAGAGCATTCCCTCATTCTTTGTGAGTCCAGCTCATAGCTTCAGACAACAAGAATATCCCTTAGTCGCTGTACCCAAGTTGATGAACACTGCTCAAAAAGTGACACGGACTATTCCTCGTCAACGTCTCGTGATATCCCGAACTTAGTAGCCAAAAGACTCCAAAGCGGCAGCGGTCTTGGCGTCGACGGTAGCGTTCTTCTTGGCCTCAGAAAGCTGGCGAGCAGCAAGCTTCTTGCGCTCATAGTAAGCAGCACCCTTAGCCTTGCGACGCTCCTCCAGACGGGCAACGACGTCCTGGTACTTCCAGCCAACCTCGTGGGACAGGCGACCGACAGTGCAGTACTTGCGACCGGGCTGAAGGCGGAGGACACGGAGAGCCTGGGGAACGACAACCTTCTTCTTCTTGTCGTAGGGAGGGGGGACACCCTCAAAGACCTTAAGGCGCTCGAGAGCAGAGGCACCACGGGCAGTCTTGTGGGGGATCATGCCACGGACGGCCTTGTAGAAGATGCGAGAAGGAGCACGGAAGTGGAAGGGACCTATCGGCATAAGTTGTTAGAGGTTGATCCAGCTTGAACGAGCCAGCAAGGTCAAATTAACAGCCAGTTCCAGCCGACATAGGATATCGGCCGTTATAAGACCGAAAATTCGGAAGAGCAACGTTAGCTCAGACTCAAGGGGAGGTATGGACTTACCACCACGAGTGGGATTAAAACGGGTAGCCTTGCGGAGGTAGGCGTGGTACTTGACTGTACACCCGGTTAGTTTTATATATAAAATAGCCCCAAAGGGTCCCTGACGGCTTTCGCCTGAATCAGGAAAACGTACGCTTGGCACGGAAGAACTCTCCAGAGATGTTCAGGGCCTCGCAGCGAACGATAACGATCTTCTGACCGTTAAGCAGCTGCTTAGCAACGATGCTGGCCAGACGGCCCAGCAGATGACCCTTGCCATCAATGACAACCTGTATCCAGTCAGCATCTCCATGCGAGATATGCATTATGGGGGGTTTAGGTATATGTATCGATTCGATTAGTCCGTCCAATTCTAAATAAAGTCGCTAGATCTCAGATATTTATGACCAGCTCAAGACTGCATGATCTCTCTTTGATATATTGAAGTGTCGAGAAAGAGAAATTTAGCCAGACACCACAGATGTGGATTTCGACGGTTGATGAAGACAAAGCCAATTTCTGATTCGGCTCATACTGATGACAAAACGAGACCCGGTATTTCCAGAAGAACTAAAGTTTCCAAGACTCCTCCCAATTGTGCTCTTTGTAAACCAGATGGCGTGAAATCGAGGTCGGCGACAGGTATATGCGGACAGATTTCGGCGATTGGACGGCGGAACAATAATCGATAACAACAATATAGCCTAGCGTAAGGACAAACTTACAACCGACTCGAAGGTGGACATTGTGGATATTCGTTTCGTTGAGACGGGATATGAAAAAGGAAAAAGAAACAGTGGACAAGGACGAATCAGAACAAAACTTGCGGTGGTTGATCCCAGGCCCGATAGCATGCGCTGGAAAATTGTCAAAATTCAGTGTCCGGGGGAAGGATTTGCTCCACCGATTCGTGGGTGTGGCGTTACTAGTTCGGGTTGAAAGATTTTGCTAGAGGGCTTTTGGCATTTCAATGTGGAGTGTCCAAATCTGGTAAGATCCTCCACGATAATCGTGACCTTGGTGTGGCTTAGGGCTCAAAATGTGTGGCGTCATTTAAGTTTGGTCTGATAATTTGTAGGGATTGACTCGATGTCTTGCATGCGGAAAAGCGGGGATTTGCTAGGCCTTGGCTAGCAAGGCTCTGTGTTGACAGGGACCATTACCCCTCCTCCATGCCCCGCTTTAGTTCACATAGAAGAGGTTTTGGATAACTTCGAGAACATTTCCTTAACTGACAGTAGTTTAAGTTGATCTAAGTTGCTGTATGAAGTTATATATACACTTTTATCCCATGCCAAAACTTTCATGAGAAGAAGTGATCACATTGAGATAGCTACTCTTCATTTCGTAAGGATTTAGATTACACGTCAGTGTAAACACATGGAAAACCTCGAGAGCGTTGTCAGTTATGGGCATGATTTATGAGCAGGGTAAGTTAACGCAATAAGTATGCTTGACGTCTATTATACATGTATACCTTTATCTTAGATTTTCTGGGCTCAATTGCTGGGTCTAATGTAATTACTTGGAATGTCTGGCCTCATCCAATTCTTTCATAATGCCCTCAATCCTCTTGGTGACTTGCTTGCGCCTGGCCCGAACTTTAGCATCACCGTTTGGTTCTACAGCATCCAGCTTCAGCGTCACATGCTGCATGGTAGTCTCCGAGAGACGTCTCCACTCCTGATCTCGAGCCTTGGGGTCCGCAGGGGGCGCCTTGATGTAAGCTCTGCACAGCTGTTCGAGCTCGTTGTCAAACCACTTCTCAATGACATTGACCTGTTCCAACGGGGTATCGGCGTTGAGAAGAGGCTTGGGGCCAGAATCGGTGCGTTCCGAATCAGAGCCTGACCCCTTCTTGGACTTCTTGGGCTTGATGTAGGCGGCAGGAACCATGATGGCGATTTCACTCTTGTTCTTGACGCCAAACTCAGCAATGGCTGTTAAGTCTGGAGAGTTGCCAAAGTCTCTGTTTTTGTAGGAAAACTTGGCATTGCGCAATGCATCACCGTTGATGCCCAATATCAATCCGGCGCGTTGCCGGATGGCCCCGACAGTCACACCTCTTTCGGATATCGAATAGGGAGGGAAGCAAGAACGGTGCTTGTCTCCATTGTACATAAAGTAAAGCACATCGTCTTGTGTCTTTTCACTATCGCCATCTCTGTTGACCCCTATATCACCAGCAAGAGCGTCTCGTTTAGTGATATAGCCATAGTCGTCTTTGTCGACAAAGTTAGGTCCTCTGTAGATTGAACCATCAAAGGAGTATTTCCGTAAAAGTGCCATAGCGAGGATAGAGGTGGTGGCAATTATAGCAATAGTGGTGGCAATGATTGTTTCGTCAGAAGCGCCCGTAGCTTTCGAAATGTCGCGGAGTATGGATGAGGTAACTATTGATATTTGTGTCAGGACGTCGCAAACGTATGACTGGGTGGAATCGGTGAGTTTTGCGATTAATGATTCCAGTGCACCATCACGGGATGCAACTGGCAGGATATATTTGGAAGCCAGTTTGGCGGATGTGTGCGTTGCGGCGGTTCCTGGGGAAAGGAACAACCGAACGGGAAGCACAGAGAGAAAGAGGAGGGGCGCCTATTGGCGTGGGATAATATAAGGCAAATGATGTCAGCCCGTCGAATTACTCAAAAGGGCCAGTAGGCGATTAACTGAAAAATCTGGCGCCTCTTTTGAGTGATGTGATGGCTTATTCTGTGAATGGGCCAAATGGATCGGCGGACAATGGATCGATGGAGAAAGGATGACAGCAATGCCTAATGGTTAGTAATAATGCTTAGTTGAGGCTTTTTGATCTATCTCTGGCGAAAAGACTAGCGATGTGAAATTTTTGACGATCAACGAGATTCTTCGATATACCCAGAAAAGGACAACAATACTAACACTTCACGCGATAGCTTCGTTGATCGTTTTTTTAGGCCCGCATGTGTTCAGTGATCGTTGTATGTCAGAGCACGAAAAATAGGCCGGTTAGCGCTGCAAGTAATTTTCGCTCAGGCGTTACAAGAGCCTGTATATAGAGGACAAGCAACAAGCAATGTATGCTGCGTGTCGTTTAATTAGTACTAGGACGTCAAAAAAAGCTGACCAGGGTCAAGATATCATTGAGGCCCGCAATCACGTGGGAACGCTGGTGTAACTAACAGAACAATAACGAGATGACTGGGCGACATCATCCGAAATCATCTGAACCTTGTTTATATGTCAACGTCAGGCCCCTAGAAATTCGGCTGCTACATGAGGAGCATCCATAGGGCCTCTGACTTCTACATAATACTTCTATTTGCTCCAGTGACGCTGAACTAATACAGAACTATGGGACATGTATCATCGAAGAATAACATGGCCATTGCTTGACATAGTATGTCATATCGACACTATCATATCCAACTATGATGCCTAAAAACATAACAGATACACTAAACGATTCATAGTACATAGCACAATATAAATGACACACAAGATGAGAGCAAAAGTAAAGCCTCTGTTGAAAACAATAACGCCAAACCCAACTCTCATATCCAATTTTTTCCTTTTTTGATTGTCTTTTCTATCGACCCAACAGGCTTCCGGATCCAGCATCAACAGCGAACACTCAGTTTTCACGCCTCATGTTCAAACTGCTACCAATGTTCCACACACACACTGGGCTCCGAATCGGCTAAGATCCAGAACGCGCTTAAGTGGCAATGGTGACCTCAACCTCGACACCAGCCTCGATATTGACAATGATGCTCTTGACGACCTCAGTGGGAGCACGGAGATCGATGAGACGCTTGTGGATGCGCATCTCGTAGCGGTCCCAAGTCTTGGAACCCTCACCGCAAGGAGTCTTGCGGGTGGTGATGACCAGGTTCTTGGTGGGAAGGCGGACGGGACCCTTGACGGGAAGGTCCTTGCTACGGGCACGGTCAATGAGTTCCTTGCAGACACGCTCCAGAGACTGGACCTTACGGGAAGACAGGGTGATGCGGATCTTGTGGACCTTCTGTACGGAGGATAAGGATGTGGTTAGTGGTCTGGTGGGGCCAATACGGAGTACTGTTTGTACAATGAAAACTATCACGAGTCCGGTCATTGGTCGATCTTCCGGCGTCCCCATCGGAGCTTGGTGAGCTTCCTAAGTCGAACTCTAGGATACGGCGGCATGATACAATAAAGTTGACATCGGATGTCTTGATACATGGCAGAGGTTATCGTCAATGACATACCTGGGTCTCGGAGAACTCCTGCTTATCGTTCTTCTGGAAAGACATTTTGAATGATTTTGGTTTTTCTGGTTAAGGGGAAAAAATAAGGATTGGCGATTCCGTCAAGACTCGGAGCGAAGTATATCAAATGCGTCACGGCAAAGTGATGGCGGTAGTGTTTTCAACCAAAAGAGAAAAACCGAAAATTTCCTAAGATTGCTAGACCTATTATTGAGTATCGACCACCTAGATAGCGACAATTGGTTTGGTTGCCCCACAAATTTCACTACTGTGGGTTTGGCCTGCACACAATTTTGACCGGAGGGGATGCGAATAATGGAGCTCTGGTTTTTTTTTAAGAAATTGGGATTTTGTGAATATGGCGCATAGTCGGGGTTCAGCCACAAATGTGGAGCTTGTCTGATAGGGATATAGGGATGATATGAATTTAAAGGGTGTTTCTTTCTTTGTATCTATAACCCTAATGGTGGACAACCTTTTACGAATCAAAATTGGTTAGTTGAATTGTGTTGTTATGAAGATCGAGATCATGACTATAGGGTTAATATTGAGACAGGGTTTCACAGAATTATTCCTTGTTTTTGAAAAAACAGCAATACTCAATGAATTTACAACCAGTCCCTTTCTGCTAATCTTAGCTTTTACAATATCTCGCTTTGGTCCCTGAATCATTACTTTTTTCTTCATATCACCAATTATGTAACTACTTAAATTTACAGTACGAGAGGCTATCATAATACATGAAACACAAGATAGATATATAAAAAAAAAAAAGCAGCAAGATCTACTAGAATGCCGTCACCAGACAGCCGGATAGACAGCGAGGCTTGGTAACCAACCATGCCAACCATGGCCACCACTACTGGAAAATTCTTGGAAAGTTGTGCGTGGCAGAAGTGGCAGGGGTAGCCAAGCCCTGGGATAATGGGTGTTAGGGGAAGGGAGGCTGAAAGGACAAGCATGAAGCCGCTAATAAGACAATAGCTCAGGGGCTGGGCTGTTCTGAAATAGCGGTCTAGAACATTGTTTTTTTTGTTTCTGTTACGAGGTTTGTGACGAGTACAGAGAGACTTGCTTTTTAGGTGCTTTTTGGGGATGTTGATATAATGGGGAGACAGACATGTGGTTGTGTGGAGAAGGTGGCGGAGGTTGAGTGGTATTGCGAGGTCGACGGCAATGGCAATGGTAATGGCAATGCCGATGTAAATGTGCGAATTTTCCATAATAGTCAACATGGCGAAGGTCATTCTAGTTTGAATACGGCAAATTGGTGATCTTGGTGGTACATACTTGCGCATATCAGTCAGGCCGGATTGAGTTATTAATTATTTATTTAGGAACAATTTAGCAACAGAAAAATGCGGGGTTTGGTGAGGGTGGGCGTTTCGTCGGCAGTCAAACTTTCCCCCGGCTTCTTATATGATTATATATATAATACTGTAGTGGGCTTGTTTTGGTGTTTGATAGATGGGGATGGAGGTAATAACATACAAGAAATCATGCGTAGTTTAGTAAACACAATTGATGCACTTTTGTCAATATCAGAAGTCAGTAAATAATTTCTGTAACTAAAGTACTAATCATCATGGCCTGATCTTTGATACCATCCAAAATGAGTCTACGATGTTCAACCCCGATATTATCAGACTCTATATCCTTTCATCGTTCGTCGACTTGTATATGGTATTCGCAGTATGATATCAGCCTGTATTGATACGGTGCCAATCCTAGCCCCGGTATCTCGCAACGTCGCTTTTCTCCGTAACATTCCCCGTTTGAAGCAGACGTGGCATGTATACGACATTATTGCCGCCAGGGGCCAATAGACACCAGGCTCTGCACCCCTCTCTCACCCCACAAACCTACAAACATTGGCAGATGATCGACAATAAAGCTTGATTGATTTTTGTATATCTTGCTAATTAAAGTCCTTTGTATACTGGCTCAATCCACCAACTGACTCAACATAGTGGCGCAGTTCAGAAATATGTATGTACAGGCTCATTCGAATTTTCCAATGTTTTCTGTTATTGCTACATGGGACCAAGAGTGTTCTGGTGTTGTCTCAAGCTGCTGCTGTCCCCTATGTCAAGAAAATAATGGCTGACTTGTCCTAAAAGATACTTGGAACTACGTCCTGTCATCCCATTATCAACAACGGAGAGAGCATCAGGGCTTCCTTGAAGAATCACATGTTGAGGAGAAGTGATTGACAATTCTTGCTTTTGATTTGTGGTTGTTGATTATCAGTATGATGCACAAGATGGCGGACACTCACAATGCTGTTGTGGTTTATGTGATTGCCCACAGCTGAAAAGTCAAAGTTCATCACATGGACAACCGAATAGAAAATTAAACGCAACTCACAGCAGCATCTTAACGTTCTACCAACATTCAAAATCTCTGGGTTACATTAAACACCTACGATACCTGGCATTTGATTGACCTATGTACCTATCGACGGCCGGATACACGGCCAGACGGGTAATTGGCCGGTCCCCTCTAAAAATAGGCCTCACCAGCCCTTTCTGGACTTGGTCTCCGATGCCTGCCGTAAAAAAAAGAATTCTTATGACTCGTTACGTCGGCAAATGCAGACGCAGAGTCCATTTCTTGAGGCCTCGTCTGCTGCTTTACCCGGGACGATCACTACTAGCGAAGTGGCGCAGTTTGTTCGGACATTACCCCAGAGTCTATTATCATCGAGAATCCGAAATCAGCCTCACCAAGACATTAGTATCAATGAGGGCGGCAATTATTCTTGCTTGACAATATGACATGAATCTGTGGAATTTTCCAAAATCATCTTGTCCATTTATTCGCATTCATTTGTATGTTTAGACCCTGCAATTAACCATTTCTGTTTGGCAGTCAATCGTCCGAATCACACCTTACTGCCGCCCGCAAAATCCTGTAGGACCCTCTTGTTCTGCAGTCAGTATGCATTGTGCATTATTGGCGGAAAGATAAGAAATCAAAGATGTTATTGGATATTTTGTCCGACTAGGCATTTTTGTTGGATTGTCGTCGTTGATCATTGTCATTATTTCTTTTGCAGTTTTTTTTTGCATGTACCCTCAAGATGGCACTGGAATAAAAAAGCGAGTGAACCTAGAAGATGCCATGATGATTAGTTCCTGGCAGTACAAAACTACGGCTTTTATTCACTTCTCTTTTGGTTGGTTTGGCCGACACTGACTCTTTATCGTTTCCTCCATGATTCGAATCTTGTTGGTGGATATCGTCTAGTAGATTTTAACTTGTAAAATTCTCCTTCTTGCCTCCTGATTCCCATCCATATATCTTCAAATATCCTGTGTCTTTCTGTCTAAAGATGAAGTCCACGCTATAAATACACTGTGAAAACATTGTCGTTTTGGTCATGTTATAGTGGCGGTGATCCTTTGGTTTTGTGCCCTGTATCTGTGATGTCCCAAAGTCTTCAACAAAAAATGCATGTTTTTGTATTTTTACTACTTTTGGACTATTCTGTTACAAGACGTCGTCAGCAGAGTCGCGATCTCCACCGATGTTTCAGAGTTATGTATCCCTGTGTGATGTGTGATAGATCCCTTCAACTAGTGCTGTATCCAACTAGAGAGAAAAAAAAAGAAGGATATCATCTTATAATAACTAATGCACTAACTAAATAAATACATTAATTCTAGCACTAAAACACCGCCATCACTCCATATCCCCCTTGACGACGAGACCTTGACGACAAAATATACAGTTTGACAAGAGGTCAACTGATCTTCCAACTATTCACAAAAAAATCTAGCCTCGAGCTATCGCCAAGCCAATCTTTCCTCTGAATACGATTGTTCCTCTTCCTTTTCTCCCCTTGACATCCTCACTCCAATCCTCTGCCCCAAACTTCATCACCCCGCCTTTCAAGACATGGATTGATAAAGTCTAAATATGAGTTGAGGTATTCTTAAATATTTTGCAGCGCATACATTCTGGCCTTGCAGGCACATGGAATATTTTCATACAGCCCTGCACTTAATTACACGCTATTCGCACATATGTATGATCCGATTCTCGAATAATATGGTTCAACAACCCCTGGGCGATATTTATATACATGTTCTGGTGGATGTGAATGTATATACTCGCTGACGATGCAATCGTGCAAATCTTTCCTCAAAAACTTGTGTCCTTGTTGGATGATACTAATTTTTAAGGGCTTCCGTCTTAAACATTTTCAACCGGAAGTCTGTGATCTTGCACAGAATTTCTCCCGAAGAGCTTGTCTCTAGTATTTTGTCCAACCCAAAAAAAAGATTATCAAGGGTTTTGTCAGTAGGAATAGGGTCTTTTCGATTGCGGTATAGATGAAGAATGATGTGAACACACTTCATGGCTTTTTCCAGACTTATGATGATACATGTCTCTCTTTGGATCGCTTGCGTTCGTTTTTCCGAATCAGCACAAAAAGTGGTGGGTTGATGATTAGAGCATACATCATTTTCTCTAGACTCAATGGATAATGCTATGGATTACATCATAATATCCATTTTTCTGGTCAGAGTCTTCGAGATTGATGAACGGGATAGGACGATAATCTGTTATTGGAATTTTAAGATGGACTATCTTGTATGATAACATGTTTGACGAATCTTGTACACAAAGGTGATGATTTAACCCCAATTTTTGATGGGGGAGCTGTCGTTAAGATAGTATGTCAATGAAAAGCAAGACATCATAAAAATGTTTCAACATAGTAAAATTGAAAAAAGCAAGCCTTGTGGTCTACAAGATATATTATTTCCTAATATAGAAAGAAATCATCGACACTCGCAACCACAAGCACTTAAGGGTTGTATGAGAAGCAAAAAGTCTGAACCTCAGATGTCTATCAACATATGCATGTATTGACCAATAATGGTTCTGTTGTATCACTTTTGGATATTTACATACTGTAAAAGGATATAGACATGGGACTTCTTTTTGCTGCTTCAACTGTAGCTGTATCCTGGAAACCTGGGTTGATATCAGCATGATTGATGAGAGTGTCTGATGAATCAACATCACCAATCGTCACTCTGTTGTCTCTTTTAGATGAAGCAAAAATAACCAAAAAAATGCCGTCACAACCGCCTTGAGCAATCTCTCTCTCTTCTTTTCCCCAGACCTCCCTCAAACCACCACTCGGCCCGTGGAGCGCCTATGGGTCCTTTCCACGCATGATTGTCAATTCTAGAGTTTCACCAATCAAGTTTAATTCATCAAATTAAACCTTTTTTTTTTACCCGTCTACCACATCCCGGTCAATCTTGTTCCTCACACACCCCTTCTCATTTTTCTCCTTCCCCCATCCCCTCTTGTCGTCTCCTCGGGTCCCAAGAACGGGCCCGGACCTCGTTGCTTGCTTGTCTTGGCACTCGCATAGCAATGTTCTTTCCTATATGAAGCGCAGGGCACCAGCACCAATGAAACGGCGGTCGGTGATGATTTTTTTTTCATCTTTGAATCATTCATCTAAAATCTCCTGGTATAGAATCTCTTTCTCTGCTTGAAAGCTTTGGTATTTTCTTTTTCATATCTTCTTTTCTTCAATCTTTGATTATTACTTAGTTCTTGTGTCATCATTAAGCAAGAATCTACAGCTCGCTCTTGCTTCTCTCTCGATATTGGCCATTGCACCCAAATTCTGGTTGTCCTGGCCAATTGTCATTTTCCTTGGTTAATTTCCTGGATACTTGGCTTGCTAAGGTCATTGCAATTGTATTTTGCTCAGTCTGTACCATATATATTCATTCATTAGACTCACACGTTCTCATTATTCGAAGACCTGGATCTATAGTTCTAGGACACGGCCTCCTCTGTACTGTCCACAATCTTTTCTCGCACTGTTTCTCTTGTTTGCTTTCAACCACGCCGAGCCGTTGATATAGAAAGCCCTCGACATCCCGACTCCATATTTCCTCGCTCTTCTTCCATTTCCCTCGAAGGTTTAATATCATCTTAGCTATTCTTGACTGAACCTAGCTATTTGACCCCGACTTACTCAGTACTTCTACTCTTGGAATACTCGATCTCCTTCCGCCAATTCATCATCTATATTTCTTCTTTTCCTTTTGATCATCACATCACAACACAGTAAGCACATAGCCAACATGGGTGACGACAGCGGCTTTGCTCAACCCACCGTTGCGGTGCAACCGCCGGTCCGCACCCGCACCGAAGAATCCACTCACCACCGTAATGTCTCGACCCAAGCCGAAGCCATCGGCCTCTCCATCGACGCCACCCGCCAAGTTTCGAACACTGGCACTATCCAGTCGCCCCTCTCGCCCGTCCTCTCGCAAACACCCAACCAGCTCAACCGCGTCAACTCAATGGATCTCGAAAACTACTTCAAGGGTCCTCGTGACATGACTAAGCACTCAAAGTGGCCTATGTTCATGCAAATGCACGGCTCTATTTTGCCGTCCATGATTGTTCCTCTGTTGTGGATTGGTGCTTGGTCGACTTGCATTACCGTCATCTCGAAACATGTCTACTCCCGTAAGTTCTCTCGCCCACCGCCAGGTGACAATCGTCGTCGCTGTTTTACTGGATTCTTGAGATGCAAGAAAAAAAAAAATCTTTTGCTTTGTTGGGTTGGCTGTATGATCCTTGCTTGCTGGAACTCGATCTTCGTGCTCGAGTATTCCTTCCCTTGTGGAGGAATTGGCATGGCTTAGTCATACCAACTTCCCAAACGGGAAGCTGACACATGGTTGGCAGATATGTCAACCAGGGTACATACGGATAGGTACATTATGCTATTTAGTAGCATAAACACCATGAAGATAGTTTTAGTGCACATCGCAATGCTTCATTACCGCCAATTAAACCAACAAAGCAGATAAATCACCATGATGTCATGAAAGCAGATCATCAGAAAAGGAAGAACACTAACACAAAAATGTAACAGTCGGTGTCAACTCTGTTCTGCTGACCGTTACTGGTTTCGTCGTTTCTTTGGGTCTGTCTCTGCGGAGTTCTACGGCCTATGAACGTTATACCGAGGGTCGTAAGTACTGGGCTCAGCTCATACTATGCTCACAGCAACTTGGCCGTGTATTCTGGGTCCACGCCAAGGAGACTGACCCCGAAAAGAAGAAGCACCATCTTCTTCACACCATGTATGTTCTTTGACAATGTCGTTTATTATTCTTGTTGGAAGGCCCCTTACTGACAATGGATTTAGGACTGCTACCAATCTGCTGGTTGCCTTTGCTATTTCCCTTAAGCACAAGCTCCGTTACGAACCTTACACAGCCTACCCTGACCTTGTGCACCTCGTCGCCCACCTTGACACCTTCGCTGGTCGTGCCTCCAAAAACATTACTCTTAATGACCTCGTGCAACGCAAGGGCTTCTTCAAGGGCATCGGCGAGCACCTTGGCTTTTCCTTCGCCGAGTCTAACCCCCGCAAGCTAGTCAAGCGCGCTGCCAAGCCTCTGGGTAATCTCCCGCTGGAAATCCTCAACTACCTCAGTCACTACGTCGACACACTCATTGCCGATGGCAAGTTGACTATTCCCATGCAGCAGACGATTGCCTTCAACAACCTTGCGGCCCTCAACGATATTCTCACCGGCACTGAGCGTGTCCTGACGACGCCGCTTCCCATTGCCTATGGTATTGCCATCTCCCAGATCACTTGGGTGTACGTGTCCGTACTGCCCTTTCAGTTGTACAACTATCTAGGCTGGATTACGATCCCCGCAACCGTTGTCGCCTCATACATTATCCTCGGAATTCTTTTCATCGGCCGCGAGATTGAAAACCCCTTCGGCATGGACGTCAACGATCTGCCCCTCGACATGTTCTGCGACCAGGTTGCCGACGAGATGGACATTATTGCCGCGCAGGCTATGGACCTGGACAATATGTTGCACCGTCTAGAGTCTGATTATAACAAGGTTTTCTACCCGGCATCGAGCACGAGTTTCAAGGCTTGGATTCACCGGGATGAGGAGAAGTTGAAGACAGCAATTCGCAGGAAGCCGGTGCAGGTTTTCGAGGCGAGACATACCGAGTCGAGAGAGGGATCGAGAGCGGGAGAGAAGGCCTACTCTACGGGGAGTGATACGATTGTGTAGATGGATGGATGTTGAAGTGTTTATATAAAGGTGATGATGTGATTAGACGGTGTTGATTTCTTTTTGTGGCCTCACATGCCCCCATTTATCAAAAGCCACGTAACTATTTTTTTCTTTTTCTTCCCGAGACCTCCATCACCCTCTTCTTAGATGATGGATTAGCGTCAAGGTTTTCCCGTTTCTTACTGCATTGCGCATATTGTTTTTCTCTCTGATTATTTTGATAATCAGAGAAGTCTACGGGCTGATTGTTTTCCGTTGTGCTTTATACAGCTTTTTGTGATGTTTCTATTTTTCTTTCTACTGTCATGTTCAATATATATCAGGTTACGTTTTGGCGTTCTTTTGTTTGTGTTTATCAAATTTGCTGTTCATATATATTGCACTAATTTCGTGATGTGATGAGATGTAATGTTGCGCCATGAAGCGTCTTCCAGACTTAAGAGTCTCGTATCTATCTTACTCGGCCTTCTTCTCCTTGTTACCCCCCGACTGATCCTGTCTTCTCTTCAAAATCTTGTCAATAACTCCATTCTCCATAGCCTGTTGCGCCGTCATGTAGTTATCCCTCTCCATAATCTTCTCCACATCCTTCAACATCAACTTTTTCCCTTCCGGCAACGCCTTGTTCACATGCTCCATATAAATCCCATTAACCTGATCCCGAATCCGCTGAATCTGATTGGCATAGATCAAAATGTCACTCGTTTGCCCCTGCGTCCCGCCCAAGGGCTGATGCACCATAATCGCACTATGTGGCAGCGCAAACCGCTTCCCCTCGGCACCCCCCACCAGTAACAGCGATGCCATCGACGACGCAGCACCGACACACACAGTTGAGACGGGCGAGCTAATGTAGCTCATGGTGTCGTAGATGGCGAGACCGGCCGACACCATGCCGCCGGGCGAATTGATGTACATGGTGATGGTCTTGTCGGGGGCGTCAGACTCTAGCCAGAGGAGCTGGGCGACGATGGAGGCAGCAGTTGTATCATCAATGGAGCCGTTGAGGCAGATAATGCGTTCTTGGAGGAGGCGGGAGAAGATATCGTAGGTGCGCCAGCCGCCGGTCTATGCGGGAATTAGTGGGGGGATTCCGGGGGAAGGAAAGAGAGAATGGGTAGACTTACGGTGACTTCGGTGATGTAGGGCATGGGGACGTTGGCGGTAGGGGGTAGAGGTGGGGGGGTGAAGGGTGCAATGGGGGTGCGAGTGAATGAACGGGTGGTGGCGGGGAGGGCCCGAGGGGTAAGGGTCCGGAGGCGGGCAGCCATCCGGGTGCTTAGTGAAGACATTATAACAAGAGTGGTGATAATATTATGATAACGAAGTGAGGGTCAGGAGCAAAGCGGAAAAGATGAGTAAGGTCAATTATTAGATAATATATTGAAATTCAGCCTTGTGATAAACAGGCAAATACATTTATTCAAGTTTTGATGATCCATCCATACCCAGCAACAACCAAAACAGGCAAACGCCAACGCTAGCACTTTCCTATTCTATCTCATCCGCACCACAACCCCAATGAGAACCCGCTCCATCTTAGCCTTGCCCTCTACTAGCCTCGCTGCCCGGTACCTGTATTCACTGTAACTCTATCTTGACTCCATATTCATGATCATGAGATTAAGCTGATTGACCTTGGCCTTGTCCCCGATTGGTGTGCATAGTGTAGTGGGTGGTGAGCTCTAGGTGAAGGGAACGGCTACCCCTAGAGCTATGTGGTAGGAAGAGACCCTGACCCTAAAGAAATTTCCCCCTATTGTTGACCTCACCTTTGGCTGCTAGCGATGTAAATGGGGATATTGGGTTGCGAAAGCCGCAGAATGATATCAAGAAAGTTGTAAGTGAAAGTTGAGGGATCTTGGCGGCATTGAATCGAGTTCTAACCTATTTTACAGGCCGTCAATCTGACATCACATTATGTCCAGCCGCTTAGTCACCCGGCGGTCTGTCCTCCGACGTTGCTCTTTCAGCACTTCATCAATCTCCCAAAAGCCAGCACCAGACTCCCAAGATCACGCCAATGAGCAAACCACCTCTGGCCCCCCACCCAAGCCCTCCAAATTCATCCCCGCTACCTACGACCTCCACCCCCTCTACAACCCTATCACCAACACTATCTCCGTGCCCCCGGGGCCCCTCCCAGCCCCTCCTGTCTTCTCCCCCGCCTGGCGCGAAACCCAGCACTTTTTCCGCGCACCAAAACCCCGCGGACAACCACCAGTGGGCCGTTTCCGGAAAATCCTCAGTCGGAATCCGTATGCGTGGATGCTGGCAAGTCCGTTGAGGTTGGATCCCATGACCAGGGCGGTGTTGCCGAGGGTATTGCTGGCGGAGTTTGGGGTGGTGGGGAAGGAGGGGCAGAGTTGGTTTGTGCCGAGGGTGGGGGAGGGACCGGATGAGGAGAAGGGATGGAGTGAGGGCGGTCAGGACGGAGGGGGGAGAGAGGGGGAAGGGGGAGAAGTTGAAGAAGTGCAGGAAATGGTAGATGCTTTGACGGAGGCGGAGGGGGGATTGGAAATTGAGGAGGTGAACTTTTGGGAAGGGTCAGAGGATGTCGTGGAACCCCGGGAAGCAGAGGGAGAGACAAAGAAACTACAACTTGAGGCTGACGCTCTTCAGGCGCTTCTCAATGTTGTTGACATACCACCGAATGACCCTGAGTACATCCCCACCCCCCGCCTCCCCGGCGCACCAGACCTCAAATTTCTCTCTTCACAATCACGATCTGGCACATCACAAACATTGAAATATACAAATTCTTCATCCAGACTTGTAACCACACCAGCCAACAACACTTCGGTCTCCCCCCTCCCCGAACTTCCCCTCGCCACCCACTCCATTCCACTTCTCCGCGGCTACACCGCCCTTTCCCTCCCCTACCTACAATCTCTTGACACCCGCCTCGCCGGCCCCCTCCGCAACTCCATCCTCCTCATTGCCCGCCGCATCAGCTACGCCCCCTGGTTCACGACCACCCCGCCCATCTGGCGCCATGAGATGTCCGCCGTGTACCTCGACATGCTGCGAGATCGATGCCTGGAGGACTTCCTCTTGTTGGATCGGCCGAGGGTCCTGGGGAAGGAAACGAGGGAGGGCGTGGGGGCTTTTGTGGGGATGGACGGGTTAGAGGCGGTGGAAGAGCAGACACCGGAGGGCCTGTTGAGATGTGCGGTGTTGGCGGTGAATGATGAGGTGGCTGGAGAGGAGGATATCCCCAAAACCTTTACATATTCTGATACTTCGTACAACGGGACGATCCCTGTGCACTCGCTCCTGCGCCTCCTCGGGCCGGTCCACCTGCAGAAACTCAAAGATGCCATCCCGATCTTCAACGAGAAGAAATGGGTCTTGTTAGTCCGGCCCATGAGTTTCCACTTGCGAGTCCGCCTCTGGAAATTGGAAGGCTTCCTGAACAAAGAAGGATGGCCCAAGAACAAGAGTACCCCGGAAAAAATCCAAGAGAAGAAAGCTACTGGAAAGACAAACAAGGTAGAAGTAAAGAAACAGGTGGAACCAAAACTAGAGTTTGAGATCCGGGAAGTTTCCTTTCAGCCGGAGTTGATTGATAAAAAAGTGAAAACAGCCCAAGAGGAACTGAAGATAACTGCAGCTGTGCAGGTTGAAGGCCATGACATTACACAAGTCACAATGTCCTCAGAACCACAAGAACAACCACAGAAACAACCACAAAAACAAGAACAAAAGCTAGAAGAACCCTCAAACCCTACCGAACCCGAAACACCGCCATCACCACCACCAAAACGGCGAATCCGTCGCGTCAACATCCTTTAATCAGATCTCAAAATCTCTTGTACCACCACCATACTGTTGTATGTATATAGATACATAATAGAATCAGGCAATCACTTATATCATAAATAAAACCCAAGAATTGCTCGGATAATGACTCTATTCCAGAACCAATCCATCTATCTAATAAAACACAAAAATACAAAAACAAAAACTAACACAAAAACTCAGCTCAGCACTTACTCGGCCCATCAGGACTCGACGTAGAATCGCTACTCCCACCGCCCATCAGATCCTCGGCGCCTGTTGACTGCGTCAGCCCCGACAATTCGCTCAACATTGAGCTCGAGCGACCCCTTGCCTTGGCCGCCGCCGACGAAGAAGCGAACCGGGTGCCCCAAGTATTAGCTTGAGCGCCCAGCATTGCCGCGGGAGCAACGGACACACCCGGGGGGCCAGTAGTGAGGGATGTATAGCCAGCAGTTGTATCAGAGGTTGTCGTAGTCCAGACAGAGTTGCCGCCAAAGGCGCTAGACCAGGGAGCGGAGTTGATAGTCGTAGCGGGAGTAGCAACCGTACCCGGAGGGTACAAGCCGGGAGGAGCAGGGAGACAAGAGGAGTGCGAAGACATGCCCATATCATAAGCTTGGGTATGCAAAGCGGCTCCATAAGCAGAGGCGCTATTAGCAGTAACATAACCGTTGACATGAGAAGCGGAATTATCATGGCCATCAACTGGGTAGACATGCCCCATCTGGGCAAGCGGTTTGGGAACACCTTGGGCCATCGGTTGCTGAGACCCTTGTGCCAACATGTAGTTATAGCTGTTCTGGGCTTCCAAGAGCTGGAGCTTATAGGCTTCGACTTGGCTCTGAGCGCTTCTCAAAATAGCCTGCAAACTAGTGCGTCGCTTGTAGCACTCATTCATAAAGTCCTCATGGTCACTAACCTTTCGCTTGATTTCAGTCTCAGTCGCATCCATAGCATTTTTGACCGACGCCAGTTCAGAACGAAGCTTAGAAATACGCGCCAGCATCTTGGACTGCTTGTTGCTTAGATTCTTTTGCATGTCCTGCTTCTCCTTCAGCTTCTTTTCCAACGACAACCGGTAGTCGTTCATAGCAGCTTGGGCAGCAGTGTGGAGTTTCTTCTCCTTCTTGAACTCCTCCTCTGCTTGTGCCTTATCCTTGTTCAATGTTGCTGGCCCAGAACCCAGTTCCGCGAGCTGACGGTCCAGCTCAACGCTCTCCTGACGCACTTGATTCTCAGCCGTTTGTTGCGCCCGGATCTTCTGCTGCGTCCGATCATCGTTGTTGCTGTTGATGCTTGCATCGGCATTCTCGAGTTCTCGCTTCAAGCTCTGAAGACGCGACTTCCAATCTTTGCGGTTGCTCTTGTGCTGCAGGCGAGCCTCCTTGAGACGCTTTTCCTGATCAGTTATGCTAAGACTGAGTGTTGTCACTGGAGAGTCAGGCCTAAGGTGAGGCACAGCGGGAACATTAGTAGAGCACTGAGGAATACCCTTAGCCTGGTTCTTGCGACGGGAGACCTCGGGCCTCGTCATGATAGTGGTCGTGTACAGAAGCTCTCTAGTTTTGCAATCCCGAAAGTCAACAACGTACTTTCCAACAGGACGCAAACTATAGATACTACCACACCACCGCTTCTGGCTACTCTTGGCATCTCCTGTCGGCAGAGTCGACGGCGTGTTCATCGATGGCAGAGTAGCTTCATCATCAGGAATCGCGGGACTGAGAGGCTCTTGGTTCCTAGCCGGGACGATCGTGACAGATGGCCATTGAGCGTTGTTAATCTCAACATAAAATGGCTTGGATTTGTCGATGAAGTCCCCGCTGGACTGTTCTCCGGATCCAGTGTTACCGTGAGAGCTTGTCGAGTTAGCTGAATTTGTGTTTGTGGAGCTGTTGTCATGATTAAGAGAGGTAGAACCGGCTTGGCTGTTTAGTAAAGATATCGTACTATCCGAGGGTGGAATATAATCAAAGAAACTAGTACTAAAACAAACTTCATCAGACCCTATAAAGGTTATCCAGATCTGGGATGGTTGTGAAGTGAACGGTGCATTGCCCAGCTCATCTTTGCCCAGAGCATGTGTATCCGACATCTCAGATGCCACCCGGATAAGTTCAAACTCCTTGGCCATGATAATCTTGGTACTGGCCAATGCAGACCAGAGTGGTTGTCTGAATCGAGAGGGGGCATTTTGCCGTTTTCGCCGCTTATTATGGCTGGATGACAGCGTGCTTGTTCCATCTGACGCTGCAGTGGCAGTTTCAGGATCATTGCTACTGGTCTCACTCTGGTCTTGGAAAGATCGAGCGCCGGCTTCGGGGTCATTACTACCAGAAGCCGGTCCAGTCGGGGCAGGTGTTGAGGAAGAAGACATTGGTCCGTTCAATTCACGACGCAGATACCAACCCTTGACAAATTTTATAGCGCCTTGCATGAGGATGTGGACGGCTAATATGACTTGTGCCCAGCCTACTATACCACGGTGTGTTATTGGTGGTTTTTCTATTGACGGATTTAGAAAATCCGGTAATGATACCGCTGAAGGAAACGCTTTTGATATTGTTGGCGCCCATAACCGCTTCGTAAGATCAATGATGTGTTTTATGGATAATATGAATATACAAATAAAGAACCCCTCGTGGCTTGGAGCTGGTGATGTTGGTGATGATGTTGGTGATAATCGTGGGGACGCTGATCGAGTTCCAGCACCTAATGTTACAGAGATGACGACCTTGGTGATGTCAACTATAAAATCTTGCAATGGTGACCATAAAAACAACCATATAATCAGTACTATTCCATCAAAGAACATAGCCGTAGACGAAGGTTTGCTGATAGATGCTTCAAGAAGTTCGGCGATATTAACGCTCATTCCAGAAAAAGTCGTAACTGTGGGCATATACGCCAAGAACGTGAAGGTGAAGTAGATGAGAAAGAGAGCAGTCGGCGGAAGATGTAAAAGGATCATGAGCATAGCAACCGTATCGGCGAGCGGGAAAGAGCTAACCACAGTGTTTGTAGGGTCCATACTAGAAGCCGAGCCTGAATCGCAGTGAACGTCACTATTCTTCATAGCATTGACATCAATTGAGCGATGGGCCGAATCAGAAGGACCATACAAATCTGAACTCGAAATCTCTGATCCCGCTTCCACGGAACCACGGCGCAAAGCAATCATATGGACGTGAGCGGGGTTTCCAGACTCGGATTCTGAACGATGGTCGTCAAGTTGAGTCGGATGCGGGAGGGCCGGATTGCGGATATATCCACTAGCTGCCAAGTTGGTAGCAGTGGATGTCGTTAATTTGTTCATAGCAAAAGCCGCCGGGGAAGGCGAGATGCCGATCGCGTGCCCATTGGCTGAAAGGAAGCAAGTTGACGGAAACGACGGGTTGGCGGTTGAGGGGGACGGTTCGTGAGACTCAAGAGCAGTGGTATAAGCAGTCTGAGAAGTCGAGACGGCAGAACTACGAGAAGAATCAATGCTCGAACACGTTATTGAGGCCGAAATGAGCTTCCCACTACTCTTGAGGGAGGAAGTCGACGTTTGGGACAGTGCGTGTCTGGCGGTTGGCGACTGATGATCCTTCACAGATGTAGTGGCGACTGAAGACTTAGTGTCAATGGATTGACAAGTTAACAGTGTATTACTTCTGCTAGTAGATTGTCGGTTCGATCCGGTCGATTGGCGTTTTGCAGCCCGAGGCATACGCGGAGCAACGAATGTCCAAAAAAAAAGTTGGGGGGGGGGGGGGGGGGGGGGTAGAAGACGGCGTCGTGGTGGGGAACCCGGGAATAGAGACGTGGAGAGCGAAAAAATGGTTAACGCTAGATCAGCTAGTCACCAAAGTGTCGTCAGATGCAGAAAATAAAAGAATAAAAAAGAACGTTGGCAAGAGGTCTGACAACGGAGAAAGGGGATGACCAGAAGATTGGAGACAATCGAAGAAAGTTACCGTCAACTGTCAGGGTTGTCAAAGAATTTGCCAATGACGCCGTTGTTCTTGTGACAATGATGATAAAATATACAGGTTTGTAACAGTCTGATTGGGGAAGGATCACAAGCTAATCACAGGATCTTCAAGACAGCCGACAGCAGAAAAGCGACAGACGGCCAGAGACTCGGGATCAGGTTTGCGGCGTTGTCGTGGGGTTTGTCTTCAGTGTCGGCGTCGATGTCGTTGATGGCGGTGGTAGTGGCAGCAGCGGTAGTTGAGATGCGTGGTGGCTCGACAAAAGGGACACAGAAAAAAAAGAGTGGCTCGTGAATGTGGATGACTGGCTTCCGTCCAGAATGAGATGTATGTTAGCAGTCAGTGGATGCAGCAACTGAAATCTTTCTTGGCATTTGGATTTTCGAGACACTAGCCTCCTGGAGAAGCTACAGAAGAAGGGAGAATAGGGCGTTGGGGCCCCTGTAAATTTGGATGCTCTCGGCCCCAACCTTTTTTTTCCCCTAGGCTGCCACCAGTTTTCTCTCTCACGCGGATTTCTGGCTGATTTCCGAATTTTTGCAGAGCAGGAATACGGCGGCAGCTGAAGAAGGATAGCCGAAAAGTAACAGAAGAACAGCCGGAGCCAGACTAAACCTGGTTCAAAGGCGGGAAAAATTAAGATATTGTAATACGGAGCATAAGAGGAGATATAAATCCGGTCAATGCAGCAGTAAAAGGAAGACTCTTGCAGCAGGAAGCGAAAGTTTCAAAGGTCTGGACTCGAGATATAGATGGAGACATAGAAATGTGATAAAAGGATATTATGCAATGACGATGGTGTTGGAATGAAGTTCCCTATGAAAGGTCCGGTGAGCTGAGCGTGGAGTTTGACTGACCTGAATGACAAGACTTATAAGGCTGAACAGCATCCAAGTCGAGGTGTCAAAGACAATTGACAAAATCAGAGAAGAAAAAAAGTTCAGACCGAGTCGTAATAGATCTGGGCCAATGAAGCAAATGAAAAATTAGTCAATGTTTTAATAAAGCACAGAATTCCAGACGGCTATGCATGTCATGACACAATTCGGTAGCGACAACTTTTTTTTTCTTGTTCATTTTGTTTCCGACCTAAGAAATTGGCCTCCTGGAATATATTACTCCACTTGTCCAGAATCTGCATAATTTCCATCTCTACCTCAAGAGCAGCAACATATAATACGTATCTGTCTACCGCCTCTATCTAAAGCACCTGCCCAATCTAGAAATCATTAATTACATCTGCAGCATCCCTATCCCAATTGAGTGTTAAAGGCCAACTCCTTAGACTGAACACAACAGTAATAGAAGGCCAGTCACTATTATGCATAAAGTATATAGGCTTGATCGTTCAAATTCACATATTTCTGCATCTTAAACTCCGGTAAAACCACAGCCGTGTTGGTTGTACAGTGGAATGACGGTGAAAAAACGACTGAAAACAAACAAGCTTTTTGGTTTTTGCAAAATAAATACAAAATCGAAACCTTTCGTCGCATTCCTTACATGCTAATGGTTTGTGCGTCTGTGTTGAACATGAAGTTCTCCATGAACAGTGGGCATATGTCTCCATGACGCCTATTCCCCCTTGAACCTAGGAACAAAACAGTTAGAATACTGTGAGCCTATCCAAGTTGCGCTTCCTTAAGCTTGGTCCCAACATTTACAGTCTCCATCTATAATACCCACACAGTGACTACCCTGCATGCTTATTCCCACCGTAACACCATATCGTCCTCTGCCGAAGCCAAGAACCGTCAACTTTTCAAATTTCTTCGCCAACCCTCTCATCACTGCCGACGATCCCCTGTAGCATTTTGTAACTTTAAAAATCTTGCCCCTACAAATAGCACCTGCAGGAAGCCAAGATCTCTTCTTGCCAGAAGCAACCCTGAGTCAGACCATGCCATTGGCGGTCCCCCAACAATTTGATTGCTGGTTTGCCGTCTTGGCTATATAACTGAAACTACAGCGTGAGAAAACGGAAAACAGAAAAGCAAGTATCAATATTTATTTGTATATATATATGTGTGTGTGTGTAATATGGTCCCACATTCCAGATATTGTAACCATCATATGCAGTATTCTCCACAAATTTAAGCATATGTCCCCTCATCTTGATCAATCTCTCATCCTGATAGGGACGCAGGGCCATCAATTGACAACATTACCTCTGCATAGTTTGCTATAAGCCCCCACATATCCAAAATATTGTGTATCACAAGCTTAAAACTTGGGAAAACTCTGCAATTTATTGCTCTGCATGTGGCTGGATTTCATCCAGTCCATTTGGGTCATCATCATAGACATATGGGAACCCTATTCCGTATTATACATATAGGGTTAGATATGGTTGGTTTTTTGTTACATCATGAGACAACTATAGAGAAGTCATGTTTTGGACTTGATCAATTTAATAAACATTATAATGTCTATAACATTGGAGCAGACTTCCCTTCTTCTTTTGTTATACAACTAAAAGACTTGCATTATGGAGTCTGTGAATCTGATTAGACATGGCCATTGATCTATTTTGTGATGTTCTAGGCACTAGCATTGGATTTGTTATCTTGTGTCGACTTTGAGTGAGAGTCCGGGTTAGACTTTTGGTTGGACTCTAAGTTGGCGTTTACTGTTTGCTCTTGAGACACCAGGTTAGGCTCCATACTAGACTCTGAAGTAGATTCCTGAACAGACTCCTGGCCAGATTCTTGGCTAGGCGCAGGACTAGGAGCTGCACTTCCCAAATCCTCAACAGCATCCGGGCTATTCCAAGTCCACGACTCCAACCTCCGTATATCCTTCTCCGTCAAATATGTCCACCTCCGACCCAGAACAGTCTTATCCCTCCAGATTCTGCCATGTTCTAACCACGCATCGCTAATCTTCTTGGCATTATCTTCAGAAGTATTCTCCAACGCCCCAACACACTTGACGCTGCCAATATACTGGCGCGTAGCCATGTGGAACAGCGCGGTGATAAAGACAATTCTCCACCCAGCAGGATGCGTCGAGCTATTCCAACGACGAAGGCATGTAAACGACATGACCCTCTCGCCATCTCTCAGTTTCCGGAAATCCTATCCCACGTTAGTTTTGACCTAGCACATCTCAACATTCCTACCTAAACTTACCGACTGGTGAGTATCAATCTCCGACAATACCAACTGCCCTGAGTCTTCCTCCAAAAGTCCCGCCTTCGCCTTTACCTGCTCCAACAACCCCTCAATCGGCGCCAATCCCATCCTCTCCAAACTCCTCCCTGGCCCCGCCAATACCACTTTCCACCCCTCCACCTGGAAATACCCCCACGCAGACGCCGCCCCTTTATGCCACTGCGTCGCCAACTTGTTTACAATCTCCACTACCAACTTGAGATCTTCCTCCTTGCACCCCCACTTAATACACTTGCCAATGCGATCGAGAGCTCCTTGGTAGTCGAAGAGGAAGACGTGCGGGAAGCGGGGGCGGTCCGGGCGTTCGGGAGGGGGGCCAAAGGTAAGTTGTTTTATGGGCCAATGGCGGGCGTTCTTGGGCTTTTTGGGGCGGAGTTTCGCGGGGGTGACGGGTTGGGGGATACGTTCTTTGTAGACAACATAGTAGTTTTTGGGAATGGCGGAGAAGGGGAGGATGGGGATGTGTTTGTTTTGCGGACCCTTGATGACCTCGGCAGTGGTGTCTGCAGTATTCGAGGTCGGTGAGTCAGAAGGGCCGGTAGGCGCCGGAGTAGGGCCTGGAGTATTGATAACAGGTGCACTTTCTGCCGCTAACGACGATAGCTCCTCAGTGGTCTCTGATGAATATAGTCTCAACGATCTCCGCGGCAATATCTGGGTGGCCCAACCTATGTGGGGCACTCCCAGGCGGGAATATCGGAGGGCCAACATCTTGTTTATCCAATAACACAAGAATCAAGTGAGACAATGTATATATCCACCCCAATAATATTCCTCTCACTCATTCGTAATAGACATGATGTTCGATTCTCGCTTATGTAAACATAAGCTCATGTACAAAAACCAATCAATCGCGCAAATGCCAACTACCCGACAATTACCCGTAGTACCCCCACCTTAAACCTCACTTCATCAACAACTCACCATCAACTACATGAGCTTATTCTCCATTACCAACCGCAAACCAACCATGTCCCCACCATGCCCTCACAATTTTTCCGCGCCCGAGTGATCGCCACGTACAAAGGTCCACCTCTCCCGATCTAATCTCTTATATCTCCAGTCGCTAACATCCTGCAGAGCTCCTGTGGCTTGGCCGAGATTATCCGACTGGGTACCAGCGGTTTCGAAATTCTTTACACAAAGCATTCGTGAGGAATGCTAATTTGACGGATAAAGCGGAGATTGAAAAGCGGTTAGCACATGCAGAGTTTGTGAAGAAAGGTGAGTAATAGAGGCAATGCCCTATGGTTATTGAATATATGACACAGTGATGATGGTAGAAATGATTAACTTAATGTAGAAATCGAGGCTATGTATATATTGAAGAAGTACCGTACATTGAGGCACCGGTATGACTCATTGACGTGAATAAATGATAAAAAGCGGAAAACGTTCAAGGCAAAGACAAATAGACTCTATGCGAACTGATAATAATACAAGAAATTCCAAAAAGGCAAGCAACATCAACACCATATTATATTGGCTAATCCACCCCAAAACACAATGGGTATCCTTATGATATCATATCCTCCTAAAACCCTGCCCAAACCCTATATCTCCTAAATAAGTGGATTTTGTCTCATTCTACTCCCGCTTGGTAGCCCACCAAGCTCCAATCTCCAAGCATTCACCCCAGGAAGTCCCGTTATCCTGCAATAAATCCTTCATCATTCTCCCCATCCACGTATCCCATTCATCCTGACTCTTCCCGCTGACTTTCCGCAGAGCATCTTCCAGGCCCTGAATCTTCTGAACCACTGTCAATAGCGCTGTCTGTCTCAAGGCCAGCTGCCCTGGAGATAAGCCAGGTGGCTTTGACCTCCTCTTACTCGACTTACCAGTGGCCAGGACACCACCGATGCCCTCCTTCTCCCAGCGAACGTCAGACAACGGGACTGCGAGACGTCGTGACTTGACATCACAAAGAGCCTCACTTTCTTGAAGAAGGTTGGGGCCAATGAAAGTACAAGGCACTGCTGACAGATCCTTGGAGTCCAAGAATTTGGTGATCCAGGCATTGTATTCAACAATGTACCTGTTCAAGGCAGAAGACAGGGGAGTATTAGGAGTCATAACATAAGCACCAAGTGCAATAGCAGGCTCCTTCTCACCGTCATCCTCGGGGGTTCCATTCTGAGGTCTCAGCATGCGGATGGTGTGGTCTGATTCCCATATTTCCAATACGCCGCCTGGTGTAAGTAACCGAATGTACTCGTCCATGAGGCGCTGCGAGTTACCGTTAGTAACTGCTAGACTCATGTCCTTGACCATAATCAGGTCGAACTCGCCGTTAGGAAAAGGTAGAGGAGTCACACGAAGATCGTGCTGAACGAACCTCCACTTCATATCTTGGTCGGGCCGCCTAAGACCAGAAGTAGAACTCGGGGCAAGGGGTGAGATGTCTAACCCCGTGAAGGAAATTCCGGGATGTCCCCGATTGCGAAAGTACCGATGACACATCATACTCCAAAATCCGCTGCCACATCCAACCTCTAGCACCTTTGTTGGAGGTTTGGTTGATAATAACGGACAGCATACTGGAACTCTAAACAGTTGTATCAGGAACAATGTTCTCAGAGATTCCCGGTGTAATTCTGTCAAATCTACTGGCAGAGGATATGGCAATGTAGAATCGTTGATGAATGTGCGACCATTCTTCAAGACAAATGGCTTTGATAATAGGGCATCAGATGATGTCGAAGCTGAGTTTTGGCTGCTCATAGTGGATGTTTTGCTAGCAACAGAAAGCGTTGAAGCATCAGGTCTGGGTCCGAATGCTGAAGATAGTTTCCCAGACAGTTTGGGTGTGTCCATATCTGATGAGCTAGTTATTTGTGTATGTCTAGAAGTGTGTTCCAGACTGAATGTTTGCCGCCTAGGTGAAACATTGATTCCTCTGTTCGGGGTTGACAACAACGTCGGCGACAAGGACACTTCGAGTGAAGGCCGTCCTCTCGAAGGCAGCCAAAGGTTGCGCTTCTTAGGTGTGTTAGGATGATGTGGAGGACTATGGAGATGAAATGAGAATGTTGAAGACGAGGGGCTTCTCGGTGAAGCAGGATTCGACTTTGATTTGTCAAACTTGGACTTGGAACGAGACTTTGAACGGGCGTGGTTATTATGCGACGTTGCAGTCGGCGAAGGCGAGATTGGCGGTGATATTACCAAAGGTGCAGTAACTCCAGAGAGAGCTGCTGAAGTTGCAGGAAATCCGCCAAAGTTTCCAAGTAAAAGCGGTGGTAGCGGGGGAACGGCACCTTGCGGAGCTGGTTTAACCGATAGCGATAGCGACGGAGCGTGGCCGGACGATGAGCCAGGTGCTAACTTCGGTTGTGCTGAAGTCAGAGACACAGAGCGGCCAGTGCGCACAGGCACTCGACTAGACCCGGGAAAGCCGCTTCTTGTGGGAGATGGCAACGCAGTGGATGATTCCGAATGCAGTCGCCGGCTCAATGCTTTGCCGCGAGGTTTATGTGATGTCAGGATCTGGTCGCCTTTCAACAAGGGCGAAGGTAAGAGTATCGGGCCCTGTAAAGGTTCGTTTGCTTGTGGTTCGTGATTATTTGAAAAGTAGAACGGTACGAGCCCTGTGGGCTCGTCGAGGCGCTCGCGAGGATGTTCTCGGGCCCTTGAATGATCGCGATCGCGGTGCCAGCTAGCAGGTAACAAGCGATCACGGGAAGCTGTGAGCTGTGAGAAGAATGATCCAGAGCTTGACGGAATATGGGAGGATGTTGCTCTGACAGAGGTCGAGACTGGAAGAGGATTTTCTAAAGTGATGTTCCGAGATTCTTGCTCGAGAGTTTCACGGTCTTTAGCACTGATACCCGGAGCTGGTTGGGTTTGAGGTCTGCCGCGAGTTTCGGTAGAGAGTACCTCAAATCCGGATCCGGACGCAGCGTCTACAACTGCGGAGGGTGACTCAGTGGTGGCACTATTACTACGACTTCGCGATTTACTACCAAAGCTAAATCCAAAGGTGCGACTAGAAGCCTTAGTAGAAGTGGCAGTAGACAGTTGCTGGAAATAAAATTTATGGTCTAATCGTGCCGTGTCAACTTCTGATTCTTGCGGCGAATGTGAATAGTACTGTTGCTGAATATGTGACGACTCCTGTGATTCAAGTTGTGACTGCACCCCGGGGCCAATGTAAACCTGTTGCTCGGCACCTTGTGCAGCTTGTGTGTTCAAAGGACCACCACAAGATGGGACTACAGTCTTTGTTAGATTTGTTGAATCCTCGAGTCTGGCTGTGGTAGCGGACCCAGTGTTACTGGAACTAGATCCTGCACTAGCGCTTCTATGATGGCTATTGCTCGTTATGCGGTGACGGAGAGACGGGCGCCCGATTGATTGAGTGCGCAGACGAGATGACGACCGCGGAGGAATATCCGGAGGTGGGATGAGTGACGAAATTGTCTGTGAGGGAGATAGAGAAGATTCTGATGTGCAGCTAGGGCAATCTGAAGCAAGGTTGCCGTGTAAAGGAGGTTGGTATGTTGGACGGAAGGATTGTGTGGCTTGGGTCGGGGGCTGCTGATGGTCGGCAACGGCAGAGGCGGCGACGTGATTCTGTAGATGCTCAATACGCTCGGAAAAAGATGAACCTATTGCAGATGCGGTAGTCGTGATAATTTCTGGCAGAGTTTCAGCTAGCGACTGCGGGCCTTTTTGTCTCTGTTGATTTCTTGAATCAGAAGGCAGCTGCAGTTGCAGTTTCTGCAAGTGGGTATGTTTCTGCGACTGCAAGGGAACTGCACCAGTTCTTGCCGATGTTGTAGTGCCGCTACTTCCACTCAGCAACTGCTCTCGCCCAGAAGAAGAATGAAGAAAAGCTGCAGGAAGACGGCGACTGGGGACAAGAATATTATTCAACCCAGATTTTGTTGGAAATGAAAGAAGGTCGCTCGAACCAGCGCTAGAAGATGCAATAGAAGCATCAGAAGCGTTGACGGCATCGGCAAAAAGTGTAGAACTTGTTACAAAAGTGGCGGCACCTTCGTGGTTTTTGTCCGAGTAGTCTGCGTCTGTGCTTTGATGTGCATTTTCCGTGCTTGCTTCTTCTTTTGCGTTGCTCCTGCTCCTCCTGGCTGGGTCTACCACGTCTGTGCCATTAATGTTGACATGGGCGGCAGGTGCTGCAAGAGTGGTCGCAGTTCTGGAAATTTCAGTAGTATCGGTTGTGGCGGGAACTATGCAATTGCTACTGTCATGACTTTGTCGAGAATCCGTCTGGATGTTGCTGTCCGGTTTGACAAAGTCTGCTGATGCGTTTGCCATTGTCTTGATGATGGAATTTTTATCGTCGCCAATGAAAGCGTGCGGTGGTCCTGGTCCGGAATCTAACCCCAACAATTTGACATCTTCAAGATTGCCTCTTCTTTCTCCTCCCCTTCCTTCTTCTATTATTCCCCTCGACAAGCCAGACCTTAGCGGGCCCACGATACTGGGTAGAGCTTGTGTGGCCGATGGAGCAACTGCCAAATTGGTTCCTGTCCCTGATCCTTGCCGCCATTTATTTTCCTGGAAGTCAACAATGGTCTCTCCTTCTTCTGGGCCTGCCCCGGCCACGGCAGAACTTGCATGATCAGATGGTTGGGCGCCATCAGCATCCCGTGATTCCAGAACTTCACATGTATGGGCACTCATATCTGTATTTGCAGGATTGCCAAACATGAAAATGTTATCGTGATCGTTGGCCATTGATGTGGTGCTCAGTCCTTTCCAGAATCCTGCATCGAGATCGAGCATTTGGAATACAATGTCATCTCTTTCTCTCTCTTTCTCTTCAGCCCCCTCACTTGATCTGATGCTTCCTTCGATACCCAGGCCTCCACTGTTGATGCGACCACACGGGAACCCAGACTCGAAATTGCAAGTGACGCTACGATCGCTGTCAGCTTCAAGCCCGTCACATTTGAGAGAGCCGTCAGGTTCTTTGGGCTTATCTGGCTCATTTCCCTCCTGTGGACCGTCAGACCCGTTGATCGCCCGAGCAGCAATCGCCTTGGCCCGGGCTATCTGCTCCGGGACCAACGGATAAGGGGGAGATATCACTGCCGTACACAAGAACTCTGCCATGTTGCAGTGTCACGTTCCGCATCAATTCCGGACCTTGGGCAACGGCTGGGCTGGGTCAATGATTGGCCTCGGATGAGAATCTTAACCAAGCAATCAGTATAATCAATATCGGACGAGCAATATCTTTCACACTCTTAGTCTTAATGGCTTTGGCTCTTTGGTGACCTTGGTTTGCTCTTATTATCAGTTCAGGCCATTTTCTGCGCCGTGGACGAGTGTGCGAAGCCGTGGGTAAGCTAGACCCAAGCACCAGCTTATATAGTGAGTGGTGTGGTTGCTATATTGTTTTTTTTGTAGTCGGAGAAATCTGACTATTATAGTTGTGCGTGCGTATAGGTAATTGGCAGCCGGATAGAGGTTGTAATGTGATTATCTGGAAGATTATCGTCATATAAGGATTTGATAATGTGAATGTATCCAAAGTTCCCAGTCAATGTTGACCAAAGCAGCTGTCAAGGTTGGTTTGCTGAGCCTGTGAACTCTGCCAGCAGGGTCCAAGTTGGGCAGTTGTGATTGGCAAATGACGTGGTTCACGAGTCTAAGATTTGGATACTGGGAAGTTCTCCCTCTGCCAACGAAAGAAGTACACGGTTGTGAATGTGTGGTTCAGCTGTTTTGATTATGTCGTAATGCTGTGAGATACACTCCCAAGATTGCGATCACAAGTGGATGCGAAGCTGGCTCATCCGTAATACAAGTTCCGGGCCTTGTGATCAAGGCCCTCAACGACGATGCCCCAGATCTCGATAAGATTTGCAGAGTCGATAATCACCGTATGTAGAAAGCAAACGATTCGAGAAATTGCAAACAGTTTCTAAACAAAAGACTCGGATTCATCAAGCCAAACCAAGAAAAATAAAGATGCAGAGCTAAGCTGCAGGTCGGCGGCTATGCTTCTTTATATGTAGCTAAGTTGCAGACCGACTGTACTGCCATCATCGCTAAGAAACCAAGTCACCCAGACCGTACTTCCACAAAGCTTCCTGGACACACCAATCCAAAACGGTTTCCCAGGTCGTCACCCGCTGTACGATAGCCAGTAGTATTCTCATCCGTCGCAGTCTTCTTGATCCTTTGCCCTCCTCCCCATTCACGTCAAATCCAAGTCCGCATCTCGATATAATCCTCTCGCCCCAATCGCCCAACAATCACACCAAAACAACAGCCCAGCCTTCTGTCGTCAGCTTCCCAACTGCCAAACCGAGCAGGTCCAATCCGAACAAACCTAGCGACCCGCGACGATCCCCGCCCTGGTCCCGTTGTTCCCACTGTCCACTGTTCACTGTTCACTGGCCACCGTCTTTCCATATGTCGCCTTGCTGCATCTGTGTCCTTTCAGCCAGGTTTGAGATATGCAGTCAAACATATGGTCAAATACACGATTTGCGTTTACGGTACACAATCATTCCTGCCACAGTACTTTGCAGCGTCGGTGGTCGTATTTTCAAGGCGGTTTCTGCCGTGCATAAAGCTGGGTGTGACGCTTGCTTGCCGCCACCAGGTGTAAGACTGCGTGGGTGGGCATTTGTGAGAAATCTTGGCAATGTACATAGCTTCAAGAGGAAGAACTATTCCCCGGAGGTTAAAAAAATGTCAAAAGTAGAGAGTGTCGAGGAACACACTTGTGAGTTGTCATTGGCAGGGTCTCTTCTCCATCACCAGCCATCTTTTTGCTGGCGTCCGCTCATCATTATCCCAAAGCAACCTCTGCAAACGCACGCTAGTACGCTCCACATGTGGTAGTGAGCATCTTGTACCAATTCTTCATTTCACCGTTCTTCACCGTAACCAGTCCTGAGATTTCTGCAGAATATGAACCTTCACCGTAAAGTATCATTTTTTGTATCACATCATCCCTCCGCCTTTGCCGATCAACAGGACCTCAAGAATCCTTTTAGTAACGACAGGAAGGAGATACAGTCAAGGTGACTGCATGTGAAGCCAACACCTACATGCAAATAATCGCCCGTACTTCAGCCCGGTAGGTACCGGATTGTTGTTGTCGCCACGATCTTACTCTCTTATGAGGAAGGTCACTTGAGATGGGAGTAATGTGGGATTGGGATATCGAGTATTGAGCATATGCTCTAATTGCGCTAGGTCGCATCTTATAAATACATCAACTTCCAAAGTTCATGTTGATCTGCAAGCCATAGTTGTAGGATAGACTTTATTAGTTGTAGCATGTGTTAGAGGCCACCAACATCACCAATAACTGTGTCTATGAGACGTCCACTAGTGAATTTAATCCAGCGCTGGCTCGACCTGATTGATGTTGCAGATGTTAATCATCAAGTCATACTCATATTTATACAATGTGTAAACTTACATCAAGTTACAAACAAACAAAAGGGTTAATTCTTATATCTTAACCCTGACACACTCAGCCAAACGTCTTACCCCTAGACCCTTGAAATGGTCACGATAGGGATGCTAAATATCAAGGCAACTGCCGCTTCTATGAACTTGGAGTGACCTATGTAGTGTTTGTCAAGGCTCCACCTAATTTGATTTTCACAGAACATAACTACGTAGAATCTTTAGCTTCATTATCATCTTCCTTTCAAAATCAAAAGCAAACGACAAAAAAAAGTTGAAAAAATACACAAAGATTGAAAACGTCCAACAACAGCATTTGACAGAAACGCGAATCCGATCGCTCCTAAAAAATATTTCTTTTGCAGCTTCGACATCGATTCAAAAGGATTTTCACTTCTTTTGACGCCATTATAGCATCAATATCAGTTGATTCAACCAGCCGGATTTTCATTGCGACTTCATTGGTAAGTAGCTCGTCCCTTACATACCAGGTCATTTGGGCTATATATGGTGTCATCTTGTTCCTAGACCAAAAACATAGTGTGCTGGTTGTGGACGATCACTGCTAACTGACAAAAGTGAATCTATCACATAACAACCACCTAACTTCAAAATTTCACCGATAAGCTTGAATTTCCCGATAATCCAACAACCCTACAACCCTGGAATCTGGAACCTGGCCCTATTAGCCAATTCCCCAGATTCTGCACCACGCGATCGAACATCGACAGTGTGCTGTCACATCAGAGTGCGTGGAATGTAAGTCGAAATTGTTCGGCACAGAGTCACTGGAAAAAAGAAAAAATTGAGACATTTTCGATATGTTTTATGGTTCAAGTGTGCCTGAGAAAAGCCCAGTCAAGTGATGGGTCGTGAGAGAATCTCCCGCATATTCATGGGCTTTACCAATCATTTTCAGACAGAGGGCATGCGCAAGTCCTTGTTTGAAAGTTATATACATACATACAATAAGAACAAGATCCATACATCAACTCTGCAAGGCAGAGTGCACTCCAGTCAAAACTTGGCCTATGCATTCCAAATTTTGAGACGACATATATGTGTCTTCAATTCTTCGTGGTGTGGCTTGCAAAAATATGGTGAGACTCAATGCCTTATTGTCAAGACAATTGTGTTGTATGCAAGAATTCCAAGAGATCTAGTAATCTAACATTTGGCAGATTTAGTTCAGCCTGACCATAAATTTTATTCTGTCTTGTCTGCAGCTTCAGGTGCGACATACTCCCTTTCAAGCTTCAGCCGTGCTAGGGACCAGACTAGCAAGCTCCACACCTATTTTTATGGCCCTGAAGCTTGCTATTCGTCACTCGCTATTGCTGACTACTGTGGCTTGCCGACTGATCATATGTCCTACATTGCAGTTGAGAGGATTCATATCCTCTGAGTGTTCTACATCTCGACGGTAACATTGATCTCGGCGTTGAACTTGGAGTGTCAAACGAGTACATTTAACATCACCAATTGGTCTGGCCTATATTCTGGACTGCCAAGGCATTGCTTTCATCGAATCAATTCGCCTTCCCAAAAATTCCTTGTCGGCCCTTAACCCCGCCTCGTTGTCCATTCAATCAATTCTCGTTATTGGATCATCCAATTGTATATTGATGAATCATCGATAAATAGGACACGAGTAAATGGACATACATTGGGTCCGCGACCGACTAGCCTTTTCTCTATATTTTCCTGAACCGAGTCCACTTTGCTTCTTATCGCTTAAATCAACGTCACCAACGTCGCCTGCGACGTGCCCCACACTTCCCAACTTCTCGACAGCAATTTGGAACCGAGATCTTCACCTCTCGGCCCACAGACCATCACCAGACAACCCAAATACTGGCCCCGGTGCCAATTGCATTGCTTCAACTGAGAATCCAGAATTTGCTCTGGCCGCGACCAACATCTGACAGTAACTTTCGACTCCGACAATCTTTCAATCGACAACAACTCTACCCTTATCTGCGGACTTCGTTGACAATTCGGCCCAAAATATCTTCCGACTCACTGACTCGGGCACTAACGTCTTATTACTATACATCTCACTTAGAACTCGCCGGAGACAACGAAATCTGCGTTCAACTTAGACTCATATTTGTCCTGTCCCTCACTCAACACCAAGTTCATGAAGCATCTCACCATCTAAATCGTCATGTTTCCTGGACAACAGAGAGGCCAGAATGTTCCTCCTGGGGGGCCGACTATGTTCCCCCAGGCCACTTATTACGGAGCCCGTCATCCCCAAACCACTCCCCACCACACTTCTCACCATGTCCAAGGCGACCCGAACGGACACGGAAATGTCAACGGAAGTATAGCTCTCTCCAACCCGGCTCTTATGGGCCACCATAACGGCTATGCGACTGGACAAAGTGTTGGAGTTTTGCAACAGGGAAGCCATTTTACAAACTCCTCCATCCCCAATGGTTCTCATGGTGTTAGAGCTGTCCAGCAACCAGCTCAGTACTCGGAGCATTGGACAGAACAAATGAGGTACTACAAAGATTCAGAGAGAGCCAATGCGACCATGACCGAACAACACCAACCGCACTACTACGCTCGTCTTCGTGCGACTGAGAACAAGGGGATTAGTCCCCCTCTTGTTTCCAACGGCAATAAACCTGGCGAAGAATCTGACGATATGAGACGTCCGTCAGCCATGGTTCAGTCCAACAAGCGCCAAGACTGGAGCAACCTTGATCTGAGTGGCCAGGGCCTTCGCAACCTGGCCCCGGCCCTCTTCATGTACGATTTTCTACAAGAGTTGTTCATCGCCTCGAACAAGATCTCGACACTACCAGCAGCTATCGGTCAACTTCGTCAACTCCGGTTGCTCGATGCCTCGCACAATCAATTGCATGAACTACCAGTCGAGATTGGAATGTGCACATATCTCAAAAAGTTGTTGCTGTTCGAGAACAGACTGACTCGACTTCCGAATGAGTTAGGTTCATTGCATCAGCTTGAAATTTTAGGAATTGAGGGTAACCCAAATCTGGGCGAATACAAACAGGTCATTATGGAGAAGGGAACTGGCGCTCTGATCAAAGAGCTTCGTGAGAGCATGCCTGGTAAGTTTTCATATTATGGACAATCAAATGACTATCCTGGAATAGCCCCGACAGGTTTAATAGCAAGACTCATGTCTTAACTAACACTGAATAGTGCCCCCCCCCCCACCTCCTCGGAAGATGATCACTATCCAGGAAGATGTCTCACCTAAACTCGAGCAGATCAAAGTTTTTACTTGGAACGTACTCTGTGAGAAATATGCTACACCTAGCATATATGGTTACACTCCGAGCAAAGCTTTATCTTGGGAATACCGCAAGAGTGTGATTTTCCGGGAAATTGAAACTCATGATGCCGATTTTATCTGTCTTCAGGAGTTGTCAACTGAAGCTTTTAAGGAGGATTTCAGTCCACATCTGGCGCAATTCGATTACAAGGGTGTCTGCTGGCCCAAGTCTCGTGCGAAGACAATGAATGAGAAGGATGCTCAAGGTGTCGATGGCTGTGCTGTCTTCTGGAAGAATAGCAAATTCATCCTGCTTGATAAGCAATTGATCGAATTTGCCTCTATCGCCATCAACAGACCGGATATGCGTGACCAGCACGATGTGTTCAACCGTGTCATGCCCAGAGACAACATCGCCGTTGTTTGCTTTCTCGAAAGTAGACTGACTGGCGCTCGCATGATTTTGGTCAATGTTCATCTTACCTGGGATACCGCTTTGGCAGATGTCAAGACCATCCAGACCGGTATCATGATGGAACATGTTGAGAAGCTGGCGGACAAGTACGCGAAATGGCCCCCTCTTAAGGACAAGAAAATGATCAAGCCTCCCCGCGATAACTCCGATTTGTACGAACCACCCGCTATGATTGATCCTGCTCCCAGTCAAGAGTACCACAAGAATATTGACATTCCCTTGATTGTCTGTGGTGATTTCAACTCTTTGGCTGATAGTTCTGTGTACGAGCTCATGAGTACCGGGAATCTGGACGCTTCTCATGAGGATTTGAGTAGATTCCACTATGGTAACTTTACCAAGCTGGGTATCCAACATCCTTTCTCTCTCCGCGATGCCTACACTCATCTCAAGAATACACCCGATGAGATGTCCTTCACCAACTATACTCCTGGATTCGTGGATGTCATTGACTACCTGTGGTACAGCAACAACACGCTGGAGGTTGTTGAACTGCTCGGCCCCCCAGATAGAGAGTCTCTTTTGCGTATCCCCGCATTCCCTACGTGGCATTTCCCAGCCGATCACATCCAGCTTATGTCGCAGTTTGTTATCAAGGCCCGCAAAGACAAGAAGATTGGCAGTGGAAGTGATGGGTCTTAGAGAAACCCGCGCATTCTGTCCAATGAGATCAGCTAACGCTACTAGCTTGTGGGTCCTAGTGATAGTCACCAGTAATTAAGTTGAAACCGCTCATAGTGGTAACAACAGCCTGTGACTATTCACTGAGCTGAGTCTTTTTGGCATACCGAAGACAGCTGTCCTTAGTTTGCTTGATATGACTGATTCTTCTTTCATTCCTTTGTCTTTTTGTTGGATCTGGAGTTTTGCCTTTTTCTGTTGTGGTGTTATGTTGCATGTGATGTTAAACGTTTGATTTCAGGGTCTGGGTTTTCTTTCTCCCTTGTGTTGCTTCTGCGTCTGCATTTTATCGCATTCTCTTAGGTCGGTTCGGGAACAGACTAGTGTATCTAATGGTGCGAGATGTGCCATTTCAGTTCTCATTGGCCATTGTTAACCGGAACAAACCCTCGTACCTAGGATCTGGCATGAGTTCTCGATCCCGGTACTGTTTGGTGCGACATAGCATATATGGCGTGGGTAAGGCAAGGAGGCCTGTTGCTTTTACGGTACGGATGGACGGGTGGAGGGTTTGCATTCTCAATGGGGCTCTATGCGTTTGTCTTTTATGTGCTTTTATGTCGTTCTGTTTCGTTCATCTCTTCTTTTATTATGGCTTTGTCCTTTTCTCTCTCTACATCATATCCCTTTCTCCTAGTTTGTGTAGGTTCCCGTCTTGTTGTCAATGTCTATGTATGAATGCTAGTTAGGTTAGTGGTTGGATCGGAATGTCATGAATTAGTCTACATAGAATTGACTATGGTGTCTAGGGTTGGTAATGCCACATGGAAATAGCCAACGGCAGGCATAGAGTATGCCATTTTATATATGACTGAGAAGGGTTGCGTGTATCTGGAGTGACGATAAGGGCGGAACTGGAGCGCATTGTACCACTACTCAATCTTCAATTTAGATTATCTGGTTTTATCAGCAATGAATAAAATGCTGATTACTGCTTTCAATTATCATGAAGCTAGGGAGACAAAAAAAAGTTTTCCGACAGAGTCGAATAGAGCGGAAAAAACGACCTGAAGAAGATGCGTAATCTGGGAATCGAACCCAGGGCTAATCGAAATCATTACCGGATGGCAACGATTAATGTTACCACTACACCAATTACGCGAATGACCATTTACAACCCGTTAGATTTCACGACTTATACTGCTTTCATTCAGTTACATCAATAGGGTTTATGAAACCCCATACATGCAATTGTTTATATCCGTGAGTTTACCATGAATGTACTGAGGGTATTTATGAATTTGACTTAAAATTCAATCCATATCTGGCCATTATGATCCCTGCTTTGTGCCTGGATCTGCCTACGTCTCTTCGCCAACCGAAACCTCCGAAGTATGAAAACAATTTCTTATCAATCAGTACACACATCGTCTATTCAGATCCCCACAAGTCTCCCTTGGTCGAGTCAAGGAACCAACACCAACGCCCCTCCCCTCCCCGCCATATAGACGCAAACATTACTAAAATGACTGCTCAGTGCTATCTAGCATCTTGGTGTTTGATTATGAAGATGCAATATATAGTCCAATGCCAAGTCGGTGCCGATGGCTAAGCCGAAGGGCGTAGCGAAGGGTGGAGCTGAATTTGGGGGAGAGGGTATCAATTGGAGTGAAAGATCTGATAAGTGGATGGGCATCGTGTCTGGTGGGGCGAAATATGGGGAAGGGAGAGAATTGTTTAAGATTGTCTAGTGATGGACGAGGTGTGAGAATGAGGACTCCGAAGACACTGGCGTGTGGGTGTGTTATGGAAGTGCCCATGACACACACCCCGCGGCGGTGTGTTGGTGGAAGGGAAGGCGGCGGATGGACGAATGGATAGATGGTAATGAGGGATGTGTGTGGGTTGGTTGCGATCTAGGAGGGACTTTATTACATCACAAGTCTGAGGCTAGATGATTTAAGGGAAAGGTATAGGGAAAGTATGTTGTATAGGTGGTGTAGTGGTGCAATAGTGTATATGCCAAGCCATTGGGCGACTGGTGTCTTGCTGACTGATGATCACCACATGATTATGAACTCAGTATATAAACCCAATCCTAGGTGTGTATGCCCCTGGGTCTTCGGCCATGTCTAATCCTCTCTCCAACAATCACGCACAATTATAGTGGCGGAATCGTCGGTGTCATCATGCAGGGGCCCTCGCTATAGAGACGACGCGGAATGCTCAGAGTGACATCCATGGATCTCCTGCAGCAACCACTATGCAGGCGCAGGCACAGGCACAGGCTAAGCAGTTTATTTCTAGAAAGGAGAACTTTAACCTGCATGCGACTTATATAGGAACTCGAAACTCGGCTTCGAAACTCAGACTTGAGACGGATCCATCTGAAATGTTGAGTATTGATCTTTGATATTGATGGATACTTTACGGCAGTGACATCGTTTCACGTGTGGTTGTTCGCGTAAAGTGGTTCGGGCTTCAGTAGCGGTGATCCCTGTTGGGAAACAAACCGTAGTCAAGGTACCCCGCGTATAGAATTGGGTGCCATGGTACTTGTTGACATTGGTAGTCGAAATATTGAGTTGAGAGGAGCACAGGAGTGCGTGGTTTCAGTGATTTTGTCGCTTGCTTGTTCCGTTGCTGTAGAGAGGGAAGGGGCAGTAGTACATTGGATTTGCGAAAGTATTGTTTGGTGGGGTGAAATTTGATCTGATAAGGGTGCAATATCTTGCCATTCATTCTCATTTCCGGAGATGCGTTAGTTGGCGCCGCGCGGGTGGCTATTTAGGGTTATTCTAATGCGAGGCTAACCATAGAGATTACCAAATACTTATCGGGATGAAGGGTCATCAATTGTCAAAAAAATCAGCTGTCGGTGGAAGCTCCGATTTTCTTGGTCCATTAGTGGAAGCTGCCTCTTGTATGATAAAATCAAATCCGCATGCTGAGCCTGGATATTCGGGCGTCGATAGTTTAGCAAATTAATTAAATTAACATCCCCAATTCCAATCAATTAACTGTCTTCACATGTCTTGAATTTGCATATCAACGTTTTGACCAGAATCACGAACAAGAATCCGCTGCCCTATCTTGAACCTGTGGTTTCCAGCATTCCCTTGCATCATACAGCTTCAGTTTCCAAATTCATATCGTTAATCCGTCAATCTCCGATCCCGAAACCGACGCCACTCTGCCTGCCGAAGCCTAAAGCATACCGCTCTTTTATCCTCGTTCCCAGATTTCTCATGAGACATTGATCCCATCCAAGCATAACGCCCAATCAAGTAACACGTTTGTCTATCTGTAAGTCAGCTTATGCAATGTCTACCTGCGAAGCGAATATCAAGCCATCCCAAAGTCTTACTACATGATTTGTTATAACAAAAGACCCTTTCTTCTTACGGTAATGTTCCTGACATCTGCCATGCCATAATTTCTCACCATTAGTCCACCACTATCACAGTATCATGATTCAAAAATTCCCTGTAAAAAAAAACCATGTAGTCCTTGGTCCGCTCTCTCCGTCGTAATCTCTCTCCGCCCCGTTGGCCATATACACTACTAGTTCTCTACGTTGCCCTAGCGTCCGTTCAGACCTCCCAATCTGCACCAACACACTCTCCATTCCCCAAGCCTCAAGCCTTCTCGTTCAAACCTGGCGTAAAGTGCCCGGCAACGCGCGCCCTATCCTCCAGGGCCCCCTGGGTTTGCGTTGCGTGATGATGCCCCTCGCTGCCATGGAAAAGCAACTAAACAAGAAAAAAAAAAAGCTTTGAACCAAGTCTGAGTTGTATAGTAGAGCTTGGAGGGGTGGACTTTATCCAGTCCAAAGCCTGAAACCTGCTGAAATCAAACAAAAAAAATACGCAGAGAATTGATTGATAATGATGGTGTTCCTCATGCCTTCCTTCCTCTTACCAAAATCCCACCAAATCGCAGCACAGAACAGCATAATTGCCTCTCAACGCGTTCCTAACGCGCCCAGAAAATATTCTTTCCTTTTTCGGAGGGACTCGCGACGTCGCAGACCTTCACCGCCTATAAAGCTTCTTGATCTCGCGCCCCGGTCTTGGGCTTACTTTCCTCGTCTTGTCCTCATCATGATCCCTTCACATAATATCAAAGCCAGACTTGTTCATTTAAGCCCTTGTTTCTTATATTTGGTCTTGCTTTTCTCTGTGACCAAGTCTTGATATCGTCTTGTTCTTTCTACTACTCTGCGATACCAGCTTCATTGCTAACTGTCATTTTCTAAAGCATTCGCTTTTTCTATATCCAGTCCTGTTTCTATAACTACATACAAACAATGGCTGTCAACGTTTCCCCCTCCAAACAAGTACGCTATATAAATCCGTGACCCCGCCGCCACTTACACTACCCCTGGCTAACTATATACCCCACGTTCGCACAGGCTGCTGCCGCCATTGATGCTTTCAAGCTGGATGGCGAGGCCCCCGTCAAAAAGCTGAGCTTCGACAGGAAGGAGAACGCCTCTCTTTCTGCCACTATTGACGCCTACCACAAGCTTGCCGAGGCTAAGCCGGCTGAGGAGGAGAAGCCCATTGAGAAGAAGGTTGCTCCTGGTATCAAGGAGTTTGAGGCTGATGAGCCCCTTCTCCAAGAGAACCCCAACCGCTTCGTACTGTTCCCCATCAAGTACCACGAGATCTGGCAGATGTACAAGAAGGCCGAGGCCTCTTTCTGGACTGCCGAAGAGATTGATTTGTCCAAGGATCTTCACGACTGGAACAACCGCATGACCAAGGACGAACAGTTTTTCATCTCTCACATCCTTGCTTTCTTCGCTGCCTCTGATGGTATCGTCAACGAGAACCTCGTCGAGCGTTTCTCCGCTGAGGTCCAGATTCCTGAGGCCCGCTGCTTCTACGGTTTCCAGATCATGATGGAGAACATTCATTCCGAGACCTACTCACTGTTGATTGACACCTACATCAAGGAGCCTGCCCAACGCTCCTACCTCTTCAACGCTATTGACACCATCCCCTGCATTCGCCGTAAAGCTGACTGGGCCCTGAAGTGGATCGCCGACAAGGAGTCTACCTTCGCCCAGCGTCTGGTTGCCTTCGCCGCTGTTGAGGGTATCTTCTTCTCTGGTGCCTTTGCCTCCATCTTCTGGCTCCGCAAGCGTGGTCTGATGCCCGGTCTGACATTCTCCAATGAACTAATCTCTCGTGATGAGGGTCTTCACACTGACTTTGCCTGCCTTCTGTACTCTCACTTGAACAACCGCCCCAGCAAGCAGCTGATCCAGAACATCATCACCGATGCCGTCGCTATTGAGAAGGAGTTCCTTACTGAGGCTCTTCCCTGCGCTCTGCTCGGCATGAACGCCGATCTCATGAAGACCTACATTGAGTTTGTCGCTGACCGTCTCCTTGTCGCCCTCGGCAACGAGAAAGTCTACAAGGCCAGCAACCCCTTCGACTTTATGGAGAACATCTCGCTGGGTGGCAAGACCAACTTCTTCGAGAAGCGTGTCGGTGACTACCAGAAGGCCGGTGTCCTGCACTCTGCGTCCAAGTCCAACGAGTCTGGTACTTCCAATGTTCAGGCCGATGCCTTCGCCTTTGACGAGGACTTCTAATCGGTGGTGTATATTTGGAAGAGGGGCGGTTGTCTGTTTGGTATCGAGATATCATCTTGTAGTTTTGTTCTTGGTCTTGGGTTAAACTGGCGTTCTTGTGCTTTTATTTGATTGGTTGGTGATAGTCTCTGTCATTGATCTGGGGTGCTATGTTTTTGATATGTGTTTATGGATTATTTTGGTTTACGTAATGAATATTTCGTCGGTTGGGAGCAGGTGTCTACTTGTGATTTTAACTTGGGAGTTAGTTTACAGGTTTAATGCACATACTTTACAACATATTTTTGGTCCTCTTGAAGCACAATGTGATGTACATTGACGGATCACCGTATCCCTCTTAGTATTTTCCATGGTATCTTGTCCACTCTGAATCTCCCGTCTCAGTCTCTATTTCCGCCCTTTCTTCTTCTTCCCCCCTTTACTCTCCCCCTCCCCCTTCTTCCCCTCCCCTTTCTTCCCCTCCACCTCCTCCCCCTGCGTCTCCTTCACCCCCACTACCACCTCCGGCAACCCCGCCATATTCCTCCCCAGCATCCCCAAACACTGCAGCAGTCTGCCGACCTCAGCCGCCTTAGTTGTTTTGTATTTGAGTGTTGCGCCGCTGTCGGGATCGTAGGTTTTGAGGGAGAGGAAGCCGAGTTTGGTGGTGGTGGGGAGACGGCTGGCGGTGCGGCTGGTGGGGGGTTTGAGGGAGTATTTAGTGGTTATGCGAGTCTGGTAGGTGGGGTTAGCGTTTGTAGGTGAGGATGGAAGTTGTGATGGAGGGGGGGGGGGGGGGGGAAGAGGGTACTTACTGTGTTGGGGCGAGCGCGGAGGAGGGAGGAGGACTGTTCGAGCCAGTCTTGGCTGGTTTTATAGTGGGTAGATTTGCCCATTGTGGTCAGGGATTATGTAGGGTACTCGGCAAGTCGACGGGTTGAAGAGATGTATTGCTGAGTCCAGGAGGTCGAGAAGAGTGTCAAGGTCGCTAGGTACGATATTGTAGGGGGTAGAGCGAGCTTTTATTATAGTGATATTGACGATGCCGTTTGATGTCGTTGGTGGGGTAGTACCTTGCAAGATTAGAGGCTGCGATTTAGTGCTCCAAACCCTTACTTGGTCAATAACCCTACAAATAGCCAGATCACTAAACTACCATTATTCAAAATCATACAAGTCCCAAAGTATGACTACGAATACTTGTTTCATTCTAGATATAAAAACTGAAATACATTGCTGACTGAGCAATTTGACAAGCTAAATTTAGATCTTAGGAAAATCTTGCCAGGCCTGCCATATAACACCCCAGCTCAAGTGTATGGACGTTATCTCATACTCACACCCCCTAAGTACCTCAACGTCTCAACCCGAACCTCTTCTTATAATCTAAATCACACCCTCTTCTTCTAACCAGCCCATTCGATCTCTCCATGGCCGAGTGGTTAGGCCAGAGCACAATATTTCTATATCTGAAATCTCTGAACGCCTGACATAAAGTCTTCGTGGTAGATTGCCCCGGCCTCCGGCCACTAATCGACTCGGTCCCACAGGGCACGCATTAATTTGCTGGTCATAGTCCTGTCCGGGTCCACCACCTAGCTCATTTGTATCTCTAACAAAGGGTTAAGAGCAGAGACTGTAGACACACTGGTAGAAAAGAGGGCCTTATGGGGGCCGCTTTTCGCAGGTCGCATTCCTAGACGGGGGGAGCAACTTGGACATGTGCTGTGGGTGTTCGAGTCTCGGGAAGGGAATAAGGGAAGGTTTTTTCCAAGGGGGTGAGGTCGTTTGGCAAAAAAATAAACCTCTTGAAGTGAGGGTGGCTGGCGATCTTGCAGGAGAACGTCCCTAGACTGAGCTTTTTTGCGCGGGTTTTGAGCAGGTTTTGGAAGGCGGGGGTGGATAGGATGTAGTAGAGAAAGATATTTCGTGTAATACAGATGATCTACATGTTTGCTAGTCTTGAATATAAGTTAAAATCTTATCTTTTTGAGCCTGTCGATGCCAAGTCCATTGTCGTGGAGGCGATATAACTAGCATCGTGACTTTGGTTACACAGCGATGTCAGTCAGGAAGGAGCTCAGTATTAGTGGGGGCATGACAGGGATGTCTATGCTTGCTGTAAATGAAGCTTACTAAGGCTAACAGCATGTTGATGATTAGGTAATATCCGGCTATCCGGAAGCTTATTTAGAGATGTATACAGACATAAATTGTAGACAAATAGCAGACTAATTATTCAGATTTCTAGGCACATGACCAGTTTTATACTTGGCAGCTCGCTGCAGTAGCCCATCACCCGTCCCGCATTTTGCCTCATCATCCCGCAAGAGTGGGTCCCATCACAAGCTCCCCGCTCCGTGCACAAATCTCTACAAAAAAAGGCAACTACTGGCACAACTCACAGCCCAAGGTGATATTGGCCATTATTCTCCACTGCACCATCATCTGCTTACCTCATCAATCGATTATTTGATGCTGTATCGTTATATAAGCCACCCATATTTAACTGTTATTCGCCCACAATCTCACATATTTCTGTCTCATCATCTACCCCGCTCATATAAAACGTTTAGCACTACAACAGCTTCCAAGATGCCCTTTGAAATCAAATCCACCATCACCACCTTTGGTGGCCGCCTGCTGAAGCTCACCCACGACTCTCCCACCACTGGCACCTCCATGGCCGTCAACCTCTTCCTCCCCCCCTCCGCCACCTCTCTGGAGCCCGCCCCCGCCCTCGTTTACCTCTCCGGCCTCACCTGCACCCCCGACAACTGCACCGAAAAAGGCTTCCTCCAAGCGCACGCTTCACACATTGGAATTGCCTTAATCTGGCCTGACACTTCGCCGCGCGGCCTCGACCTACCCGGCGAACACGATTCGTGGGATTTCGGGTCGGCAGCGAGCTTCTATGTGGATGCGACCGAGGGCCCGTGGAAGGATAATTATAAGATGGAGAGTTATTTAATGAAGGAGTTGCTGGCGGAGATTACGGGGCAGTTCAAAGAGGTGGATGGGGGGCGGGTGAGTATTTCGGGGCATTCGATGGGAGGCCATGGGGCGTTGACACTGTTTTTGAAGTATCCGGGAGCGTTCAAGAGTGTTTCTGCCTTTTCGCCGATTGCAAACCCGAGCCAGTGCCCGTGGGGGAAGAAGGCGTTTACTGGGTATTTTGGAAAAGACAAGGAGGTGTGGAAGAAGCATGATGCTACAGAGTTGGTGAAGGGGTGGAAGGGACCGCTGAATGCTTTGATTGATGTGGTGAGTACAGCAAGGGATCATGTGTTGGTGGGTTGAATGCTAATAATGTGTAGGGCACTGGAGACAATTTCTACAAGCAGAAGCAGTTGTTGCCAGAGAACTTTGAGAAGGCTGCCAAAGAGGTCGGTGTCAAGGGAGTCCAAGTTCGGTTGCAACCAGTAAGTCCAGAAGATGTCATGATAAGGGTTGGCAGACACTAACATGCGACATAGGATTATGACCACTCTTACTTTTTCGTTTCAACGTTTGGCGAGGATCACATCAGACACCACGCCAAGTTCCTGTTGCCATAGATGACTTAAGACCTGGTCGGTAGCTTCATAATCAACAGTTTAACCCATTAAACACTAGATTATCTTATTAAATGTACACATATCAAGTCTCACTCATCTTCAACTAGTCCTCTTATCCAAACTTGGCGTCAACCCATCCTTCTCCATCATCATCCTCCTCTCCACCTCCTGCTCCCTTTTAATTCTCTGCCACGCCAACTTCTCAAACGTCCCCAACGCCGCCCACCAATGCCTCCCAGCCTCATGCTCCTTAATCCTCTCCAGCAGATCTGCCGTCTTCACCCTGACCTCCTTGTCCTTGTGGAAAAGGCCGAGAGCTAGGTAGAAGAGGCCGGCGTGGGACTCTGGGGCAACGCTGAGGAGGAGGCAGATTTCGTCGTAGGTGAAAACGGTGCGGGCGAAAGCGAGGTAGAGGTCTTTGGATTGGGAGGGGGTGAGGCGTTGGGTGCGGAGGCGATCGTGCATGTGGTGCAGATCAATGTTTTTGAGGGGGCGGACTGTGTATAGTTGGGCGAGGTCCTGGAGATTAAAGTTAGTGCCATGTTGATGCTTTTTGCATCCTCTTCCTGTTATTCTTGTCTTTTGCTCGACTTACCTGGATAAAACTGTAATAACTCCGCGTATTCCTCCATCCCTCAATCCGCGTAACATTCCCCGCCAACTCCTTACACTTGCTAACCTCATCCGGCCAAACATACCCATGCCCGCCCACCCCCGGCAGCACCGGCTGTTCCCCGCCTTCATCGCCTCCAATATACAAAGCACTAGCACCATACACCGTTTCCTCAAAGGCAGCAGAAATCCGCGTAAACTTGTTGACCCAATCTCGCCACTTGGCCCTGACGACCCGCTCCCCAGCACGCGTATTCACGGCCTTGAGCATGTCGTTCATGAAGGCGACGTCCCCGGTGTAGTCGTTGACGGCGGACGCAGTTGTCTGGTAGTGGTTAACCAGCTGGGCATAGTTGGGGTACTGCTGCTGGAAGTACACGCTGCCCTCCATGACGGCGGCGGGCTCAATCTTGCTCGAGATCTTGATCTTGCCCGAGGGCAGGTCACAGAGGACATCCCACCATTCCGGGTGCATTTCAAACGTTGGGTTTGTTACGCCGGCAATGAACCCGGGGACGTTGAGCAGGTCGTCAATCTTGGTGAGATCGGTGTACGGGAAGGCGTGCCGGGTGAAGCCGCGGAGGACGCCGCCCGAGGCAAGGGCGCAGGCAGCCAAGACAGCCTCGGCAACTTCACCTGATGGCATGTTGTGACCCAGGAAGATGACACGCTTTTGCGTCAAGAGGGCATTGGTCAGAACGATGATGGGGTGAGTGTTAGGCCCGGAGGTGGTTAGGTGGGGGTGCGGAGCGTACTGGGTGGGGGCTTTGGCGTGACCGGCACTGAAGTTTTGGATAAGCTTGATAATGGAGAAGTCGCCGACACTCTCGGGCATGATGGCGACGGGGACCTTGATCGGGATTGGGATCCCTTTGTACATGACTTTACTTTCAAATTCATGGGTGTCTCTCGGCACCGTATACGTGGTCCCCTCCAGTGAAGCCTTAGTTCCTGCTCGTGAAACACCACCGCCACCGCCAGCAGTACGTGGAGGCGTTGACATGGCGGCGTCAGATTGCTCTTGGGCAACCTGTTGTTTGCAGTCCTCGGCCATGTGAAGCTGAATCATCTGCTCAAACTTTTCAACAAAGAGGTCTTTATTATCAGAAGCCTGGAGTAGATGGCGTTCGAGGACAGTGAGACGCGGCATGAGTGAGAGGTCCATGGCATTGACAGCATCATAGAGCATGGAGAGGGTTTCGGGAACTGGGGATTTGAAGTATTCTTCGAGAGCGAGAAGGAGGAGGGGCTATATACCGGTGTTAGTAAAGACTTGACCAAAGTAGCCAGGTAGTTTAGTTACATACTTTGTAGATGTGGAGAAACGGGTGTCTGGTGCAAATCGACATGGCCTTGACTACAGCGCCTCTTCGGACCGTCTTGTCTTGCTTTGTGTTGACCAAGTTCAGGACGTAGATAAGCGGCGGTCCTTCGCCACCTTCAGGTTCTACATCTGACTCTTCCGAATCATCGTCACCATCATCATACTGATCTAAATCATCTCCTCCGTCAATGTCATCCTCATCATCTTCGTCATCCCCCGTCGGCTCTTCTTCAGTTATCCCAGCCTCCTGGTTCCTCCTCCGTTGCCGTCTTCGTCTGCGTCTCCGCCGCTCCTTGGCTTTCTTCTCGGCCTCTTCTTCCTCCTGGCTGATGTCCTTGTGCAAGAAGAAAATGGTCCAGTCCTGGTTGCGCATATGCGCCTGATCCGGCAGCATCAGCTCGGCCAACATGTGTTCATCTCCCGTGATGGCCACCGGATACTGATGCTCCATCACCGGGCCCCGATCAATGTCAAACGAAGCCACCAAAATATACTCGACGTGATTCTCGGTTGATCCCCGCGGATACTGGCTCTTAAGCTTCCGCGGCGGAGGCACCTCCACAAAGCTCCTCCTTATCATTCCATCCCCAACTTCATGATTGCCAACGCCATTCCCCAAATCAACGCCCAGCGCATTCCCTATCTGCCCTCCCCCACCATGCTGCCCGGCAAAATACCCGCCAGAACCACCTCCCATACTACTCGCGCTTGCCGGCGGAATATTCGGCGATCTGGCCGCGCCGCGAATCATCAGCTGGGACAGCGACAACTGGGACTCGGAGCGAGCGGGTGGAAACGAAGAGAATGATGTGCGTTTGGATTGTGTGTGGCTGGTGGTGGCAGAGAGATTGACATCGGTGCCGGAGCGTGTGAGTTCCGGAAGAGGGAGCGTGGGGGGCGCGGCCATTTTTATAGGCCCTGGAGCGTGTGCGTGCGTATGTATGTGGTGTAGGATGTGTGGGAGAGGGTGTGTATTTCTTGTTTGTCACTGTGAGGCGTTTAGGATGGCCTAGTTTGGGCTGGGTTTGACCGGGTTTGTGTATTGGGGTTGCGCTCTACGCTGTGATTAGATGTAGGGAGCGAGCGAGAGCGAGATAGAGAGAGGGGCGGATGCAGTTTGCGCTGCTGCTAGATGCTGTTACTGGGTTGTGGGAGACCAATGTTGGCTAGCTGATTAGTTAACGTGTGTTTCTGTGTGTATTTATTTCTAATTTATGTGAGATTTTTGTTGCTGCGGGCTGCTAGACAGGGTCAGTGAGCAGCAGCAGCAAGTCAGGGACTAGGTAACAGACGAACGGACTAACTATCTGAGTGGACTATGCACTGCGGGTTCCACGCTGTTACGTGCAAGCAGAGAGGCTGGCTGAGGACAGAATAGGGTGGGTTATAGGAGGAGGGGCCATGTTTTGAATGGGCGAGGGGCCTAGTCGTGGGTATGCGGAGCCGGCAGGGGGATGGCAGGGCCCAGGAACATCTGGAGTGATTCGGAGCGGAGATGGACTATGCATACATGTATATATGTAGAATCGATTTGACAGCTGCTGTTAGCCGTGTTTGGATAGCGACAAGATTATCCAAGTGATATAGCCTTGTCAATGATGATATAAGAGTACGTATATCTAATATCCAAGATCTCGAGGGGCGAGATGTCGGTGTATGTCTATCAACTAAGACACAAATGCAGGACACCAATATTCTAGGGATCTCAAGAGCCCTAGTAAAGTGACACCGTAAACTGCCCAGATGTCCACTTCAAGAGACAGAAAAGGCTCAGGAACTAATGCGATGTGCGCACAAAAAGAAACTCCGATCTCACGTCTACAACCCGGGGTCCTGGAATCAAGGCGACCGGCCAATTGATGTATAGATCTTCGTCTATAAGTTTGTAGATATGGATATTTGTAAGAGTTCACCGAAGGGTTCGTCTAATGATTGGATCGAAAGTCGTTTGGTTGGGCGGACAAAGGTTGTTGCTGCGAAGTGGGAGATAAAATTGTGAACCGGTAGTTGACAACTTGGAGGGTCTTCTAGATCGCAGGGTTAAGGCGCAGAAGAAAATATAAGGGTTAGTAATCTGTGGATTAATGCGCAGACAATACTTCATAGATAAAGAAGCATCTGCGATTCAAAATCAACAATCGAAGTTCCAACAGCACAATTCAATGTATCAAAACTGTGGTAAGCTTTCTTCGCATCGAGTGGACTAGATCAATACGATAGGGGGAGAGAACATGATGTGACAGTTTGGTTTGGCGGATTATTGATTAGAGACAAGAGGGAATCCCGCAGAGACTGAGGGTCAAGCGTGTTGACTTGACAACTGCTCTGAAACAACTTTCATGGATGACAGTGTGTTTTATTTGGCTCAATCCAGTATTGGCAGTATTTAGTGAGAACCGTATGACAGGTTAGGAAATTCAAGTATTCAGTGTTTTGTTGAGTATCTTGCTCATTGAATGTAAGACAAGAACATTAACTTAAGAATGCTGTCAACTCGTGGTAATATCTCCCTCCACTATTATATTGCAATCGAATATGAATATTTCTCTTATTCAGGGAGTAAAATAGGCAAATACTATATACATATATTTTATAGTAAATAATAATATTAGCAATGTTCACTCTGTTGAATTTCTGGCATCTCTGTGGGTTTAACCCTAAAACCAACTAGTTGCGACATAACCATTTAAAGTTACCTTCCAGTCTCCTAGGTGCTTAGCTTTTGTTTACTTTAAGCTATTTTAGGACTCAGTCAACAACACCCCATCAACCAGCTAAGCATTTTCTACATCACCCACTTCCAAACCAGCCTTTGTCTTCACTCAACACTATCTCTCTTGTCGCTCCACTCACACCCATCATCACATTGTGCTACGACCTCATCAGCCTTGTTGTTATCACCAACGTGGAACCCGACTTGTGATCCGTGTCCCAGCTTCTAGCCGCGCCCCTTCTCGCTTCATAACTCTGCAGCTGTGGAGAGTCTGGAGCTGCATTATAACCGATTGTATTGTCTCAAACCCCACAAAATAAAATCAATTCAATTCGTAAGCCTAGCAGATCAACACTCCCACCCACAGACAATGTGCATCTAGTCTAACATGTTCGTTTCTGTCTCGTAGTAGTACATCCCTTCGCTTTCCACTACCGCTGTTCTGGAACCCTGGAACCTCACGAATCTTGTCTTGTCTAGACACCCCTCTATCTGCATACCAGCCGCCCCCCTCCCCTCAGAAACCCACTATATACCCATAAATCCCACCTACACAATGACCAGTCCCTTCAAACCCTCACCTCTTGGTTTTAGTTCACCTACCCGCAGCTCCCCTTTCCGTCGCCCGGAGCCATCATCAACATCATCCACCACAGCCACCACTTCGGGCATAGCTACACCCCAAAACCAAACCCCTTCCTCCTCACCCATTAAACAATCCACCATTTCCCCTCGCATCCTCAACTCACCCTTTCACACCGCTAAAACTACCACCGAAACCACTACGAGTACACCACGCCCCAAATCCTCCCATAACCTTACCGCATCGCCGGGTGGTCTTCACTCGCCCTTCGGGACTCCGCGGTCAACCGGAGCTCCTGGGTCGCCGCCACAACATACAAGGCCAGGACTATTGGGATCTTTTGGAGGCGTTTTGAATTCTCCTGCGGGTTCAACGACGAGTCAGACCACGGCGACAATGACAAGAAAGGCGGTTAATGCGGTGTCGAACGCAAATGCGTTGTCACAATTGCAGCCGGCGCAGGTACGGACTTTGAGAGAAGGGTTTCAGATTCTCGATCGAGATAGTGACGGGTTTGTTAATCGCGAAGATGTCGCCGATATGCTGAATCAGCTGGGTACGTCCAATGATATCAGGTCCTCTGGTGATTATCACATGCATATTTGCTGACACTTTTTATGCTATTTATAGGACTTCCTGCTACTCCATCTGACATCGCCGCTTTCTTCCCCTCTTCCTCTCCCCAGACAATGTCCATGGCCATCTTCATTAACACTCTCGCTTCTGCCCTTGCTGCCATGTCCTCCAGCACTGAACTCCTCTCTGCTTTCAGCGCCTTTGACGACGATGATTCAGGCCAGGTTGACCTTGTCGAGCTCAAAGATACCCTCCTTAACACTGTCCCAGAACCCGGAGAGCGTCCGTTAACCGAGAGTGAGATTGACCAAGTTATTAATGGGTACACTGCGAGACGGGCGTTCAGCAAGAAAAGTATGGCGTCAGCGGGACTTGGTGGGATGGGGAAGAGGGGGGAGGTTTTCAAGTATCAGGACTTCATCAATAATGTTATGAGTAGCGGACCAGCGGCACCGGTTCCGGATGAGGAAGAATAAGGGGGAGGTTGGTTTTGTGTGACGTGGGAAAAGATCTTGTATTATATTTTCTAGGTCCTATTATGTACGACGGTGATTTACGGGAAAGATGTTCTTTTGTTTTTATGTAGAGGAAGTTTATGCTACTTATGCTGCTTACGTTGTTAGATTATTGTGATGGATTGGCGTTTCTAAGTAATAGGTAATGAATGATAGCTCTCAAGTCTATATTTTTTCCTTTTAGTGATGATCTCTTCATGATGTTAATTCTTCATCTTAGCATGTTATGGCAATTTACACATGTCATTCACGTGCCCAACCCTTATTTCCAACACTCAACTTTCCAATCTTCACCTTTTTGTGCCAGCTTGTCCTACTTGTCCTGTTGACCGCAGTGACATCACCAATTCCATTTCATCCATGCTCACCAGCATCATCTTCACATCCTCCCTAGCCCATCATCTGCACATGATAGGAGACAGATCTCCCAACCAGACATTGTCATGTTTCATCAACTATGCACCAGACAGTCATCAGAATGCCTGCATGTACATATATGTGTTCTTCGTCCCATGTTGGGGTTTTCTGTTTTTGTCTTTTTCATGGGGACAGGACATAGGTATATGCATGCAAGTGGTGTGAGGTTGTGAGGTCGTGGCTTGCATGTGGCGTTAGGGTTGTAATATTGTTGGTAGACAATGATGTTCTTTAGGGAGGGAGGACGTGGTTTGTAGTAGGTGGAGAGGGGGACCACGTTGGCGAGGAGAGGATTATGAATGATACATATGCAGGGACACCTCACTGGCTGCAGAATGGGTGCATGATAGGCGTTCGCCTCCTTTTTGGTGGGATGGTCGGTGAAGGGTTGGATTTTTGTTGTGAATTGACAAAGAATGTTACCTCATCGTTTTGAACATCTGGAGACGACAAAATGTATGTGAGGGTGTTCTTTGAAGATTTGAGAGTCATAAGAGTTTGTGATTATATTTAGGGTTGTGTGTTTCATCCCTTGCCAATTGTGGTGATTCTCGGGGACAATCCTTCTGGCTTACGAAGTTGACTCGGAAGGAAGAGGGTCCCCTGGACATCCTTTGACTAGATCCTTTACTAAAATACTATCCAAGAGTTTATCGAAGGTTCGAGAAACTTTTGTATAGTAGAGATGAAAAGCCCCATTTGATAATTGTTGATAAGGGGTATATTCTTTTAAAGGGTCCGAAGAGCGGTCCATGTGTAAATGCAAGCTAGCAGCTTGAAAGCTTGAAAATGAAAGAAAAATGTGACATTTGGTCATTTGCTGCTGCAAGTGGGTGAGTGAGTTTGGGCTTGTATATAGTAGGAACATGGCCGACTATGCAGGGTTTCTGACATGTGACTTCATTGAGAATTGAGAAGGGGACATGTCACTTCGTAAAATTGTATCTGCGTATCGCTACCCACGAAGCCATCACAACTATAGAGATATTTACTCATTACTTACATGGATATTCATCAAGGCAATCAAACCCAGGCTCGAGATAAATGACAATGGGATTCTCATCCGAGTTTCGTGAAAATAAGAGAATTACTCGTCGTTTTTGCAAACGCCGATATTTCTTGACAGACCTGATTGTGGTGCTTGGCAAGCAAGACTGGGCTAGTGTTGACAAAAAGGGTTGCTTTTATTTCTCGTCGGACAGAATGGGATTTGCTAGAGGGGAGGATTTGCTTGTTTCCGGAAAGTCTTTATTGGTGGAGGGGTTTTGTAGTGGTGGGTTGACGATGTGATGCTTTGACTCTGGGAATTATTGTGGTTCATCACCAATATCAGGAATTGTTGGAACATGAGTGGTAGTGACTCTAAGCCCATTATTGTAAAGACACTTGACCCATATTCTTTCTTTATTTTTATAGACGATATTCATTCAGACCAGGTGGCCTCCGAACTACACATCCTCAATATCAAACCAAGACAAGCCCCGACGTCCTGCTGAAACCCATCCACACCTGAGAACCCTTTGGCTACCATTGCATATAACCTAACCGACCAAAAAGACATTCCACCATATCTGGTCTCGCTATCTCCTCTTAAGTTTCCAACCATTGAAAACCCACATAATCAAGATATCAACTTATGACGCATAGCTGTCTTTTCTGCCTTCTTTCCTTCTCTCATAAGTAAAGTGTTTACCAATATTTACCAGAACCCCCAGTAAAAACCTTACACAAATATCTCGTGATAAGCCCTTGATAACCCCCTACCACGTGTAAAGGCCCTTCTGTATCCAAATCTCTACGCGTTCCTGCCGGATATTCCCCGTCTGTTGTCTCTCTGAGTGTTGGTTGGCCTCTCTTTTTCTTCTTTTGTCCTTTGATTTTTTTTAATAGATCATCCAAACCTCATTGTGAAATGCTGCCTCCTATTGCCGATCTCACGGGCCATCGTGAATATCAACCTCTTTCTTTGTATTGCTAGAAGGTTGGTAGTATTTTGTTTTTTTCCCTTCCCTGTGAGCTGGCTGACTGCGGACAAGCCCCCCTGTTTATAATTTAAATAATAAACATAATGCCGTCTTGTATATGTATAGTTGGCCGTCATAGGTTTCGGTATATTTTGGCCTGTACGCTGTTTGTATTTCGGTATACGGCATATTCGATTCGGTTGAATATTGATTCATTTCACTTGAGAGTTGAATGTCATATTTTGTTATATATTGTCATTGCTTGTCTTGGCTTTTGTGCATTTGTCTCGGGTTGCCTTCAATAGAAATGAAAAAAAGTTGTCTGCTTTCATCATTATATACATATATACACATTAAGTCGTTATGAAAGAAATCACCGATATGTCATTCATGTGAATATTGTCTTCTGCAACCACTATCTTACTACTCCTCAACTTGCAGAAACAGCCTTTTCCGGATCAAAGTTCCATCTTTTCCCCCATCACTTTATCCCATATACGCCATAATCGGGATCCGGTCTCCACTGTGAAAGTTGAATCCTTTATCCTAGTGGCTCCGCCGAACTTCCCTGTCCATCCTTTTCAAGATTTACAGGTGCCGGCCAACGACATCTCTCACTGAAGCGCCCTAAAGACTTGTTCAACCACTTGTCTTTGTTAGTCTGATTGCTGTAGTTGATGTCTGTCACTTGCTCTCCACACCAGACAGACACACATATACACATATCACCATTCGGCCCTGTCTCTTTTGTAAAGTTACAACGGTCATTCCTCCAAATTATCTGGGCGTTTATTCATATGCTTGAGACGGCAGAGAAAAGAGGATAGTCCCGTCTAGCGTTGCTAGAACCTTCGGCTGAGGAAAATCCCCATAAATTGAAAAACGGAGTAAGGGACAATCATGACAGGCTTTGCATGGTCCGTGGCAGCAAAGAGCGAGATATCATAAAAACTGGGTTTATTTACTGATACAGAAATTGAAGAGGTCTGCTGATATCAGAGCAGAATCTTAACTGCTGTCTATCGAACATTGTGATTTAGAACCCAAGTTACAGAACGAACGGTGACAACCTGCAGAAACTACGCACTCAGCCTCCTACCACAGTATCCATTGCTTATTTCAAGGCAGACTATATCTGCATTTACCCCAATTGTTACTGGCTCTTTGCTGTTTATTTAGCTTCAAAGTAAATAGTTGCCTAGGCACTGAACTTTCTGATCTGTCGACGGGGAAGGAGAAGAGGAGGAGAGAGCTACTTTATATGTGCATATTCACCCATCTGTATATCAAATAAGTCTGCATCTCATTTGAACGAGTTTGTTATTGACTGTCTGCAACGGTGCTTGCTGCAACAAATCAACCAAGAAACGAAAAATAAAGAATAAAAATACCAGCATTGAGTCTACGGTATATCACACTTGTTTCCAACGCTCATCATTAGCGTTTACCAATTCCTCGTCATTCCTCTCTTCTTGCTCTTGGCCTACTCCGCTTGTTTCTTCAGAGTTCACAATACTTGCTCCACGCCCATTCAATCCATATAATCGGCCCCCCCCCCCAAAAAAAAAAGTCGACACAGCGCCCAAATTGACACCATTGATCATACTAGATACTACATATCTCAGTACCTACCTACTTTGTGCTTGATTCCCCACCCATTTACAGACAATTGCCTGCCTGCCTTTTTCTTTTATCCGCTATAATCACCGGGACTTCCCTCGCAAAAAGGAGAAAAAAAAGCTTCAGCATTTGCGTCACTGAACTACAAACTTGATGTAGAGATAGGGCAGCTTGCCAAACCGACGCCTTCCATTGTTTTCACATCGGGTGCCACTGCCTCAAGATTTTTTTTCAACTCTATTGTGGTGACTGTCACTATCCATTTGGTTACTCTTTAGTACAACTGCCACCTTCGTTGGACGCACTTGCCTTGTGCTATTTTCCCAGTATTTTTGCCCTAAGCTTTTCTTTTTGCTTCCGCGCCCTTCTATTTTCTATTCTTTCGAATCTTCCTGCTCCGCCATCCCTCCCCTCTATTTTCCCTTCCCTTCTCCTTTTCCCGTTCTGAAGAAGACTCTCCGGAAGGCATGCGGCTCTTCAATAAAAAGGTTTCTGCTTTTTCTTCTTCGTTGTCTTCATCAGCGTCGTCCTCTCGACCAGCACCACAACCAACACCACAGCCGCCCGCTCATTCTTCTTCATCCTCTGCTGCCCAGCCACAGCCCCAGCCGCCGCCGCACCACTCTTCTAGTTCCCGGCACCCCTCGCCATCACACGCCCACCCGCGTTCGCATTCCAACTCCCGCTCACAGTCACATTCGCGGTCACATTCACATACTTCCGCCCCGCTCTCTCCGCAGTCACTACTTGACAATCAACAGCAGCCACCCCCACCCCCGCCGCCGTCCCACGACCCCGGCAGCACTAACCTGAAAAAGGACCCTGCGTCGTCGTACTATACCGCTGCTCCCCAGACCGCTTCGACTTCGACTCCGTTGTCTTCTGCCACGGCACCGCCACCTGCTTACTCGGCCGGGTTCGATCATTTGAGGTCATCTCAGTCAACTAGACAGCACTCACGACAAACTTCGCAGCCCCAGACGTATTACTCGCAGCCCCCACATTCGTCATCACGGACTCCGTCGCCGCCAAAGCACAATCTGCCCTTGCGATCTCAGAGTCACAACTACCACCGCTCTTCCATATACGTTCCGCCTGCCTCGTCCGGTGCTCCGTCTTTCCAACATAAAACCGGTGCATCCCCTACAGAGACACCTGCTTCGTCGTCTCGTCTATCTTCCCCCCCGCCGTATTCGAGATCACCCCCGTCTACGTCACACGGAATTAAACCACCTTCAGCTTCTCGAGTTCGTAAAGTTTCCTCTCGTGGGGAACCTGTGATTTCAACTACTTCATCGGCCCCTACTTCCCCTCCGTTGGCTCCGGTGAACCCCCCATCTGAACAATACGCTTCGGCTACGCCACCAAAACGGTCATCCCGGTCTTTCATTCGTCGTGACCTTGGACTTGGATCCCGTCGTCACAAAACGGAATCTGACGCAGACACCCATCCTTTGAATCTGCCCCCCGAACAGCGTGATCGCCTTTCCAGCAAACGTCTCTCGCAACAACAGAAAAGATCGTATCACAACATGTCGGACAAGATGGATATTGACGACTCGGCCTCTGTGCCTTCTACTCCCGCCCCTGCGCCTCCTCCACACCGGTCTACTCCCACTAGCCCCAAGGGCACCCCAAAATCGATGGTTGACGAGGCTGAGGCCCATAAAAATACCGGTAACCGCTACTTCAAGGAAAAGAACTATACTGGTGCTATTGAGGAGTACTCCAGAGGTACAACACAAATAATCCTGCTTGTGTAACACACATTGCTAATTATATCTATACAGCTATTTCTTTGATTCCTACCTCTGCCACCTACCTGAGCAACAGAGCTGCTGCTTATATGTCAAACTATCAACTTGAGGCTGCTCTTGAGGACTGCTCTCTTGCTTCTAAACTTGACCCCTTGAATTCTAAGATCTTGCTGCGCTTGGCTCGTATCTACACTGGCCTTGGTCGTGCCCAAGAAGCTCTTGACACTTTTGCTCGGATCAACCCCGCTCCCAGTGCTAATGAGATGCGTCAAGCCAACGACATGATCAAGCACATAAAGACTGCTCAAGAAGTTCTTGACAACCCCACCGGAAGCCCTTCTATGATAATCTACGCTATCGACCAGGCCGAGAAACTCCTGCTTCCTGGATCCCCTAAGCCACGCAAGTGGCAATTGATGCGTGGCTCTGCTTACCTCAGGATGGCCGATGCCAACTCTCTGGGTGAGGCCCAGAACATCGCTACAAATCTTCTCCGCTACAACAACAACGACCCCGAAGCCCTTGTTCTGCGTGGTCGTGCTCTGTACTGTCAAGGCGAGAACGATAAGGCTTCACAACACTTCCGCAAGGCTCTCAGCTGTGATCCTGATCTCAAGGATGCCAAGACCTACCTCCGTATTGTGTCCAGGCTTGACCGCATGAAGGGAGAGGGTAACACAGAGTACCGTGCTAGTAACTGGGAGGAAGCTATCAAGAAGTACACCGAGGCTTTGGATATCGATCCTACCAACCGCGGTACCAACTCCAAGCTTTACCTGAACCGCGCTCTCTGCAACATGAAGCGCTCTCAATTCAAGGAAGCTATTGCTGATTGTGACCGTGCTCTCAGTCTTGATTCCCACTATCTCAAGGCTCGTAAGACCAAGGCCACTGCTCTCGGGCAGGATGGTAACTGGGAAGAATCTGTCCGCGAGTGGAAGGCAATTCATGAGCTCGACCCTGAAGACCCTACCATTATCAAGGAAGTTCGGAAGGCGGAGCTCGAGTTCAAGAAGAGCCAGCGTAAGGACTATTACAAGATTCTCGGAGTTGATAAGACCGCCGATGACGGCCAGATCAAGAAGGCTTACCGCAAACTGGCCATCATTCATCACCCCGACAAGAATCCTAACGACCCTGAAGCTGAAGAACGCTTCAAAGACATTAGTGAAGCGTACGAAAATCTTAGTGACCCTCAGAAGCGCGCCGCTTTTGACAATGGCGATGACATTGACATGAGCGACATGTTTGGTGGCGGTGGTATGGGTGGTATGGGTAACCACGGCTTCGACTCTGAAATCCTGTTCAACATGATGGGTGGTCAGGGTGGTGGCTTCCGTGGTGGTTTCGGTGGCTTCCCTGGCGGTGGATTTGGCGGCCAGCGCGCCTCCGGCTTCGGTGGTCAGGGCTTCCACTTCTCGTGACAAAATGGCATAAATGGTCAGGGTTATGATAGGTTTGCGAATAAGCATAGACACCGCCGCCGTGGTACGTCAGACTCTTCCTCGACAAGTTCCTCTAACAGTGATGATGGCCTGGGAAAACCAAGGACATCTGATTCGCGTCGAGCCAAGACCGCTTCATACAACCGTGAGAAGGTTATGGCTGAAAACGCTTTGCAGCGCAACATGGTGATTGACGTCATGAGGTCTTGGAGTAGTGTTGCCATGGTATCTCTGGTCTTCATCCCTATGAATGTACTGGTAATGTTAGCTGGTGTCGTAGTGAGTCTTTACTCGGTGTACTTATTGGTCTTGTGGTTTGCTGTCATCTTTCGGAGTTATGGTTTTGATTTTGGGTTTCATGGTTTTGGTTCTCTTGATTTTGCGGCGTTTGGTAACAGCCCCTGGGGAGGTGCAGCTGGAAATGGTCAAAATGAAAATGATAGTATAGATGATTCAGCTGCTGATTTCGGGCTTGATGAGGATATCTATGATGCAGAGTCTTTACATATTGATGCAGAGTCTGAAGGGGGTAGTGATGATGATCTGGGTTATATCATAGACACTGGAGACGAAGAGGATGTGGGATTCATCAGACTCTGACTTGGAGGACTCTGGTGGTACGGATGACAACATGGAACCTGCAACGGTTCCTTTGTCAGCCAATTTGGCCTTTCGACCGCGACCGTCAGAGCAGGACTCTGGTGCGAAATAATAGTGTCCACTTTTTAACGACTTGCATCTACATTCACATTAACTTGGGTTCTTTTCATCTACTTAATCATCTATCAATGAATGACCAACTAGATTTTTCGTTCTTCATGTCTTGTTCTCAATTGAGTGATCATCTATGTGAATGTTACTGTCTCCTAATCAAACATTCGCTGATCATAATTTGTATCTATCTATCCCCCAAAAAATCAAAACGCCAACGCCTTTCGTAAATGCAAACCCTCAAATCAAATACAGTTTCACTTCAACCTTCCTCCATATTTGGCGTCGGTCCCCCGACCCCCTGACCGCCCGTCATCTCCACCACCATATCCACATCCGCCCGACACTCGGGCATACTCTGCGCAATCTGTTCCGCTAGGATATCTCTAAATTGACCAAATGCATGCATTTTCCCCCTCATGAGTTGGTTGGCGCGGTGGACGAGTTCGAGGAACTCGCGGGTGTAGATGTCGGGGTTGCGGCCTTCTTCGACATAGCTGATAAGTTCAGGGGGGACGGAGGGGAGGTCGGCAGTGGTGGGGAGGGCGCGGAGGAGGGAGGAGAGGTCGTTGCTGAAGAGGGGAGTGTTAGTTCAGTTTAGTGAGGGTGAGTTGGGGAGTTGGTTGCGGGGGATGTACAGAGATTCGGAGAGGACTTGTTGGGAGGGGCGGCCACCGGAGGTGTCATAGTTTGAGGTGATCATCATAATTTTGAACATATCATTTATAATGTTGCTGATTTGGGCTACGAAATTGGTGTTAGTCCGGTGGTGTATAGTGATTCAAGTACAATGTTTCTGGGCTTACTTTCGAGTTCGTCATGAGCTGGAGACTTTTCAGTAGTTTCTTCTTTCCCCTTTGTGGCCATTTTGTTGATTCCCCCTAGATTTGTGTAAAATTGGCCGAGTTCCAGTGGGGTTGTTGTGGTGGTGATTTATATAGACAAGGCTGAAGTTGGAGATGCTAGTCTCTCGGCTGGTGTTCAGCCTTGCGTATCTGGATATCCCACTTTAGTCAGCAGTGCGCTAAAGCATGGGTATCTACTGGGATGCGACTATGATGATTTTCGTTTTTACAGTCGTGCCTAGTTTTGCTGGTTTTACAGAGTATATTCATGATGAGATGAATAATTTTTTCACATTTTAGGTCGCGATCACTGGACTAGTACATCTACAGTCTTACTAAATCATCAGTTAAGTCTCCCTTTGATTTTGCTCCCCTTTACTGTATTGCGTGTAGATTTTTTAGTCTGTCTTTTCCCAATGCCGTCCCTTCCTCAGGTAACCATGAAGCACATGTTATCCCTGCAATAATTTTTCAGGTAGAATTTCGCAGCGAATTAATGAATTTTAAATCTTTTTTTCCTTGATTGAACACTTACAGCAATTCCGACATGCCGTATCGAATCTAACTTCTAACCATCGCCACCAATTTAAAGCGACATCTGTTTTTGGGTTTCCCATCTTTGCCTCTTCATCAGCGTGGCATTAAATTAAAAGTACATTTGTTTGAATTTTTTGTTTTGTTCTGCTTAACACTGCTCATCTCCACTTTTGTAGACTTGCCTCGTCGCATCACCGCGCACGTTGTAAATTCCATCTGTATATACTTACCGAACCTAACCCCATCGATACGCACCTGTAATAACCTCGACACACCATATCTGATCCGTCCCCCCGATATGCTGCCGCTCACCGGCCAACCATTTCCTCACCAAACCCCCCACTAGGCAAAATGTTCCCTAGCGCAACTTCTCAGCCCGCTTCACATCACGACGACGTCTCCATTTCTTCACTTTCAAGTCTTGACGATGCCCCTGCCTTGACTATTGCTTCCAATGCCCAATCTGTCGAATGGCTGGCCACATCCCGTGCCAAGCGGTCGACTGCCGGTAACCGTTTGAAGCAGATGCTTGCCTCAGAAGCCGAACGCGTTGACCCGGAAGACGACTTAGAGCTCCTGTTCGCTGAGGATGAAAACGACGGCGGCTTCGAATTCGACGGGAACGATGAAGATCTAAACCTAGACTCTGAGTCTTCGAGTGAGGATGAGGACAACGGAGATGACTTGGAGGGTGAGCGCGAGTTGGAAAAGGCAGACAAAGTAGCGCGGAAGCGGCGGGCACAGGCTGTGCTTCCGGTGAAATTCCGGAAGAAGGTGCGGATTCAACCGCCAGGGGAAGATCCGTTTGCCGAGGCGCCGAGAGTGGTGATTACGGGGACCGGCGTGACGCCACGAGATGTGGTGAATCAGGCAAATGAAGCGGCGAGGGCAGCGGCACGGTCGAAAAAGAAAGAAAGGATGTCGTGGTTGCCGACGGAAGGGCATCAGCCAGTGCGTGCCTCAGAGAGACGAACGACAAAGAAAAGTAAGGAGATGCTGCATCAGAGGATGAGAGAAGGTGAGGAAAGAAGGAAGAAGCATGTGGCGGCTATGGAAAGGCAGGCTGAGAAGAGGGAGGCGGCTAAAAGAAAGCCAATGACTCAAGAAGAAAGGATCGCAGAGGCATTGGAGGTGGAGGAGAGAAACTCGAAAAGTTTGAATAGGTGGGAGGAGGCAGAGAAGACAAGGGAGGAGGAGCGGAAGAAGAAGTTGGCGGCGTTGAATGAGCGGACTCTGAAGGGCCCGATCATCACGTATTGGAGTGGGGTGAGAGAGTGGAACGACAACATGAATGGAGCGCATATGGCTTTGGAAGAAAAGCCCAAAAGGAAAAGGGTTAGCAAGGTGAAGGAGAAGGAGAAGGAGAAGGTGGAAGAGAGTGTTCCGGAGGCTGTTGTAGCAACGGCTAATGTCGAAGTTGTTCCGGTTAATGGAGCACCTCTGACACCGGCGACTGTACCTCTAGAACCTACCCAACCTCCATCAAATTCAGCCTCTATACCGGAACCTTCAAAGTCTCCGTTATCTTCGGAACCTAAGCCGAATCCCCCAGATGCTGAAGGCGATGTCTCTATGACAGATGCTCTTGCTCAACCTCGACCACAATTTGAAGCTCAACCTTCTGTCTCAATATCACAACTTCCAGCAACTCCTTCACAACCAACCCCCTCAATACCAACGACACCAACAACCCTATTAGAAACTCCACAACTTCAACAACCCTCTTCTCAGCCACCGCAACCATCACAGCAAGCCTCTCCCACTTTAACTTTTCAACCTTCCCCACTTGCCACGCCTCCACCACCAACTGTCCTTAAGAAACCCGCCGGTCTCCAACTCCCTCCTGGCTTTGCTCCTCCTCTTGACGACTGCAATCTGATGCCTCCACCTCCCCGACAATTATCAAGGCCAGCCACTACCAGTGTCCTCGCCGCACCAGTCCTTGCACCGCCGCTAGGTGCACCGAATCTTTTAGAGGAGAGCCTGACGTTGTCAATGGGACTTAGTGCGCCCAAAATGTCGGCGTCGGGTGGCTTCTTGACGATGCCGGGAACGAATCAGGGTCAGAAGGGACTGGCGATGCCAGCAGGCTTCAAGACGAATGGAGATGGGGGTCCATATATTATGGCCGGTTTCACCAAACCATTGAACGTTGTTTCACCTGTTGCTACTCCGGCGATGGGCACTCGGGCTGTTGATATACCAATGACTGATGTATCAAATGAGAAGACAGAATCCGAGAGAAACTCTGTCGTTTCGAGGCCTTCAGTTGTCGAGAGTGTTCAGGTTCTAGAGGATTCTGTTAAGGGGACGCCAAGACCAGAAGAAAAGCCAGATCATGGTCCTCCCCCTCCGGGGCCGAACATGCGCACAGCGTACATCCTCCAGAACTTTGACGAGAATGTTATTCGTGATAAAAGTATACAAACGCAGCTGTTGTTTGGACAGAAGATGAACCGGATAGCCAGTAAGTTTATCAGTGCTACATGGTACTCCACTTCTTCCACTTACCGTTACTAACTCTTTGTAGAACCGCAAGCGCAACCTCTCTGCGTCATCACCAACCAGCCTGCTAAGTACCGAGACCCCGTGACTGGACTGCCGTATGCCAATGTATGGGCATACAAGCAACTGAAGAAGTTGACCAGAGGCGAATACAGCTTCAGTAAATTGTTGGGTGCTTATGTTGGTGACACGACGGTAGCGGCTAAGGGTGTCCCTGATAGATTTTTGAAAGGAGGACCGAAGCGAGAGGTCAAGGAAGAGAAGGAAAAGGAAAAGGAAAAGGAGAAACAGGTCGAGGAGGTCTCAAACTCGGCAGTGGTTCCCACTCCGGCTTCAAAGCCTGAGTCAGCTGTTCCAACGGCCGCTGTGGCCAGTCAGTCTCCAGTGCCCCAAGAATCAACTCAACCCCTCGCTCAATTTCCAGTGGTACCGGCACTAGTCTCTACACCGGCCCCACAGCCTATTTTAACACCTGCCACGACGTCACTCACCCCTCCGGTAATTCCTACCCAGCAACCACAGCATAAACCACAACAAGCCGCCTGCGTTCTAGCAACTCCTCCAGCAAATAACTCTGCACCTATTCTTCAGCCCCCTCCCGTCCCTCCGCACCTCATGAAACCACCGGCTCCCGCCGCTCTTCCAATCACAAACATGGCCCCTTGGGGTGTCCCACGGCCTGCCCCGAAGTCACGGGCAAGGCCCAAAACACAAGCTTCCGCTGGAAGGGCGCCCGCTACGCAATCTCCAGTGTTTAGATCAGCAGGGCAGACTGGTAATGGGCCAGGACAGGTGCAGCAGAAGAATGCGAGGACGTTTCATGTTACGGCGCCGGGGCAAACGTTACCAGCCAGGAACTTGCAGAGGCCTGCGACGACTCCTGTTGGTACTGGTGTTGGCATCCGAGTGAATGGGGGACCCGGTGTTGGTACTACTAGCGCTCCGCAGAGTCCAGGTGCCACAAAAGGGATGCTTTCAAATAGGCCGGCTCCACTAGCAGTGGGGCAATCTACGACAATACTAATGCAACAAACACAGCCTATGGGCCAGTTACAAAAGCCACAACCTCAGCCCCAGTTGGCCCGGCCTGCTCAACAACCTGTTCAACAATCGCTTCTGCAGAAGCCGGCCGGTGTCACTGGTCCAAGCGTCTTAGCGGCTCCGGCAGGTCAGAAACAACAGGTGCAACCCACGCTAGCGCAGTCGAAAACTCAAGGCCAAGTCTCTGGTCAATATCAGCAGCCTGTTCAACGGGTTCTGACGCCGGGGGCTCCGATAATGGGGCCAATTAGAACACCGCAGGCTCCAACACAAATTCCCGCTTCTATCCAAAGTGCTCAGGTGGCGAAACCGGCACCTCAGCCTCTAGCGAAACCAGTACCTCAAGCAGTCCCTCAAGCAGCTCCTCAAACTAAGCCTGCCGTGTTGGCTGCCCCTGTAGCAGCAGCTTCATCAGCACCAGCTGTCCAAAAACCAGCAGCATCAGTCCAGGCTGCTCCGTCTGCGGCCAACAGACATATCAACGGTACCAACGGAAACGGAAACAACGCAAACCCCAGCATAAATGCAAATGGAAATATAATGGTAACAGCATCCCATATAACGGATCCGGAGTGGCCGAAAGCAAGTAGGTAGACAATATTTTTCCTTGTTTTGTTTTATTCATTATAAATAGATACCCGACCTCGAACAAAAATGTACATAATGTGGTCAATAAATTTCTCTGCTCAAGTAAAGAAAGTACGTTTATTTGAATATTACACGGTGTCTGGTTACACATCAGGATCACGTGATGGGATATAATGTATACTGTTCAATATTCATATTTAATTTCATTGAAATTATCTTGACTCGACTAATTTGATTGCGAGTGTGAATGACAATAGATAATAACCCCCACTAATAAAATGTAATAAATAACCCAGAAGATTAAAAAAAATATAAAAAAAAAATAAATCAAACCTACAATCCAATCATAATTCGCAAGTTCCGGTTCCCGAAAATCCGCTTTACTTACTCCAGCATCCCAACCATCCAATCCCCTTTCCCTTCCCAATACACCATCTCCACATCCACATCTCCATCCTCCCCCTCAAGCCCACTACTTTCATCTTCGTCTCTATCATTCTCCCCCTCCTGCTTGAAAATTGGCGAATGTAAAGCCCCCGCCAACTTATATCCCACCCCCCTTGCCCCCTCTACATCTAACCTCCCCAGCCGACTCCTCTTCGCTACCGCCGCCGCTGGCGGCGGCGACAAAAACGTCGTAAAGGCCACCGGGGTGTCTGGGGCCACGGGCGACGCAAAGTTATCGGAATCATCTTCCTCATCCTCGTCATCATCTGAGGCGTCCATGGATGTCCGTGGGCTAGCCGTGATCACAGGGGCTGCAGCAAGAGGGGATGGGGAGGGGAGTTGGGGTTGGAGTTGGTGGTAGGGGGGGAGGGAGGTGGGTAGGGTGAAAGAACGGGTAGAGCGGGAGGAGACGGGGCGGGAGGAGAGTGGTGTAGAGGAGAGAGGGAGGTTATCAGGAGCGGGTGTCACAAAGACTTCGGGTTGCGAGGACATGGAAAGTGATGAACCGGAACGGGGGATATCGGAGATTAGGAAGCGACGTAGGGACTCAGGTGAGATCTCGCGAGACCGGTTGGTCGTCCGACTGGATGATCGCGCGTACGGGTCGGCAATGGGGTCCATATCGGGGAGACACGCGGTAGCCGCCTGGGGCGTTGGGGCGTGCAGGGGGACGGCATAATTATAAGAGACGCTACGAGGCTGTGAAGGGCGAATTGCCCGGTCATGATCTGCATCTTCGAGCTCTCTGCCAACAGACCGGTCCCGTTCGCGGAAGCCGCGGAAGAACCGCCGCCAAGAGGGTGCCGGTGACAACGAGCGTGAGGACGCCTTGTGGCGGAGGATCCGCTCGAGGGTCTTGGGCTCCTTGCTGCCGCTCGTGGGTGTCTCTTTGTCTTTGTAGAGGACGATCATACTAGGGGCTGTCCCCGGGAGAGGGATAGGGGAAGGCGTCGGGGAGGGAGCAGCACGCGGGGATACGAAACGGTCGGAGGGACGGAGAGTGGTCCAGTCGGCGGTGCGCAGTGAAGACATTGAGGCGGAACGAGAGCGGTCGGTGGGCGGGAAGAGATGGGGGATGGTGAGAATGTTGAGGGGTTGGTCCGGGAGGTAGGGGCAGTTGGTGGTGGTGGGGTGGGTGGGCGAAGTGGTTTCGACGGTGGAGTCAAGTTCGTACTGTGGCGGGGGAAGGGTGTTAGTCAGGGTTCTTGATTGGGAAGAAATGGAGTAGGTGCTTATACAAAGGAAGGAGAACTTACGTAGTAGTAATAGGTTGATCCCATTTTCAAACCTCCAGATCTGGAGGGATTGTGCGAGGCTCGTTGTGGCGTAACGGCGTTGACTTTGGTGTAATTGTTGATGTCGTTGTCGTTGGTACAAGTAGAAGAAAAAGAAGCGTTGCTCATCAACTTGTTGGCAGATTCTTCATAAGGGTCGTGATCACAGACAATCTCGTAAAACCAGTAGCAACCTTTCCAAGTCCCGGGGTGCCGCGATGGATCCCTTGTGAATGGGTAGCCTATAATGAAGTTGTCCCAGGATCTGTAGAGGTGGACAGTGAGGGTATCGGGTGATGTCTGACTGTAATGGAGTGGATGAGTTGGGCGGGCGTTGTCAATAAGTGTGCGTCAAGTTAGAAGTTTGTTTTGCAGAGTATAGAGAAATTGTGTTTTGGGGAGCTCAGGTAAATAGAGAGACGGTGCGTGGGTGTGAGGCTGGTAAACAGCAATATAGACGTGTGTAGATTTGGGAATGTCGTAGTTGCTTTCAAAACTGTGGTTTGTCTCGGGAGAGAACCGTGGATACACAAGATCGCGGAGGCTGGGGAGGGGAGGAAGAGAGAGAATGATGAGAGAAGATGAAAATGTGGTATAATGTACAAGAGCAACAATGAGAGCTGCCGGAGTTGTAAAAGATAAAAATAAAAAACGAGTGTGAAGAATGTAAAGATGCGTTGCCTTTCAGTGCGAGTGTTAGTTGAGTTATTGTATATGTTTGTATATGTATATGTTCATGGCATTGTTTTCGATGTTCATTAAGAATCAATATCCTCACACAATCGACCTGCGATCCCAATATTTCATGAATATAAATTCAAGAACAAATATAAAAATCAGAATCCACCAAGAAAGATTTCAAAAACTTTTGAAAAAAAAAGACGTCCTGGAACGCAATACAGATGCATACATATATATATAACAATGTAAGCTCATCTCTTGTCATTCCAAAACAGGGAAATTTCCCAAAGCCCATCTAGGGAACAATAGGAAATAAATAAAAAAAGGCAAGAATAAATGTCCGTGGTGAGGCGGAGCGCACGATAAAATCAAGAATATTTTTTTTCTCTTTCTTTTATATATTTCTTGTTTCCTAGGGTAGGTTGCATCATTCGGACTGGGTCGGGTTGGGGAAATCGTGTACTTTATTTTTGGGAAGGCGATGAAAAGCGACGAAAGGGCTAGGCCAAGCAAGCAAGGGACTCATTTCATTCAAATTTGGGAAGGCGTATGTGTGGTTCATTGTCGGCGCTTGATGGGGCAGGAAGAGGACTGGGGGTGCAGTAGAGAATGAGTGAGGCAAGCGCTTGTTTGCCTTTCCTCCTTGTTGTTGATGCAGGTACGGGAAATGAAAACAGAAGGGACGGACTAACGGATTTGGGAAAGTAAGGGAAAAGTAAGGGAAAAGTATGGGAAAGTGACGAGACAAAACAAGACATGGGGTGAGAAATAGCACACAATCAAGACAAGTACGCAAGTTTGTGAGGTGATGGTGTGGTGATGTGTGAGGTGAGGTAATTGCAAGTGTTTGTTGATATTTGATACCTGCTTGGGTTATCGAGATTAACTGTGTTTGTGATGAAGATGGCTATGGACTATTCGAGTATATGAGTATATATCTACACATACAGTTATCTTTTTTCTTTTTTTTTTTTGAAAAAAGAGAGCAACGGACACTTTCTGCCCTTTGGTTCATGCCGCTTGGACAGCAGACAACCACGGTGACGAACCTTTTGGTACACATAGCGTAACCTTCATTTCGCTGCGGCGTTAGTTGATGGCAAAGTCTATAATAACAAGAGGGAAGAATAAAGAAACAAGAAAAATACTGGTGATGTGGATAAGGGGAATTTGAATTCGGGGCAGTGTGTTGGGCGGTATGGAGATGTGATAATGTTAACAGAAAAGAACAAGACTTACAACATAAAGGTTACCAATGTAATCTGCGTTGGGTCACTCATTTTCTTTCTTTTTTCCTGGAACTATTGGTGATCCGTACAAAATGTTTGTGATAGATAGGCACGGATAGCCTTTCTTTTTAAGGAAGGTTGGTTTGTTAGTCGAAGAGTGTTTGCACTTCAGCTGAGTAAGTGAAAGACTTGGCAAGGGAACAATAACCACCACAAACAAGAATTCCAACTTTTCTTTTTCTTCTCTATTCGGTTCTATTAAATAATAGACAACGTTAAAGACTTCAAAAGAAACCAGAGCAAACTCTTTACGACTCATCACTATCTTGCCAAATCACCATATATACACTAAATAAATATGTAAATAAATATAACCCGACCCATCTACTCCCCCTCCTGCTTTCTCCTCCGCTGTTTCCGATCACCTACAAGCGAACATCCACGCCCATGGCATCTGTTTACATATTCTCCTGATGCACCCGTACCAATCGCTTTCGATATTTGCGTCCTTGGTATACATACACGTATTTATTTACTTGTTGTTTTGCCTTGCTGCTGCAGCAGAGTAGAGCAAGAACCCCGGCCGCTGTTCGTGTCGTCTCAACGAGAAAGAACAGACTATTTCATATACTGACAATCCCTGGAACCCCAAAACTTACATATATCGATATTGATGATATTTGGTTGGGGGTCTTTCGTCCCTGTTTGATCGCTAGTTGTCGTGTCGATCGTTGCCAATTTCCTGTAAACCTAAACCGCAGGGTCCCGTTTCAAACCCCGGTCTCTTGTTAACCATTTTAGGTTGTCCTGCGTGTTTTAGACGTTACAAAATTCTATAAAACTATAGTAAATATATATATATGTGTGTGACTTTGTTTTATATAACCGCTTAAAGCAGAGGCGTGTCATCGTTTCAATGTGACGGATGTCTTTGTTTCGTTAGTGACAATCAAGATTATCTTTAGTTTCGCAAGGTACGGTACAGCAGTGGCTATGTTGACAATGATTGGTGACTTTTTGATCGGTTGTCAATATATCTACTGTTTCATATCATGACGGCTGTCATATCATATTATATATATAAAGAATATATCTATTTGCTTATATAGCCTTTAGTCTGGATGTTACATATTCATGCTTGAATCCTGTTGATTGGTGGGACTACATCTATAGCCTTGTTTCGAAATTCCCAAGAAAATAATATCTGCGTAGCCGCGGAGATAGGGCCACTATGTATCTCGATTGGCCAACTTATACATATATAACATTCCTTAAAAAAGATACTCGCAGCAAATAACTCCCACATCCTCAATCACGCCCTCGAATAGAAACGCAGAAGGCTATGTATTTAAAGTATGTATGTACATAATATTTATCCATAGAAGATATTGATTTTAATTTTCGGTGTATTATTTTATGCACAGGCACAAGCCGAATAAGTCAACCCCACTTTTTTATCTTTTTTTTTTTTTTTGCTGTAGCTCCCGGACCTGTTCTTGTTTTGTTAAGTCTTGTCCACAGAACTTTGGTACAGGACCCCGAGCTTCATCTTCTTTTCTTCCCCTTCTCCTGCACCCGAAGCCTCTTACCCCTGTGCACAAACCACATGAACCGCAAAACTATATTGTATTCTGTTGTTCCGTTGTATATATCCTCAACCCTATCTTCTCACTCTATTTCATAGACAAAACCCCCCGTCATTATATCACTCATCCACCACCCACCGTCCATCTCTCCCTCCCGTCTGTGTCAGCATCGCATCCACAGAAACCAACAAATACATTGTGCATATCGAGATTAGTTTAATTTTAGAATGTGATTATATAAATATAAACATATTTTTGTGAGAAAAAAGGGCCCACTAAATCTAATGTCGTATGCGATGTTGTGATGGGGGTTTGAATGTCGAGGGTTCTGCTAGCATGAAGGTTCTGAATGTCATTAGTGGTAGGTCGTGGATGAATTGGAAAACATCTGTAATTGAACATAAGGGTTAAGGTCTGTTACTGCAAACGGCAAGTAAACTACATGTTAGCGCGAAGCTAAGAGTTACATCTGACGCTATCAAAATTTACGATTTCACACCAAGAAAACACTGATATCCAAATGTCTCTTTGATTTTGAGCGTGTACTTGGGTGTGTATGCATGCGTACACTTATGTCTATCTAGTCTATCTGATTTAGCGGTGCTTGACCCAGTTGGAACGAGAAGAATTCCACTTGTACTGGATGCCTTCATCGTAGGCACCAGAAGGAGTGGGAAGTGAAGAAGCAGAAGTAGTACATGTCACAACCACACCTCGCTTGACAACAGGCTCCATTTTATAAAGCACAGGAGTTCCCGTGGCCCCAGTCAGCTTAACTCCGGTCGGTTTGACCTTGTGCTTTGTCTGCTTCTCGAAAACCTTGGGGTCGACGTAGCTGTCACCGCCCAGAAGAGGATTGTGCGAGTTCGCCTCGGCAATTTTGGCCTCAATAGTCTTACGGTCGACCAGGCTCATGTGGGCGGTGAGACCGGCATCCATGGCCTGGTGGCCGACACCACTGTGGGGTAGAGGGCGACCGTCACGCTTGACGTAAGAGCCGTTGTAGGAACCGGTGATGCCAGTGGAGGCCATGGAGGGACCAACAGTGGGGCAGGTCGCAGTAGCCAGGATGGCATAGGCCTTGCGGATGTAATGTTGGATGCTGTCGGTGTCGTTGACAGTGACGGTCTGGTTGGTGAAGAGGACGGGGGCCTGGGTAATGACGGGGTGGGAGGAAACGGTCGAGTTCCAATCGCCGGTGAGGGTACCGGTGTTCCCACCGGTAGCAATGAGGCCAACAGCTGTGGAAAGAGTGAAATTGCGAGGTGCCATTTTTGAAATTTTATGAAATTTTTGGAATTTTCTGAGATGGATGGAAGAATTTCAAAATGTCGCTGATGTCAAAGATTGTTGAAGAACTTGGTGAGAACAGATAAATTGGAAAGCAGAATTAATGAGAGCGAGAGACTGGCCTCTTTATAGACAAAAGACTGCAGGGTATCAATTCTGGATCATGCTAGCTGACTCTACTCGGTGGCAAACTGTCCGTGAATATTACCTTCAACTACAGATGCGACACCTATTCCAGAAACGGCACCACGATACAGCCCACAAGATCCATTTGATTCTAGCTTGCTTTTTGTTCCTTTTCTTTTTTTATCGCCTGTCTCTGCGCCCGCCGCTCTTGTAGCTCTCTTCCGGTCTCCGGATGCCCCTCTCCAGGTCGACGTCGTCTCTTCTGGCATACCGCATCTCTCTTTCCCGCCGGGGCTGTCTTCTATCTTCTCCATACTCTCGATAATTCCTTTCATCCCGGTAAGCCCTCTCCTCTCTGTCAAAGACTTCCGGATCCGACGGGTCAATGTCTGGCACTGGCACTCCGGATCTTCTGAGATTCTTTCTCCCAACTTCTCTTAAATAGGCCTCCAGCAACGCTGCATTCCGTGTATTCGCTCTGAACAACGCATCTGCCACATCTCCCAGAAACGGCACTAGTCCCACCGCAAAGTCCATGGCAATGTTAATCATCATGCGGGTCTTGAGACCGGTGGGAAGTCCGCCCTCAATCTGATTGCAGGTGCGCAGGACCATGAGAGCAAGGAGCGTATCAATAATATCGCCAATAGCGGGAACAATTCCAATGACAGAGGACCAGCCAAAACGGATACCGCAGCAATTGAAGAGCGACATGTCGAGGCGGTAAGCTCGGCGCTTCACTTTGGTAAGAATCTTGGCATCATGGTCACTAAGGCCCGGGGGGATCGCCTTCTTTCTCTTGGTAGGCTTTCCTGGCCGTCCATTGAGACGGGTGGCGGGGACGGACTCAAAATATGGATCCTGGAAATTTGGAAAAGTGGTTAGATTTTGTATGTAGTTGATTGTGACTTAACGGGGATGTGTTCAAGGCAAGAGCACAATTGCCGTGCCGTGTCCAACACGAATAAAATGTGCTGTGTAGACGCTGCAAGCGATTTGGCGGCGAATTGGGTGGTTTGTGGTGGTGGTTGTACTTACATCGGTGCCAAATTTGTTGGCGACGCTTTCACCCAGGATCTTCTTACCGACGTATTTGGCAATAAGGCCCGACATACTGAGCTGGTTGATTTTTTGTTCGTTTTTACTTAGGAATAAATGTGCGTATGTATGTGCGTAGCAAATATAATTGTGATGCTTAGAGGTTTAGATGGATTCTTAGTCGGGGAAGGGCCGAGAAAAGTCAACGCAAGGGGTTAGATACCTTTACGCAATTTTGGTAGAAAGAATGAGTTTGACTGGTCAAAATAAAAAACGACCAATAAAGATAGATCTTAACAAGAGAACGTCAAAAGTTGTAAGCTCAAAGAATTGGGACAATCGGTTTCAGTTCTTTGATGCAAAGCAAAAGTCCAATGCAACTAAAAATCAGTCAAGTTTGTCTAAACGTCTGGACGTTCGAGAACGCGCTTGTTTGAGATGCAAGACGGCGCTTAATTGTAAGTATAGTGGGTCTTTTCAGTCAGGCTGTCTGACTGACGGACTGGGGATGAGAAAGAAGGGAGGAAGGGCGCTTAATGACGACGGAAATAGCAACGTAGAGATCGTCAAGATTGAACGATTGAAGACGGCAAAGAAAAAAAAAACAGAAAAGAAAGAAGACAGCAGATTGGTGAGTATTTGACAGTGGAGTCAAACGGTTTGAGATGACGACTGCTAGATCGAGCAAGTGACTCGTGATGTTTGGAGGGGCGGTGGATGTGACGTTGAAACAAAGGGTTGTTGACTTGACTGAAGAAGAAAAACGTTGATTGAAGATACTTGTGAAAGAAACGACGACAACAATAGAATCAACTCACTCAAATATCGCGACATTACCACTGCCTTTTTATCTATTCCATTCCTCTCTTAGATCTTGCCCTCCATGGACATCTATTGACTTACATTGACATCACTCAGCCACACCGTCCCTCTCTCGAAGTGATGTAATCCCTCGTCAAGCTGCCTCCACTCTGCATATTTACTGACCTCCACCACCACTACATGTCGTATTGCTTTCTTTTTATAACCTCATATTGACATGTGATTGCCCCAACATCTTCCAAGTATCTCAAAATCTCGATGCTTACATTTCAAGAAAAAAAGCTTAATGGGCGGCTCAACAAATATGCGGGCTCCCTCTCCTCTCTGGGAGGGGGACCCCGTCGTTGGCCGACCCATCTGCCGAGCGCTATGCATGCGCCACAATGCTTGTAGCTGGGAATCTGGAGGCCGCACAGGGAAGAACCCTAGAGGGCGTCTAGACTCCAATCCTAGGTTCTGCCAATCCTATAACCCAGCGGATACAATAACCCTTGCAATAACCAACCAATCTAACCCATGTTTGACTGTAACCCTATAGTATGTTCTTATTCTCTTTGTTATTAAACATCAATCAATATGAGTTCGTACGCATAACATATTATCACATGCGACTCCTCCATTACTACCCAACGTTTTCCCACCACTTGCCCGTAGACCCTCACACAATACCTGCTACCGCACCTCTTGAATGGTACGGCATCCGGCGTCGTACATCCCTCGTCACATTTGCTGCATGTACTCACTACACCTCATGACCACCACACACCCAACTTTGCCATTCCCCCCTCTTTCGACTTGGACATTGAGGCCCTCAGGTGGCAAATATCAATATATGTACGTAAATACTATGAGTCTCCCTTTTACTTTTCGGTCTTTTGTGATCCAGGCCACGTTGAAGCCACATGAAATGTATTATCCCATTGCCTTAGAACTGTGCATAAATGGATACTTTTGTATGCAACCTACTGTTCTAAATACTCATTTAGCTGACATTGCTGTTTTTGCTGCACATCATCACTCACATAAGATATGGAAATGTTACACTAAAATTGGAGTTGTGATAAGCTTCATACAGAAACAACACTCCTCTTAGTGCCTACACCATAAAACACCCAGCACATCATCAATTTCCTCACATCTGGGCTGCTATCATGTACAGATATCACAATGACCCAACTGACCCAAGCAAAATCAACTTAGGCGACATCCTCCATGTCGAACAAGATCGTCAAGTTGGGCACCAGAATGCAAGAAGCAAGATCCGTAGAATTTTCAAATCCCAGAAAATTTGGGCAACTATCCAACCACCATCAGAGAAATTGACTGTAGTAATTGCATTCTTTTTTTTTCTATAAGAAAAAAAAACTCAAATTCAAATTTGTGAACATTCTTCTCTTCCCAACCCTCATCTCTCTTCCCCTCCCTAAGAACAGTATTATTGAAACCTAAAACAATCATCCTCACCTCCAATCTTTCCTGCAGATTGCAAAGCCTATAGGCGACTCTTATTATCGTTATATTTTTTGTTTCCCCGCTATTGCATCTACACAGAACCAACAAAGTAAGTCCACGCACTCCCCCTTCCCACCCTCACCAAGTACCAAGCAAGCAAGCCAAGTTGTTCAACCACACTCAGCGAGCGACCAATTGAGCGACCAACCGTCTGTCTCCACCTTTTTTTTGTTGCTATGCTGCAACTTTACTCTGCTCCAGTCGATGTCAGGCCCTTCAGTCACCTGTCGCCACTCCGTGACAGTCGGTCGGCCTCTGCATCATCTCTGGCGATCCAGCCAAGTCCCAACCCAAGCGAAATCCACCTCATCGACCGATTGATTTACTGACTGACTGACTGTCTAATCTATAACCCCAGACCCGACGCAGTATACCGCCGCACTATCAGCCTGGACCCATCCACCGCTCTGCCCGGCAAATCTCAATTGTGAAATCACCCAAAAAGTCAAATCTCTCGATTTGACTTCTTTGTTTCTTCCCCCCCTCCCGTTTTGCAAACTTCGCCCAAACTAAGATAGCACGTTATCTGGTCGGATCCATCTTCTTGTCTGGTATTTCACGCAATCGTTCCTCAAAACCCTCACTGGCTCGTTGGCTAGCTAGCCTGATCCCACTGTCTGCCAGCTATCGTCGTCTACAGCTACCCACAACTTACCACGAATTTGGCATTTGATTGTTTGCCTTATCCAAGTCGACAGTCTCGATTTTGTGTATTTTCGAGATACAGTACACTGTCAGTTCTCAATTGACTTTTTGTCGTTGCCTCTACGACCATCTCGTCACTGGCATTGAAGAAATTGCCTGTTGTCCCGTCGGTTCTGTCGATTTCTCTGGAACAGTGCCAAAGCTATAGCCATTTCCCGCGCGTCCCTAAGTCTTGCAGACTGTCCGCTTACTCACCGCAACCACTTGTTGCCATCTTCTTTTTCTGCAACTTGTAACAAGAATTCTTCTGTCACCATAGTATACGTAGAGATTCCGACTAACTCTGCGGTTTCACGCCTATACCAAGGTCATTGCAATTGCTGCATCGCCATCCCCGCAGTAGACTCAGCACTGCAACTACAAATCTCCGCACAGTTCTGACCCCACGTTTGGTATCCACACAACGTCACTTACGTTATACACTACACCGCACAAATCAACCTCATCTTATGAAATCAGATTAGCCATGTCCCAACCAAAATCATTGTCCGATTGTACGTATTAGACCATCAATCAATTTTTAGGGAGGTCTGGCCATAGCCGTATCGATTCCCTCATATTCCCTTCATGCTGCATGCGTTTATCTCTACAGATATGACGTTGTGCTGCAACAAAAAATATCATAACCACCACCACTATTATTCGTTGTTACTTCCGTACATCCACATCGAAACTAACCATGATACTATTTACATTGTAGGGCTTGATGACCTATGCGCCCGTTTCATCATCAATCTTCCCTCTTCTGATCTCGAGTCCATGGAACGGATATGTTTTCAACTCGAGGAAGCACAATGGTTCTACGAGGATTTTATCAGAGCAACTGATTCACAGCTGCCTAGTCTACCACTGCGACAATTCTGTGATGCAATGTTTAAACATTGTCCTATCCTCGCTTGTTTACCCCCTTCGGCCTCTGAAACAGCATTCAACCAATTTATTGAATACAAGGCCAGAATTCCTGTACGAGGAGCTATTTTACTCAATCCAGATATGGACCATGCACTTCTCGTGAAGGGTTGGAAGAAGACTGCAAGTTGGAGCTTTCCACGAGGAAAGATCAACAAAGATGAGGATGATTTGGACTGTGCAATCCGCGAGGTTTTTGAAGAGACGGGCTTCAATGTCCGTGAGGCTGGTTTGGTACCACCACAGGAACAGATCAAGTACTTTGACGTGATAATGAAGTCACAGGAAATAAGGCTCTATGTTTTTAAGAACGTACAAATGGACACGCACTTTGAGCCTCAGACTCGCAAGGAGATTTCCAACATTAAATGGTTTCCCATGTCTGAGCTCCCAACGTTCAAAAAGAAGAACTACAACGATCAGCCGACTCACGTTTCGAGCAACAACAAATTTTACATGGTCGCTCCGTTTATGGGCCATCTTAAGAAATGGATTCAGAAACAAAGACGATTTGAGTCTAAGCGCCAGGCTGGGCTCTCTGACACTTACTTGTCACCTACGGATGGTATTCCTGAGGAATCAGCTGTGGATCAGTACTCTGGAGCTCCTGCCGGGACCAACCTGACTAGCTATTTGCAGAATGGAGTACCAACCCCACCGCAGAATCCCAATGCCGAAGCCAGTATTATGGCAATGCTGATGAATGGAGGTAGTTCTGGAGCTGACACTGCACTGGAAAGTAGAGGCTACGATCAGGCGCAGACTCAAAAACAGCAGCTGCTGCAGCAGTCACAATCCCATGTTGATTCTTACCCTCCCGAGGAGCAGCCTCCAATCCATACGACTCCTCCTGCTGTCATCCATCATCCACAGCCGATTCCCCCGCAAGTCCAGAAAGCTAATCTCGACCAAGGACTTCTCAGTTATGCGACCCCTCCACCTAAGAATCAGAAGAATCCTCCACAGCCTCAATACTCTTTGCAGGCCATGCTTGCTCAGAGTAAGTTGCAGCAGCAGATGGCCCAGCAGTCTCAACAGGAAGCCGTGCAGCGGCAACTGGCACAACAGCAACAAGAAGAGGAAGAATTCATACGGAGACACCAGCAGCAACAACAGCAACAGCAGCAGATGGGACCTACTACTATGGCTTCGATGCCACAGGCTGTTCCTCCAGGCTTTGATCTAAACATGGGACAAAGAGGACAGTATCCCCGGAATCCCTATCCTGAGCAGTCGCAGTCCCAACCTCAGGCCGAAAATGGTTATGAGAACCCACAGCCAGAAATTCGTCCTGGTTCCGATCAGTACGGACAAAACATTTCACAGCCCCCTATGTTAAGCAACCCAATACAAACCAATTCTGTTCCTGGCGGCAACTTGCCGTCTCAAGCTCGGGGATTGTTGGGTCTTCTCAATAGCAAACCACAGCCCGCAGCTCCAGTGGCACCTGTTATTCAATACAACAGTACGACAGAACAACACTATGCTCATCCTCAACAAACTGCCGCTTCTGCTTCTCTCTCTGGTAACCCTCAGGGTGTCCCAAATGGTGCTCAAGGTCCTGGCATACTCATTGCCGATCCCCTTGCTATGCACAACGGACAGACTTTGCTTGGCATGGCCCACAAGCACCAGCAGCAGGGTATGCAATCTGAGAAGCAGAAGAACATGTTGCTTGGAATGTTCAAGTCTGGTCCTTCCCCGGCCCCGATGGGACTGGATCAACAGTCTCAGTCTGGCCAGCCCATGTCTCAACCTGGTAGCTACAGGCAGTCACCTATGGATAGCCAGCACGGATATGGTGGGCCTCGTGGTGGACCAGATATCAGTGGATTGCAGCATGCCATGGGTAACATTGCGCTTCAGGATAGTGCCGTTCGTCAAGGGAGCGCTGGATCTAATTATATGCGTAGCCATGTCACTTCTACGATGGATTCACCAGTGCCACTGCTTAGTCGTGATAGCATCTCACCAAGCATCGGTGGTCACTCCCGCCATTCTCAGACCCCGTATAACTTTGACCGGTCCCATATTGATAGCACGGCACCGAGTCGGTCAGCGGTGACTAGCCCCCCCGCGGGTCACTCGATACCCATCTCCGGAACCCAGAAGACCACTACCGAACACAAGCGGAAGTTGTTGGATCTCTTTGGGGAATCGCAGGCCTCGGTTGGCAGTGAAGGCTCGGCCGTCCAGAGCCAGATGCCGCCCATTCAGGGTTACTACCAAGGCATGCAGCCGGTCAACCAGTCATCGCCCCAGCAGCAGTACTCGGGCTACAGCCACCCACAGCCCCAGTACTACAGCTCTTCGTATCAACAGAATGCTCCTCATCCACTGAGTCAGTCTAGGATTCCTGGAAGTGAAGGGTCCCAGGACATCCCGGTTACTACGCACTCTCAGCATTCTCAGCAACAATACGCTCCTCAGTCTATTCCGAGTCAACAGCAGCCGCAGCACACGTCGTACCAGACGGGTCCACAGCAAACCACCTATGGCGTCGCTGTTGTTGATTCTTTCAGACGAGGCCCCTCAGCTACATCTGCTGTGAGCGACAGTATAGTTCAGCCCGGCGGCCCCGGCGTTGGGAAAAATGGGGCGCCGATTTCTTATGCGGATCGGAATTTCCTGTTGGGTTATCTTAAGTCTACTCCCACAGCTCAGCCGTCTGCGCGGTAATAGGTGATGATTTGTGGTATTTGGGCTAAATCTATAGATGTAGCGGGCTGAATATTAACAGCGAGGTGATTGAAATATATCACGAGTTAACGGTGTATATTTCACGTGATTTTTTTTTTAATTTAGGGTCAATGTCTTGGCATGTGATAGCAAATGACGCATGACCAGTGGCTGCAAACGTGACTTTGTCGCATGCTGTGTATTATTTGTAAGGATGTGTTGTATTCTGTAGGCATATAGGGGGGGGGGGGGTTAGGGGATGACTAGCGGCTAAGTATGCTGTAAGGAGGGTGCTGATAGGGGCCTTTTGGGGCGGAGGTATCAGATGGATGGCTGGAGCAAGCCTTGTTTTTTTTTGGCGCAGTTATGTGGTTGAAAGAGTTGATGAATGACTGCCTAAGGGCAAAGCAAGTTCAATAAGAGAAGTTGCGACTTTTGGAATTGCGAGGTAGATACGAATTTTTGTCTTGTTTCTTATTGTTGAATTTTTCCTATCGCGATCTTAGTATCCCATCTTTTATTCTCTTCTTGAATCAGTGGCTCGAGTTGTTTCTTTCCTCTTGGGAGAGATCGTGTTATTTTTTGTTATCGATTAAGATTCTGTATCGTTGTTAGTGACGGTAAGCGATGACGTCGTGTTAGATTGCTTAATCTGATACGCGCAATCTATCGCATTTTGCGCCTCGACCTAGGACGATTCATATCAGCCACTTGCTTTTATTTCTAAACTATAATCTTCATCCCTTCTGTCTTGTCTACCAGCATCAATCATGCATCTACCATCTGCAGCTCTATCGCTCCCTTTGCTCCCCTTCGCCGCCGCCGCCTCATTCCCCGATCTCCTCCTCCCCCCTCTCGACACACCTTCTCATGCCCCCCAACCAGCCTCGCACACCTTCACCCTCCAGTATATCTACCATCACGGCACCTACAAACACCCAGAACTTCACCGGAAGCTTGACATCCTCTCGACAACATCAGACCCCACGGTCCTTACGCTCCCCGCCGACAAAGATGGAGGCTTCCCCGTCGAAGTCATCCCGCCGCTGACGGTGAAGTCAGGGCCGACGAGGATCCAGAGGCTGTCAGATCGCAGGATGGACGTTGTGGATAGCTTGGTGGCGAATACACGGCGGTTCGGCCAGCTGACGGCTATGTCGCCGGATACATGGACGGTCGACGAGGTCGCGGGGCCCGACGTGACGGATAAACAGACGATTTTGTCGCTGGCGTACATGTGTTCGGATGCTTATGTTGAGCGTGAGGGGGATGCTGACTGGGAAGATGTGGGGAAGCCTTTTAATCGGAGCGCAGACTTTGGGTGGGAAGGCGACGGGTTGAGGGGGCATATCTTTGCGGATGAAATGAATAAGACGATTGTCATTGGGCTGAAGGGGACATCGCCGGCTCTGTGGGATGGAGAGGGGACAACATCCAATGACAAGATCAACGATAATTTGTTCTTTAGTTGCTGTTGTGGACAACAGGGGCAGTGGTCGTGGCATCAGGTTTGTGATTGCGCCACGGGGACTTACTCCTGCAACAACACCTGTGTTCGCCGGGAACTGCAAGACGAACATAGGTACTACACGGCTGTCAAAGAGCTTTACTCCAACGTCACCCAGCTGTATCCTGAGGCGGACATCTGGGTTACCGGGCACTCGCTGGGTGGTGCCGTTGCTTCGTTCTTGGGCCTGACCTACGGCTTGCCGACTGTTACTTTCGAGGCGGTCCCTGATGCTTTGCCTGCGGCTAGACTGGGTCTTCCAGTGCCTCCGCAAGCTTCTCCTGGTCTCCTGCAAACCCGTGAACTGACTGGTACCTACCACTTCGGTCACACTGCTGACCCTGTCTATATTGGTACTTGCAATGGGGCCACCGCCACGTGTACATATGCCGGCTACGCCATGGAGTCAGTATGCCATACGGGCTTCGAGTGTGTATGGGATGTCGTTGCCGACAAGGGATGGCGCGTGGGCATTGGCACGCACAAAATCCGCGCCGTTATCCGGGATGTTATCTTGAAGTATGATGAGGTCCCCACCTGCAAGACAACTCCCGAATGTCGTGACTGCGGCAACTGGAAGATGTATGAGAGCAATGGCACTGAGACAACCACGAGCAGTTCGAGCACGGACCATATGACGTTGACTAGGACACGCTCCGAGACTTGTAAGACACCTGGGTGGCTCGGGTGCCTAGACTCAACGATGACGACGACAACGGGCACAGTAACGAGTGTTCCTGTAACCACAACCAGCGAGGCTACCACCACAAGCACCAGCACCTGCAAAACGCCTGGCTGGTTCGGCTGTAAGGACCCCGTGACGTCAACGACTGAGTCAGTGCCATCAGTCACTAGTGCCCCGGCCACCACTGCCATCACGACCACGCAGACAGCCACGACGACAACGTGTTCGTCGCCGGGCTGGTGGGGATGCAATGATCCCGTGAGCACGACGACGTGGACAACAGCAACGATTACGTCGACGAGCACCAGTACTTGCAAGACGCCGGGGTGGTTTGGCTGCAAGGATGCGACAGTGACGACGACGGAGGGGGCGGCTGTTACAGGGCAGGAGAGGCTTTCGGAGGAGATGTGATAAAAGGGGAAAGAGAGAGGAGACGAGGATGACGATGGTGTTTTGTTGTTGGTGATGGTAGACAGGGACGTCGCCGAACAGAGATGTTTTGTGATTTAGCTTTTTTGTTTTTATATTCGGTTTTGGATCGGTATTGTTACAGTTACATATAGGCATCAGCGATAGTAGCATATATTTCACATCTTCACATCGTAGTGTTTCTCATTGTCATCGTGATGTTATTGTGGTTCATTTTATTAAGATTACGTCTCCTGAAAATTGTGACAAGACAATCGCATTACATACTCCTGGGGTTTGGGACACATTGTATGCCATCATTCATGACACCCGGATACTTCGCCGGTCTCCCATCTTGTTATATCAATCCGGTCAATCTCCTCACTCCACCCCCATGATAGCCCCCAAGACATCCCCACTCGACTCTTTGGGACCATCCTGTGCATTTGTTGCTTGTGACAATTTGACAACGACATAAGGACATGAAATCACCTGAGCCTCCCAATTCCATGGGCTGGGAGTTTTAGGCTGCACTTCGGGTAGTATCTTCGGATTTTTAATTCCCTTAACCTTGTTGTCTTCGGGGTAAATAACCATGTAAATCCTGGGAAAGATTACAAATTTCGGCTTGAACTTGGCCTCGGAAGAGGGCTCTAGTGACGGCAACGGTGCCGCTGTTGTGATGTCGTAGGCTGTATGATTGTCGATAAACGGCCCTAGATGCTTGGTGTTGGACCACCAGTCTGCGTCTGCAGCTGGAGTCCACTCGTCAGTGGCGGACCTTTCATGCAACTTTTCATGCAACTTTGACATCTGAAAAAGCTCATGTAGTTTAAGAGCTCTGGTCATGATGTTGTCCAGAATTGTGCTTATGGTGTCGAGCCATGTTTGATCGGTGCCAATTTCCCGGGTTTGGTTTGCATAATTTCGTTGTTCAAGGTCAATAAGGACACGGAGGGCTTTATAGAACTCCTCCTTTGGGCCGGCCGCCGCCCGCTTTTCCTCAACATCGTTGACCCCGGCACAATAGTAGTCATGGTGAGCGGTGCTGTTGTGGTCGCGGAGATAGTAATTGTCTGATGTACAAAGTTAGACTTGCACTGGCCTAGTTTGCAGCGCGCGGGGTATCCTGAGATTGTTGACTTACTACACTCTTTGTTATAAGTGGTTAAGACGCTGCGGCCTTTCCAGATGGGTTTGGAGCATTAGGTCTAGCTCTGTGGTCATAGGGCTTATATCAGCTTTCAGTAGATATTCCCGTATGGTGTCCATTAGAACCCGTGTAAGAATAAATATGTAAAGTCGGTGATACTACAACAGCGTTTGGTAATCCTTGATCCGAGATATTCAGTCATGAAGGTAGTCGATTGCTACTTTGTCATCACTTCTACTGTAGATTTCAGCCGGAGCTCCGGCTATATTTTTACCTACACCATGGTGCTCAACAATCTGGCTGCTCAAATTCACAAGCTGAGATGCTAATAGCCCCATAACCTAGAAATGGGTCGATCTACGTGTTCTCATCCAACGCTAGCTGAAGCTGCCTGCCTGTATTAATACTGTCCGGAAACAACGACACCTCAGTCTGCCAATACCGACGAATCCTATCGATTCCATATCGTGTATCTTCGAGAAGGTTATCGATATAATTGGCAATGGAAGTCGGGATTAGATATGTCTGCACCTGCCGGGCAGGCCCTCTGTTCAACCGGGCCTTGGGGATATGAATTTCCTTATAGCTAGAAAGGGCACTCGGCATAGGATCTATTGGTGTGCGTGTGTGAATTGGCGTGCCTAGCGGTGATAGTTCGCGCTTGTGATTCCGCAAGTTTCCAAAGGTGGTTTTGGTGATGTTGAAGAGCAATCTTGTCCTGCGAGTTTTATTTGTTGTCGCCTCGGCGGCGCGCTCATCGGGTCCGGGCTCATCGGAGAAATTAAAAGAGCGATGAGAGGTTCGGTAAGAAGAACGGTCAGCGTCTATGTCCATTGTTGAATGGCGGTGATGTAATCTAGAATATTTGAGGTTAGTCGTAATGGATCTATTTTTCTTTTCTTTTGTTAGGTTGGCTTCGACACATCAGGGTACGCGAGACAAATAAACAAGTACAGGCCGCGCCCAATCGGGGGAAGTCCGATCTTTTTTAAACCAGACTTATAATCGATATACAAGGCGTGGGCACACTGTAGTATGTAAACCGGAAATTTGTGTTTCGAAATAAAGAAAACAAAGAACGAAAATAAAAAGAAGGAAAAAGTTTTCAAAAAATACATTGTGAGAATCGAAATATCGTCATGTATCTGTAACTATGTCTTGCGTAGGTCATTACCAATTCGAGTCTAATCAAGTCTCCATTTTTGACATTTCAACGAAAGTAAGGACTACTCCCACTTGCGATATGGGGAATTTTATAGTATCTGCAAATACGACGACCCGTGGTATATATTTTGTATTTAGATCGATTGGTTATTAGGTTGAACATACCGTTAATTTGGTCAATCCAAATATGAACGAAACACAGAAAGTGAAGTAAATAAGCCCAACTACATGTATCATCTTAGCATTAGACAGCCTTGGCAATAGTTTGAGATAGCCCTTCAAAGGTCAACTTGCACCCAGCCACTAGCCACAATGAAGCTATTTTTTCGTTCTAAAATGATAATCATATGTCCAAGTCTTCATATATATATATACATCTTCTTTAAGCATACTGATATTTGTCATCAAAAGTGGAGAACTTCAAACTTAAAATTTTAAACTTCCTTTTATCAGGGGTCAACCATGGATAACTTGATGATATGTTACACAAAATTAAAACACCTTCCTTACAAAGACTAATGATATTGCGACACAAAAAGTCCTCATATTTCCTATCTACACCAAGGCCGCATTGGTCTCATCGCCCAGTTCTGCAAGAGGACGTTCATCATTCATTGGAAATTCTATTGTGGCAACATCCACGGTAAAAGTCTTAACAGCCTCAGCGACGTCTCCGTCAGGACCTGCCAGTTTAGCATGTCTATCGATCTCGTCGGGAATCTGGCATACAGCAGTGGACGTCCCATTTGTAAATTGGCCGGCTCGATGTAATTTCTAGTATAAAGTGCATGAAGCCATACTTGGTGGCGTTATGTCTCTGCTCCTAACCTAGGTACCATATATATGCTAAGACTCAATCTCAGAATGTCAAGACAATAGAATAGGTATACCCCAGCAAGCTCTGTCCCTTTTGGTATCATTCTTGCTTGAGTCAATGATCTCTATGACTCAATGGTACTAACTTTTTGGGGTGTTCATGGAGTTTTCGTCCTGGTAAGCCACGATAGTAACAAGAGGTGTGTATTCAGATAAAGTGTCATGTATTACAATCAATAATCTCAAGGCGCGAAATATGTGTGCGGCCCATATACTCATGTACTATTAGGCTGGTGTTGGCAATGCGACGAGTTGTAGTTGAATTAAACATATTCTGATGGCTAGGCATATTATGTACACTAATAGTAACAAATTAGTGGTGAATGTTGATCTTGGACATCATTGTATTAAGAATAGTACCATGTATACCTCTACCTCACTTCACCCCCACCTCCCCTATATCTACTACAATCAAATGAAAAATAAATGAGAGAAAAACAAGAAAAAAAAAATCAATGCAGCACATTTGAGAAAATAGACTGCCACCACCAAATATTAATACTCTATTAGATGATCGTGGCCTTGTTTCACCAGCGCCTCTCTTTTCTTGAGCCCGATAACATAATCCAAAATACTCCCGACTAGTAGTTTCTTTGGGCACGCCAGTATAGGCTCGGGTAAAAGTTCAATAATAATATAGGAGATTTTCGAGAGTTTCGATATCGAACGATCTGCGGTGATGTATAAAAGGCGTCAGGTGCTTGAAATTCGATTAACAAGACCCATCAGACCCCGGTGTCTACTCACCATTAGTGAAACCATAGTGAAGTTAGTTCGTCTGGAGCAGTTCGTATAGCTTGAGAGACCTTGTGACTACATCATCCAAACTGTGGATTATAATCCGGAAACGCGCTTCAGTGGCACCGTTTCTTTCTTCATATTCAAGGAAGACACCGATGGCCTTGTATAGTTCTTGTTTCAAACTAGCAGCGGCTATTTTCTCGCCTTCCTCGTCAGCGCCAGGGGTAGCAGTCTTGATAGCAATCGTTGTCGAAGTTCCTCAGATCAGAGTACCCCGTTTCATCAGGTTAGTTTTATCCATGAGTAATACTGATGGTAGTAGACCTACGTTCTGGGTACATGGTATATAATTCTTTGCGTCCTCTCCACTCCAGATAGTTTAAAGCAATATGTCCAGGTCTCTGGTCACAGAACTGATTTCTACATCAAAAAAATGCTGTCGAATGACATCAAAGAGAATACGTGTTAAGGCGTACTTGTAAATCTATGAATACTATAGTATTTCTCGATAATTTCTAATTCGAGACAACCGGTCATGAAGGTACTCTGTTGCCTCTTAGTTGTAATTGCAATCATATGTTTCAGCAAGAACCTCAGCTGGTGTTCCCAGCGAATAGCGATCATAGTCTAAGCCATGGCCATGAAGAATAGTAAGATTAATGTTTCGGAGATCAGCATCCAACATCCGTGCAGTCTACAATCCGTTAGTTCATAAATTACACTCTAAATAAGAGCCATGTAGAAAAGGATGATAGTGGAAGACACACCTCTTCAAGCCCACAAACTACAAGAGGGGGCTGTTTGTATCTCCAAATTCTGCTATGTACATCTCCATCCAGTTTCTTAATGTGGTTGATCTATTAAGTAACTTGTGCAGGGATTTCCAATATATCCACTATCTAACTATCATTTGCCTCAGGATTTCTGGCAACTCGGATACGGATGGTGCTTAGGGGTACAGTTAAAGGTACATTTGTAAGTACTATATCTGGGGCAGCACAGTAATGTCACGGTGTTGTATTAGCAGTAACAACAGTGGATTCCAATTTGCGATTCTGAGTCCTCAGGTTTGCAAAGGTCCTGGAAATCTCACGCATTAGTTTCGTTCTGTGATCAGGTGTCGGGAAAACGCAATGCTCATGGATGGGAGTAGAATAAATATAGATATCAAAGTCCGGAAATGATTTTTAGGTTCAAATATATTGCAAGAACATATCAATGAAATTAGTAGATATGAAGATTAAATATAACTCTATAAGAACTGATTATATATATTTAGGTCTCCTCGTTGGATTTATAGAAAATTTTGAAGTTTATAAATTTAGAAATTCTAATAATTGAAAGTACATATTTGGTCTAGCTGCCATCATGAAATCATAGGGGAATGGTATCATATACCAAATTTCAAAGTTTTTCGACTATTTCAAACTAAAAAATATATATTCTAAAGAATATTCATAAGATTCCTTCCACTAATGGCTATTATATGATACAAATTACATCATGGTATTTAGCATCGATAATAATGTTCTTTTTGTGTCTTCACGATCTTTCTTTTGACATCTTTAAAAGAGTTCCTACGACTAGGACTCTATTTCACTGAATTTTGGAAGTAAATATTTACCTTTAACCGAGAAAGGAGGTTAGGTGGGGCAGACATAAGTATCCTACGAATATCTTGTGTGCGTAGTAATTACTGTATTTACCTGGTCTTAGCTATCTATCAAAGCAATCTGGTAATTACTTGACTGTTCTGGGTGAAGTGGGGCTGCAACTGCAATCTCAACACATACAACAAATTGGGCATTTACAGTTTAATCAAGTCGAATGGTAATGATTATCAAATCATGGATGCTCGACCCGTCCCAGAAATCCGAGTTTGCATTCCTGCTATAATTGCCGCTATCAATACTTGTTCGTTACTTTTAATCTCCCTTGCTGAATCTCAACTTCTTTCCAATCAACATTATGTACTGCTTACAACCCCATAACTGTTAGATTGATATGAAGGATATCCCGCAAGTCTAGGTTAGCATCAATCTCGGCACCACATACTCTGGGGTTGGCTATTGCACTAACCATAAACCCGTATCCACCAAATTATATCGTCGTGGCCGGACGAAACCACTTTCATAGATAACAAAAACAAAGTCCCAACTGTACTTTTGTTCCGAGACAGAGGTAGAGAGCCTCTCTAGGGGTATCAGGTCAGTACTAATGCTGATCCTCAAGATGTTTCCCGATACTTCAAATTGTAAGTACACGTCCATGCCATTTGGCACGAATCTGCAGCTGACTCTATCTCACAGTAGCTTTGAATCGTCGGCGTATTCTCGATCACATGCTTTATCCCAGTTCTCCCAAGATGGTGAGTCCAGCTCCCGGAAAGTCATCAGCAGCGCCAAACCGATGTTGGTCGGTAGACACCATGTAGAGTTTAGTATTATCTTCATTCGTAAGCTCTGGAACCATTTAATAAAGTCCTGGACCGAGAAGGAACAAGAGTCCTTATATATGGGGAAAGTATGGATTGCTGTATCAACGCCATCATCATAGACTGCGCTATCTAACTACATCCTGTGCAAAATAATCTCCAGGGCCGTATTAGAACAGGTTCCTCTGTCAAACATCTTAATGCTATATGAATCGGGGAGTGCTAGACTCCGCGTCAAATACAAATTCATCGCGAGACAGATGCAAGACCGTTGTATAGTGATAGACTTGGGTAGCAGAACTCTAGGCATGAGACCGGTTGATCTAAAGGGTCGCTCTTCTGAGGAACAGATAAGCGATGGGGAAAAGAACATTGGGATCCTGCTGGGATCCATCGACATCGACATAGAACTGTAGCGTTATGTATCCAAGAAATAGAGAATTCCCGACTATCTGCATGCATCCATTGATGTGTATCTTGAAGAGGTATTTTATTGGTCAAGATATTCCTGCAGTATACGTTCATTTTATTCACAATGTTGTGTTTAGATCAAGATAAAAATTTTCCCCGACAGCCCCGAAGAAAACTCCGGCTAATGGGAGATCATGTTTGAGTCTGAAAAAGGAGTACATGGGGAGAAAATCCCTCCGCGTTACATACTCGAGCCCATCAACAAAGGCTACGATGTAGTTGTCGCTGAAGCTTATAAGGCACGTCACATTCTAGAGCCCCCGCCAATGAACATCTGTCATGTTGGTGGCTTTGCAAACAACCAATATCTAATGCGTAAGTTGAATAAGTTGTCGGAAACCAGGAACATATTCTTTGAGGTTGCCAACCCATAGACGGCTACCTTGTATAGCACCATTTATCCCTGTCGATTGTTTCCAAGTCCCTATGCTGATACTCCCGGAATACCTCTTACTCTTGGTATCAGGATCCCTAGTCTGACGTCTTCCTTTGATGCTAACATGGGCTATAGCATTAAAAATTCGGGCCGTAGTAGTCTAATCAAGTAGATTGTCTATCGGAGAGGTCCAGCAGACCTCATGTATGACTGGAACATTGAATATGACCGTCGAAAAGCGCTAACTCATATCAATGTCGCTATCTACATCCCTAAGATTCCGAGCAGAGAAATCAATCCAGATGACCCCACCGAAACTCTTGCGCAGCGTAAATTTAAGATGCCCGGCAAGCCCGGGGATGCTTGGGAGAAAAGCAGGATCAAGGGTTCCAAGTAGTACCGCGTGCGATATAGATTGAGATTCATCACCTCACTGCAGTTCACTTTTGTTTTATTCTCGACGTTAAAAAGTAACACTGGTAAGTGAGGGTTGACCACTACACTAAACTTTCCCAGGTTAACAATTTGGACAATAGTGAAGGATTCTTTTCATCCTGTGATAATCGCGTCTCAGAGTGTAGAGAAGTGACCTTGGGATTCGTTAGGACATTTTGTCGGGCCAGGCATCTGGGTGCTTTTTAAGAAGACAGATACAGTTAATTGCTGTTAGATACACAAAATCTATCATGAACTTTCTGTGGCCACCTCGATATCAGCAGTGCTCTTGCCGGTACTTTCTCCCTCTAGCACACCCCCCACCAAACCAACCAAGTTCTCCACCTCTGTAACTTCTCCCCGCCGTATAACTCTCCCTTCGCCCTGCCACTCGCCATCTCTGACCTCGCCTTGCTCGCCCAGCTCTAACCCTCTAACGCGTTCCAGATGCTTGCGGGCGCCCTGTTCGACATACTCGACTCTACTCTTCCGCCACGTTCGTCGCGACGGTGTCTCAGGGGCCATATCCAACGGAGTAAGATCACCCGATAGTGACTGTAGTGACTTGCTCAGGGAGCGAAGAGCGGGCAATTGGGACAGGGCAAAGCTTGCTGTCGTAGTAAGAGGCGTCTCGGTGGAAGAAGAGTTGAGCGCGGTGGTATTTGAGAGGAAGGCTAGGGGTGTCTGTGACGGACCGTCGGGATCCTGCTTTACACGTGATATTAATGAGCGTAGCGTTTGGAGGAGGATGTCGTTTTGGGCCTTTTCGCTCTCAAGACGCGCCGTCAGCCGGTGGGATGCCTTGACTTTCTTTCTCAACGTACCCACGGCCTCCGGGGTCGCTTTGTCTATGTTGCGTCCGGAAAAGTCCAATGCTTCGTAGTGTCGTAGTCGAATCCATAGTCGGTCATCAGGACGTAAGCACAAGATATTTCGCATGACGTAGAGTTCAAAGATGTCAAAGTTCCTGTCAATAGACGAGCAGAGGAGCGTCTCGAGTTGGTGGGTCCCATTATCAATCTCAAACTTTGCCATATCTTCCATTGATTGTTGAGGCGGGGCATCCGTAGCCACGTCTTTCTTGGACTTTTTTGGTGGACGGAAACCAAGAGCAGCTGGCGGAGATCTCAAGAGACCTTGCTCGATAGACATGAGCGCAGACTCGGCCAAAATATTAATCGCATTGATGATATCATCAAGCAATGACTAATGACATTAATTAGCCAGGGTAAACCAGTTGGACAGAGATGCTGGAAGGGGTACCTACGACGGGGGGATACCCAAAGTGCTCAGTGAGAATCTCGATGTCAGCATCGGCCATTTTGTATATATAGGCGCCAAGCGTGGGGTATCTTGCTCCCGGAGGTCAAGCACAAAAATAAAAGTGAAAATAAAAACCCAAAGGGTTACGTCAGGCACAAATTCCAATACAATCGCTAATCTAAGGGACGTCAGTTGACGTCGGACAAAACAGCGCGTCGCGATCAGGAATGCAGGTAAATCCTTGTGAAACATAAGATATAAATAAGATCTTAACCCTAATACTCATGTCCCCGGTCGCATAAGGTACCGATTTTCCCGAGATGAACATGCACCTGGTTGCCCTTTTGAGGGCTCGTACGTCACAAGCGTCCGAGGCTTTGTGAAGTGTCCTAAAGCCCCGCAAATCCGTAAAATTTTGACCGAATTTTGAAATGGTCAACACATTAATTGAACATAATTCTTCTTGTGGCCAGTCCCTAATTTATATCGATTCAAACATTGTCGCAATCGTTGATGAATTTGTTCTGTAAATGATAATCGTTGTACATTTGACTTGCAGCTGTTCCAGCGATTCCGGCGTTTTTTTGCGCTACTGACAGTTTAGACACAATCGTCATCATCGGCCAATTGATCTACAAAGTCACTTGATTCACACAAAGCTATACGATCCTTCACCATGGATCGCGCCAAATCTTTTCTCAAAGAACAAAAGGTTACAGAACGAGGTCAATCTCTAAAAAGCTCAATTGTAAGTATTTTCTCATAATCATCAAATTGGGCCTTATCCTAACACACAACATAGTCTTCCAAACTTGGCCGAAACAAAGAAGACACTTCTGTCGCCACATCCCATCACGTCACCCCAATCAGCTCACTCCGCGATCCATCAACTTTCGCACCACCGCCCAAGCGCACCGAAGCGGCTCTCCGCCCGCCGCCACCTCCTCCCTCAGCCCCTAAAAAGCCTATTTCTTTTCATCCGGGCACCGATTCTTACCAGGGTGCTAACAAACTGAAAGAGCCTCTTCCACTACCAAAATGGACACCGGAGGGCCAAAGGCAACAAGAGCAACTTTTTCTTGAAAATGGGCCGCCACCGCCGAGTTTGCCACCCAGATTGCCACCAAGGCGGAACACTGGTGGTAGCACACCGCCAGTAAGTCCACCGCCCGCCCCCACCGAGAGATTGGCGGCCCGGGGCATCAATATCCCCGCATTGGGTATCGGATCTTCACAGTCAACATCTCCCCTATCCCAAGGCACTACGTTTGCGCAAAAGCAAGCAGCCATTAAGACTGCTGCGAATCTCAGAAATGATCCCTCAAAAGTTACATTTTCCGATTTCCGCTCCGCCGCCACAACCGCCGATAACTTTCGCCAGAGGCACGGCGACCAGGTTGTAGCTGGGGCTCAGAAGGCCCATGAAGCCAACGAGAAATACGACCTAGTCGGCCGTGTGGGAAACCTGAATACCAAGTATGGCCTCAGTGAAAAGGTGCACCGGGTAACTGGAGCCGGCGCGGGAATTATCAGTCCCAAAGAGAATACAACGACAGAGAAAAAAGTGTTGCCTCCTCCTGCTTTTGGGAGTAATAGACCAAAGGTTGTGCCTCCGCCACCGCCGATGCCGGTTAGACCAAGGACTGTTGGGACAGCTGCGGGTGTTTCTGAGATCAAGAAGAAAGCGCCGCCGCCACCACCTCCAAAGAAGAATTTGACCACGGGAAATGAGAAAGCAAATAATGATACCCCACCACCAATTCCTTACGACACGAGGCCAGTGTTTTAAGTTGGAGTGGATACTTTTCATAGGGGATGATAAACTTATAGTTGGATGATTCATAGACATATGCAACACGTGATCACAATTAAAATTCGGCATCAATTTTTTTCATATGTAGGCGACAAATAGATTTGGACTTGAGGGTATTTTTTATTTCTCTGCTCAGATTATTGGTTTAACCAAAAAATCCTTTACACCTTCTTGCCCTTAAGACCGTGCTTCCAGAAGACGAAGTAAGGAGTGGTACCGTCCTCACGGTAGTTGAGAAGAGCAATCATGCCATCGGGATTCATAGACTCGCCGGTATAGAACTCAAAGTCCTTAAAGTTAGGAAGGATAACCTCCTTGACGTACTTCTGGGCACCAGTGGTGAATGCGGTGACCTCCTCGGCGGGAGCATTATTCTCCTCGAGGGCAGCTTTGACAGCCTTCATGTAGCCCTTGAGGTAGGCAAGGAAGGATTTCTTGTCGAAGGAAGTAGACTGGAGGCGGAAGGAATGAACAATGTTGTTGACCTTGACGACCTCATCCTCAATCTGCTCCTCAGACTCCTCGGCAGAAGCGTTGGCACCGATATCTTAGGGGTCATGTTAGTTAGTGATGTGCCGCGTGAGGGCATCTCGAGTGGCGGGCTAAACGTACCGACGGTGATACCACCCTCGGTGATCATGGCGCAGTCAGCCTCGAAGACGATGCCATCGATCTCCTTCAGGTCGAAGGAGTCGGAAATCATCTCATCACCAGTCAGGATATCCTGAGAATGTTAGTACCATGTTACATGAGGCTATATACTATCTGATGCGATGATATAACAACGAATATTTTGATCAGAAGAGGTTGTAGTCAGGTTGTCTGGATTGGGGTTCGCTTGCGTCATGTGACTTGATGTCGAATTGGGGTTGGGCTCGCTCGAGACTGGGCAGCGAAGTTCTATTGAGAGTTTCCTGGTAGATACAGATTTGTCGACTTCGATAACTATGATGGGGAAACGGAGATTCTCATCATCTTTCTATATAATAGACAGCTGCATTGCAAGATACAGGCATTCCTATGTATACTACGACTCGGTATTCGTGTCGTGGTGACAGATCAAGACCTGTTCTCAACCTCTCTCATCCGTCATCGCAATCGATCATGATACACAAACGTACCTCGTAGATAAGCATTTTGACGTTTTAATCTGAGAAAATATTAGCATTTCACATTTCACCATCGCCATCACCATAAAAAGCACCCATAACATACCGAAATCTAAAGATCACAGCGATGAAAAAAGGAAGAAAGAAAAAAAAGAATCCTTCTACACATAAAATAAAACCAGTAAGAAAAATTCCTCCATTCCTCCCACCACCACAGCAGCGGGGGTGCTTTCCGTTTCTGGGCCTAGAAAGGACCTGTGTGGTCGGTTTGCAAGCTTGTCATTGGTTGGCTTGGGTGGGGCGACTTAGTTGAATAGGCGGACTGGATGGTATGGGGAGGCCGCAGCTTTGTTGTTGGAGCAGGAGAAATTTTGACAGCTAATTATTTGGTTATCTACAATTCTGAGGATAATTTCTATCTTTCATGTTTGATCTAGCCTCAGAATGGCACCGTCATGGCAAATTTTGGGCCGTGGATTGTTGGTTGGAGACACACGCAGTGAGGGGCTGCAGCTAGAAACTATTTTTTAATGATTGTCGCTTAATTTATGTCGGCACTTAACCAGTGCTCTGTTGGTGGGGTTTGGCATCGATAAGCTGATAAGATATGGGGTTTGTCTGGGGTTAAATTGATCATCAAACAGCAGCAACCCTTCCATTCAAAGATGTTAGGGCTGTAATAACCCTACCGCAGTAACCTCAAGAGAAGCTCGATATGATAAACATGTGGTCACAACTACGTAAATCCTATTTACTTTCACACTGCACCAGCCACCGCAAAACGAAACACCCCGCATTGAAATTACTTTGATTTTTAAAGCCCTAGTATATAGATAATTGTGATTCTATGTCCGGACTCTTCCTATATCCCGATGTACTGGCCCCTGGAATCTGCATCTACCATCTGTAAGCTACACCTCCGTGTGTTACATCCGTTCATCGGATGAGCAGCGGCCATTCCGTCCCCCATTATTTCTCGAGTCCATGGACAACATGTTCTGGAGTCCGGTGAAAGCATTGCCTTGAAAATTGACGGTGCCAAGTTCTTGGCTATCATTGAGGATAGTGATTGAGCCGGCTGGGATATGGAAATTAGGGTTGATGATACAAAAGTTAAGGGTTCTAGCGTCGTGACCAGCCGCAATATCCGACCATCCGCTATCCGCCGCTTGGGCGGCTTTTGAGGCAGAAAGGGTTACATGGGAGGACGCTGCAGTGGGGTGACATTCTAAACTGGGAGAAATGCTGAGCTATATATGGTCATGTCTCATGATTAGTTGAGTATAGCGTGTGTCTATTTATTGAGAACATTTATCTGGCATAGATGTCATGAGTCTGGGAATTAAGAGAGCGTGTATCGCCACAAAGATCTCGTGGTAAATGCTTGACTGCGTCAAGAGTCGCGTTGAAGAACCACGCAAGGGATACATCATATAAATTCTGACGAAACTCATTTGAGTATTCTCATAGATGTTTCATAACCCTCGGGGTTGGTTCCACTGGCGGTTCTCGTTGGTTGGACTCTGCGACTGACTCGGTGTGCCACTACATATTAAACTGTATATCCAAAGGATTATGTGGGTTTGACCAATATATCCACGCTATACATGTATGGATCGAGTGGATTGAGGCCTAAAGCTCAAAGTTGGCTGTCATTAAGACTTAAGCAATTTTCTGTTGAAAATTGGTATATATATTGGACATAATCTTTTGAAAAGATAATTATACAAGCGCTTGATGCGTCACTGACTGGATTGTGACCATAATCGGTATCCGGAATGTATCTTCGGATACCGATTTACCCATATTTCGGCTAGTGCCAACTCCGCAAAGCCATGCTGACATCGTTCGCCATCTTCGATTACTAAGGCACGACCATGTCTGCTTGTTGGATGAACATGAACGGGCCTAGCAAGAAGTCAGGGTGAGGCGAGCGACGAGGATCTGAGTGATTGAGGTGCTAGTTGGCTTGGGATGCAGAGGAAAAGGCAGGGTAGTGACTGTGGTTATGGCCTCACTAGCGAGCAGGGCGTTGTATATGTCTAGTGAGGGGAGAGGAGAGGAAAAGAGAGGAACATTTTCGAGACCGGTCTTGAGGTTCTGAGTCTGCTTGATATCCTTGTGATATTAGGTAATTGTGGTGATATACAACTATCGTCAAGCTCTTGACATCATACGTCACGTTGTTGCTTTACTTTTACGGAAAAAACTTTAACCACCAACCCGTAATGCGCAGATCCGTTCTAGACCAGAGATTCACCCCCCCCCCTCCCTCCCCATCAACAATGTCCGCATTTATTTCCGTCTCTGCATATGGATTTACTGCAGAGATTTTTCTCGTGTCTCTTAAACGTCGAACAACACATGAAATGGCGGATCGCGGATGGAGTCAAGAGAAGAGAGAAAGAAATTAAACTCGGTCCTAAGTGGACCTAGATCCATTCTATGATATTTCAAGTCTGGCCGCTAGAAGCTTTATCGGTGGATTTCGGAAATACCTTGTTCAGTTGCTTCATCCGTATTTTCATCTTCGGCAAGTCACTGACTTTTGTAAACATCATTTTATATACATAATCATCTTGGACAGTATTTATCCTGAATTTCTTATTGACAGCTGTCACTAGAATTTGCATGTCCCCTTTTTTATTGCCCCTGAAGAATCCACTTTGATGCCAATTTTTCCATTTTTTACTCTGAACCCGCAGCTTCCGCTACATTTATCGATTTGTCTTGTTAAATTCTACAATTTCTGGCTGGTATCTGCATAGTGTGGGTTTCCTTAGTGATAAACATTGCTTTCTGCGCTATACATGATCATTTATCGCTTTATCGCAGTGGTGTGCCCTCTAGAGAAATGTTTACGGGGATTTTCTGTGCATATTGGTATAGTTTACCTTATAGAGAAACTTGTCTGGTACCTGTATTTCCTCTTGTAGATCTTGTCTATCAATTCAGCGATATGACTTTAGCTTCCACGACAGATGTTACATTGTATGCGCTATAAGCTGAATGTCTCCACTATTTACCAAAAGTCAGAATGTCGGATGTTGGAAGGCGCTTGGGTTTAATTTCCGGTGTAAAATGTGAGAAAAATCCGGACTATCACGAGTCTTAAAAGTGATGAGGAAGAGATGGCGATATCATTATCATTGATGGGCTTAGATATCACTGCCAATCTAGTAAATACCTGACCTAAAAAAAGATATTTGTAAAATGTAGTAACTACTATTTTCGTCCGATAGCCTTTTCCTACGTGGCTGTCGTGACGTCAACCCAACCAACTATCTTGTAAAGTGACTCTCCCCCAATCTATCAAGCACACCGCAATAATCAAGGCCGCTATCAACCCCTCTTGTCTGCTCAAGTAAAGTATGTTTGCGAATTAGAATCACACCCTAGGAGCAATCTCGGCTGGCATTGTTTGGCATTTGCAGTTATTCGCAACTCAGAACACTAAGAAATCTCAAAGCGCACGTACGCTGCCGTCTCTAAATTAACCTGTATCAACGATATCGTTGCCAAAAAATCGACTTCCCTCATCGCTAATCAGACCCTATCATTTGCCTGTTAACTCGTTTTTCAAGGTTTACAGGAACGTTGCCCCAGAATCCGCCCACATTCGCATGTTTCATGCCGGTTTATGTCCCAAGCTCCGAGCATCCCGAGAATCGAGTCCATAATCAAGCCAACATCTGCCCATAAGAAAAGAAAAATTGGTTGACAAAATCTTGATATTCATATATCCATCTCCCAAGACAATGATTAAAATCGCTCCATTGTGGCGCCGGAAACTGAACTGGAGATTCGCGGCGTGTCTATTCTAGCTCGCCCATTAAACTAGACATTATTGGCTGGTTTTTGCGCCACGACTTATACGACTTGGTCCTGGTCATCTCAGGCCCTAGTTTGTAAGCCCTAAACCGCAAACATCGAGTCTGACCTGCTTGCTACTACATTGTCGATTGCCCCTTGCTTGCCGACCTCATCGTCAAAATTCGAAATATCAAGAGTGTCCTTCCCTATTCAAATTCGGATTGTCTTACACTATCCACTTGTTCGGTGTTCCGTCTTTGCTGTATGCTTCTGATTTATATTTGCCGTGCTGCAGATATACTTCTGATCCTGATCTTGTTTCACTTTCCTAGTTGCTATCTCAATAACATCGTATCTTGTGATTACTAAGGTGACAAATAACAACTTTTTCCACGACTAAAAGCCCACAGCTGCCATATATATCTTTGAGAAGTCTGCCCAAAACCAGCCTGATGCTGGTACTGCCAAACTTGCCCGTACAAGTCCTGATCTTTAATCAAAAATTTGCGACTGCGGTTATGCGAAGTCCTGTTTCTTGAACGGTATCCAGTGTTAATACGTCAACCTGCATTTTTTTTTCAGATTGAATTCCGCTGCACAGTGACAAAGTTCCGCCTTTGTAACCAGCTGAGATCTTGTTAATTCTTTAGATCTTATCTAACGCTGACGAAGGGAGGGCGCATTTCCTGGCTGTTTACGAATAAGCCGATAATTATTGAGCATTACCAATTATTTTCACTTGGTAATTGTGGCATATAATCTGTTAAACATTCTCAATAGCGCAAACCAAAACATTTGCACGTCAGCTACTCTGATTGGTGAAAGACCCCGGGGCGACTCGGCCCCCGCTTTACGCTGTTCCGCTAGACTTGTTGCGCATCGTCATTGTGGCTCACATTGGCAAGTTGATGCTTGTCAAGGTGACGTGACGTCGCTTAAGCTTTGCAGATATATCCTAGATATATCCTGGCTTTTGGTGTCCCGCTAGTTAAGTCACTATTTGGTTTACTCCTTAGGGCTAGCAACATCAACAACCACCCCTTGAAGCTTTCTGCTGGTGGTAAATTTCTCGAATTTATTTCCCCATCAGTGGGTTCCGTTGCCTGAGTGTCGAGGCTTTGTTACTGTATGTAAACATATCTGATTTTTTTTTCTGTTAAATTCTTTACCATCAACCTCCCCATCCGCTTCGGCTCCTGTGGGATTCCATCTTCTTAATCGCATGCTCCTGTTTTTGTATCGCGACAACCTAATCTGACCTTTGTCTCTCCTTTTCTTCTAGTAAAGTTTCATCGTCTGACTCTGATCACGAGTATTTCACAACAACATATCTTGTCTATGTACACTTGAACATTGATTGTCGTCCTTGATTGCCGACATTATAATTCACAATTTCCGCTGCACGTTTAGGACCTTGTTCGGTTTCCTGCGCTTCTCCTTGTCCTTATACACTGCTAGAGGCCGCTTTCTTAATTACACTATATCCTCACCTTGAGGCACCGTACGCACAAACATACCCAAGTTTGCGGTTGATGCCACCAAATCGTTGAAACTCGACCGGATTTGGAGATCTTGACCCATTTTCGTCTAGATTTTAACTTTCTGTGACTCTGCTCTTCGTCTTGTTGGTCATCTGGTCCGTTTGACTTGAGCGTTCAGACGGAACGACAATTACCACTCAGGGACATCCTCCGATACAACCACCGAGCAACCCTGTTTTTCTACTTTAATTTGTTTTGACCTCACTTCTTAGATCCTCTTGACACCCAGCATGTCACTACACAACACGCTGCCCACCATGGGGATACATAATTCGACATTTTCTAACGAGCTGCCTCCGCTGCCCACCTACGAGATGAAGCTCCTGCCAGATCTATTCCCGGGGCTCATATCTGATTTGACATTGATCACGATTCTGCCTGTTGTCGTCTACTGGGTAGCCTCCATGTTCTTCCACTTTATTGACACATACGACTTTTGGCCGCAATATCGTATCCATACTCCCGAAGAAATTACATCGCGTAACAAAGTTTCGCGCTATGAGGTAGCTCGCGATACTATTTTCCAGCAAATCATCCAGATGGCTACTAGCCTGGCGCTCTCTTTTGCTGAAGAGCCTCCCATGTACGGCTGCGAAAACTATGATATTGCTGTTTGGGCTCAGCGCCTGCGGTTGGCTCAGCGCGGCTTCCCTGTTGTGCTTGGCTTGCTCGGTCTGAACGCTGCTGATATTTCGGCCAACATGGCCCAGTCTCACCCATTTTTGGCCGGTGCTCTGGCTGGCGGTCACTACCCTTTCTTGACAACCGAACTTGACACCGGCATGGTTATGCCTCAATTTGCCGCGTGGGAATTGGCTGTCGCCAAGATCATCTACCACATCGTGATTCCCGGCTTCCAGTTTGCCCTGGCTACTATCTGGGTTGATACCTGGCAGTACTTCTTGCACAGGCTAATGCACACCAACAAGTGGATGTACACGACATTCCACTCGCGTCATCACCGCCTGTATGTCCCATATGCCTACGGCGCGCTGTACAACCACCCTGTCGAGGGTTTCCTGCTTGATACCTTGGGCGCTGGCATCGCATACCTTATCGCCGGCATGACACAACGCCAGGGTATGGTCTTTTTCGCCTGCTCCACTCTCAAGACTGTCGACGACCATTGTGGCTACCGTCTTCCTTGGGATCCCCTTCAACACCTTTCCAGCAATAACGCCGAATACCACGACATCCATCATCAGCACTGGGGCATCAAGACCAACTTCTCTCAGCCTTTCTTCACCTTCTGGGATAAGCTCTTGAGCACCCGCTACACCGGGACCCGCCATCTTGAGCAGCGGGCCCACACTCAGCAGGCTTATCTCAAGAAGCTTGAGGAGATGAAGGAGGCTAAACTGGCGCATGACAAGGCTGCTGTGGCCTCGAAAGCCCAGGCGGAGAAGAGAAAAGAGGAGGCAGAGGCCGCTTCAGCAGTATCATCCGGGATTTCGGCGGCAGTGGCGGCGCATTAATTGTTGTGGTTCTCCGTATCGAATTGCCTTGTGTCTCTGGCCGAAGCTTGTTTGCGGGATGTTCTGATTTGTGCGAGTCTTTGTTTTTATTTTTCTCTTTTTGTTTATTTGATATCCATTCATCTTCTCGTGTCTTAGTGTTGCTTGCTTCTTTGAGAGCGTTTGTGTATATGCTCTTGGTGCTTTTTCCCGGAAGCGTATTGTTTTATTTTTGCTCATTTGCTATCCTGTCGTTCTTTTGCTTTTATGTATATTTTTTCTTCTTCTGGTTTTGGAGTTTGTTTTGCATCGCTTTCCTGTTTATCGTTGTTTAACCCTCCTAATGCGTGGTCTCATGATGTTGTCCATGAGTACTGAGAATGAACCTCTTATTAGAGGTTAGTTTTATTTTCTGGGGTCCAGCAATTACAGGTATATTTCTACTGATGGTGCGATTTGGCACTGTATTTTATCATCAGCCATGTCGTTTTCTATCATTAATCTAAGTTGGTTTTTATGTTGAGAATATCTCTTTTTAAGAAAATTGAAGTATTTTGCTGGGGTCATCGTGGTTTATTTGATGACCAGAGATAGTCTGTAATGTATGATAACGAATAATTAATTATATTTAAATTTCGAGTTAATATGCGTCCAGTTCTGAGTCTTATATTTTGAACTACATGTTATTTGTATTTGATATTGGTATCGATGCATCATCACTGATGAGGTGGAAAGACAAAAAGCTAGTCCCACTGGGGATCGAACCCAGGACCTGTCCCGGATCTTCGCATCAGATGACTGTGAAGGGACCGTCATACCACTAGACCATAGGACTTGCTACTGTTATACAGTGTAGGATGGAGTATCCTATATTTTTAGAGGCCTCAACCCAAGGATACATAAGTCACAATTTGATTAACTAAAACTTATGTGAGTTAACCCTGAACCCTCGTTCACGAACACAACATTGTCCATTTCCTTTATTAGTAACCACGCAAGGCCCCAACAAAGTAAATCATGTATTTTCGACCGAGAGACCTTACGTTGATTGTCGCCACCACTTGGTCAGGTGGCATCGGACGCAACGGGAGTCTTCCCTGGACAGGCCTCCGCAAAGAAATGTCCTGGTTCGCCCGCGTTACCAAGCGGGTTATCCCCCCGGTAGGTCATATTGGAGTAGTCATGGCATTTTCATGTCCATTGTTCTTCTTTTTGTTTTTCTTTTTGCTGTCCACTGATGCTTATTAATGTTTACGCAGGAATCCGGCAAAGTCAACGCAGTCATCATGGGGCAGAAAACGTGGAAGTCGATTCCGGCGATATTCCAACCGTTGGTTTCTCGGGTCAACATTATTATTACGCGGTCGGCGTTGCCGCCGGTGATTCCTGATGTACTTGATGTTGGGAAGCCGGTGTATGCGCCGTCTCTGGATACGGCGCTTGAGTATTTGCGTGCTCTTGATGAGAGGGTTGGCAAGAGTGATGGTAGCGGAGGTATTGGGAAGGTGTTTGTGATTGGTGGGGGCATGTTGTATGCGGAGGCAGTGAGGGTGGGGGCGGCTAGATGTGTGGTGACGGTGGTGAAGAATGAGTTTGAGTGTGATACGGAGTTTCCGGTGGTTGTGGGGAAGGGTGGGTGGGAGAGGAAGGGTCAGAGGGAGCTGAGTGAGGTGGTGGGGGAGGAGGTGGAGGAGGGAGATGTGGAGGAGAATGGGGTCAAGTATGAGTTTCAGTTGTGGGAGAAGCAAAGTGATGAGGCTGAGGAGGCGTAGGAGTATGAAGCAAAAGTACAAAAAAAAGTAATCTTTTGATAGTAGTAGTACAAAAACGGTATACTCAAGGTTACATATTCTATAAATACAGGTTGATTTTACATGTGACGTCATAACGGCCATCAGTCACTTCATCAAGTCTCTCCTCTTCTCAATCACTTCGATCAAGCCTACTTCTCCGCCGCTTTCTCAGCCTCCGTCTTCTCTGTCACCAGGCTAGAAATCTTGTCGACAACAGCATACTCCTCCATCGGCGTCTTCTTAAACAAATCCATCCCCACCAACACCTCATCGTCATTCCTCTTCTCCAACCCCCTCAACGTATATCTCATCCACCCCACAATCGCCGCTAAATGTCTCACATCGACATCCTCCCTCGCTTTGTACAGGTTTCTCCACACCGCCGATGCCAACACGGCATCCCCCCTGATAATCCCCTCATCGTACGCCATGATGACGCCGCGCCATTGCACAAAGATGTCCTTGAGGTACCGCTGGCGCATGGCGGCGGACGTCAGGCCGTGGTTGATGTCCATGACGCGCTCGCAGTCGAAGAAGAAATGGTCGGAGAGCTGATGTTGCCAGGAGCAGGCTTCTTCTTTTTCGAGGCAGCGGAGGCGGGCGAAGAGGAGGTACATGTGGAGCATTGTTACTTGGGACCAGGTAGAGAAGGTGGGCAGGAGGCCAAAGGCTGTGTGTCTCGCGGTTAGCAATACAAGTTAGAACTACAAATCTCGTTTTTTGGGCACTTCCCGTGCTGGACAGTTATCTCAGAGAAATAGAAACACAGCACAAAAAGATACTACTAGAAGAAAAAAAACTTACCTTCGTGCCAAGGACCCTCCGATACGCCGATCTCCTCCCCTTCTTCTGTCATCTCTACCATATCCTTCCTCCTCTTCTCCTGCTCTACCCGATAATCCGCCGCTGACTTACACTGCGCATATGCCGTTTCTGTCGCCCCCAACTTAATATACTGCTGCGCCAACTTGGTGCCGGCCAGCCCGCCGTATGCCCCGTTCGGCATTCTAATTCCCTGCGGCAACATGCGCTTTGGCATGGGCGGAAGCTCGCGCTTTAGTGGAGGTTTGGGAGGGGGTAGGCTGGAGGCGAGGGGGGTGGAGGTGGTGAAAGGGCGGGAAGAGGGGGCCCGCGGGAGGCAGAGGCAGAGGGGGCGGGGGGCGGGAGGCATTGTGGTGTGGTGTTGTGTGGCGGATTGTGTGGTTTGTCGGTGTTTAGTCCGGAGTTTGAACTTTCTTTTGTTGTAGTGACTGATTGCTCGGGCGCTTGGAGTATCGCAACTAGTGCGGGTGTGTGTGGTTCCGGATGGGGACTGAGGTGGTGAAAGGAGCGGTTTTGCGGCTTTAATGGACAAAAATTTAACAATTCATTTTCAATTAAGAATGCCGCTTTTGGTGAGGCTGCAGATTTTTTTGGTGGTTATCGAGGGGACGGTGCGCGAGGACAGTATGTTATGAGAATTGGCACATGGGTACACAGTCAATTAATGTTGGTTGAGTTACGAGGGGTTAAATTGAAGAAAAATATGGAGACATTGAGGATATCGTAATTATTGAAGGTATTAGAATCGGCGTCTAATACACACTGTAGTCTTATACAAAATCAGTCTACCCTGGTAAACACCAGTGAGGCATTCATCCCCCCAAAGCCAAAACTATTAGAAATCGCCACCCGCACATCCCCCTTCTCAGCCGTCGGCCCCACAAATCTCAAGTCCACTCCCACATCCGGCTCCGTCAGATTCAACGTCGGCGGAACAACCCCTTCCTCCACCGCTTTGATCGCAAATATTGCTTCCAGGGCTCCCGCGGCCCCCAAAAGATGTCCCGTGGCACTTTTTGTTCCACTCACCCACGTCTTCTTGATGCCGTCGGCGCCCAGTAACGTAGCAATCGCCCGTGCCTCGGCGGCATCGCCAACTCGGGTCCCTGTAGCATGTGCATTTATGTATGAGACATCCTGTGGCTTGATACCTGCTTGATCTAGGGCTCTCTTCATTGACAAGAAGGCACCTCGGCCATCTTCTCTCGGCGCCGTCATGTGATGGGCATCCATACTCCTCCCGTATCCCTTGATCTCTGCGTATATCCTCGCCCCTCTCCCTTTCGCATGCTCTAATTCCTCTAATATCAACACCGCTGCCCCCTCCGCCAACACAAAACCATCCCTCTTTTTATCAAACGGCCTACAACTCTCCTCCGGCACCTCATTAAACCCCGTAGACAATGACCGTGCCCTGCCAAACCCCGCAAATGCCAACGGATGTATACATGACTCGGCACCCCCAGCAACCATGACATCAGCATCACCATGGAGGATTGCGCGGTGAGCGGAGCCGATAGAGTCGGCGCCGGTGGTGCAGGCTGTGGAATGGCAGTCGCCGGGGCCGCGGAAGCCGAAGCGGATGGCGATGTGCCCAGCGGCCATGTTTGGCAGTGCCAACGGGACGAATAGTGGTGAAACTTTCCGTTGTCCCTACAACCTGTTAGTATTCACTGAATTTTTTCTTTCTTTCCTCATTTTCATATTGATTTTTCTACAACTCACCCCGTCAACAAAGGCTACCGCCGAATCATTAATCTCCCCAAACCCGCCAATCCCATTGCCAATCGCCACTCCTGTCCTCTCTGCCTCCTCCCCTTCCCTTTCCGGCCACCACCTCGCATCCCGCAACGCTTCATCCGCTGCCACCACCGCATACTGCGTAAACCTTGCCATCCGCCGGCGGTCCGCTGCGGATATCACCGTCTGGTCGGCCCACGATGGGGGCACGACACCGGCGACAGTGGACGTTAATTGGGAAAAGAGGGGCCCGCGAGTGGCGACGGAAATGAGGCTAGAGGTGGAGGTGATGAGGGAGGACCAGGTGGCAGGGGTGGTGAGGGCGAGGGGGGAGACGGCACCAAGGCCAGTGACAACAACGCGGCGGGTAGACATTAAGAATTATTTTGTTAGTGAGTAGGTGGGTTTAGATTCGGATTTTTATGAATGAATCCGATGTTGTTTGGGTGAAGTGTTGATGAGTATCTGTTGTGCTTTTGCCAATAAGCTAACATGGTTCAGAACTTGAGATTCTTGGTGATGCAACGATGAACCCTTATTTTTGACGGTCTTAAAACCCTATATATGATCACTTGTTTTATTCTTTCCTATAGCAGAAAGAAGAAATGGCATCTGCTTTTGAGAGCTTAATACAGGGATTAGCCCCATGTTGAACTTCATAGCCACAACATTTTGGGAAGATTAGCAGGTGCGAATCGCAAAGGGACCTGGTATGAAACATTGATTGTGACTCGCCGAACTCCTGGACAGCTGGCGCAAAGTGAGATGAGTTTTGATGAAGATGAGAGAGAAAGAGAGAGAGAGATAGAAAGATAGAAAGACAGAGAGAAGTAAGTAAGTATTTAGTTATCAAGTTCTTCCATTTGACGAGATAAAGTCATGATAATGACTGTATAAAATTTTTCATTTTCTATTTCTTTTTGCAATTTCCGTTTTTGTCTAACTGTTGCTTCCCATTGGCCGCTGGGTTCTTTTGTTAACCCTTTTTAGAAGTTGAAGGAGTTTATTGACGACAACATTGTCTTTGACGCCATTGTTCACTATATGAAGACCAATACTTGACGAATATTTATAATCATCCCTTTATTTGCCATTATTCACAACGCCCCTACATAAACCATCTCCTTCCATAACCACTAACCCCACACTCCATAATGGCCCCACCACCACCACCTCTCCCCCTCTCCTCTCCCCTCCATGCCCCCCTCACTGATCCCTCCGAACATGAAGGACTCCTCGCCAACGCCAACTCCGACCTCATCGAACTCCATCCCCTCCGTAAATCCACCTCGTCCACCTCCATCCTCTCCGCCCTCGCCCTCGACCCCGACTCCGACTCTCCCTACCCCGAAGTGCGCGCTGCTGTCAAAAACACCGACGAGGACCTCCCCTGCAACACCATGCGCGCCTGGACCATCGGGCTCCTCCTCGTTATTGTCGGCGCGTCAATGAACACGCTCTTCTCGCTACGGGCACCCTCGATCAAAGTGACGTCGCTGCTAGCGCAGGTTGTGGCGTACCCGGTGGGCCATGCGTGGGCGCGGTGGATGCCGCGGCGACAGTTCCGGACGTGCGGACACACGTGGAGTTTGAACCCGGGGGCCTTCAACGTCAAGGAGCACGCGGTGATTGTAGTGATGGCGAGTGTCTCGTTCAGCGTGGCGTATGCAACGGACATTATATTAGCGCAGCGGATTTTCTACGGGCAGAACTTTGGGATTCCATGGCAGCTGATGCTGACGATTTCGTCGCAGAGCGTCGGGTACGGGATTGCGGGGATGCTGCGCAAGTTCCTGGTGTACCCGGCAGCCATGATCTGGCCAGGCAATCTGTCGTCGGTGACGTTGATGAACGCCATGTACGAGTCTAAGTTTGAGCAGGACTCGTCATTTATTGGCGGGTCGATGCCGAGGTACCGGTGGTTCTTTATTGTCGTGATGGCTTCTTTTGTCTACTACTTCGTGCCGACGTATCTGTTCAAGTTCCTGAGTACCTTTAGCTTCATGACGTGGATTTGGCCACAGAACGTCGTCATCAACCAGTTGTTTGGCGAGCAGAACGGACTGTCGTTGTTTCCCATAACGTTTGATCTGTCGCAGATTACGGGATTCGTGGGGAACCCGCTTGTGTATCCTTGGTAAGTTGGTGTTACACATAGCGAGAAGAACAAAGGACCACCCACAACTGACTCCTTCATCCCCAGGGCTGCCATCTTCAACACCATCATTGGTGTGTGGGTCTTTTACATTTTCATCACCGGCTTCCTGCACTTCACCAACACGTGGTACGCTCACTATCTGCCCATTAGTGACTCGGGCACCTATGACAATACGGGCCACAAGTACAACACCACCCGGGTCCTGACGCCCGAGATGCGGCTCGACGAGGCAGAGTACAAGAGCTATTCACCGCTCTTCATTAGCTCCACGTTTGCCATGGCCTACGGCATGTCCTTTGCTGCTATTTCGAGTGTTATTGTGCACACCTGGATCCACAATCGGCACCAGATTATTGCGCAGTGGACTAACAGTAACAAGGAGAGGCCTGATATCCACATGAGGCTTATGCGCAAGTATCCTGAGGCTCCAGGCTGGTGGTATGGTAGTTTATTTGCCTTGGTAAGCTGTTCATTCTCTTGTTTTCGGTGAGTCCTACTAACAACAACGGTAGATGATGACTATGGGCATGTACTGTCTTCTGGCCTACCCTACCAACTTTGAATGGTGGGCTTTTCTGTTGGCCGTCGGCATCTCCTTTGCATTTGCTCTTCCCATTGGTATCATCCAGGCTGTTACCAATAACCAGATCGGGCTCAATGTCTTGACCGAGTTTGTCTACGGCTACATTCAGCCTGGCCGGCCGCTTGGTCTAATGCTGTAAGTTACTATATCATCCTTTGCCATAATCTTTCTATTCTCATACTCATGACTAATCATGCCCCACTGCGACAGCTTCAAAACCTACGGCTACATTTGTATGGCCCAGGCCCTCAACTTCACGTCTGACCTCAAATTTGGCCACTATATGAAAATCCCCCCCCGCACCATGTTCCTTTCCCAAGTCGCCGCCACCACCCTCGCCTGCATCGTCCAAATCGCCACTCTCAACCTCTCCCTCGCCACTATTCCTTCTGTCTGCGACCCCGCTCAGCAAGACCATTTCACTTGCCCCGGCGGCCGCGTCTTCTTCTCCGCCTCTGTCATCTGGGGTCTCATTGGGCCCGCCCGCATGTTTTCTCCGGGCCAAGTGTACGCAGGGCTCTTTTGGTTCTTCCCACTTGGCGCTGTGACACCAGTCATCCTGGCCTGGGCTGAGAAAAAGTGGCCGCACTCCTTCGCCAAGAACCTCATTGCTCCCATCATCTTTGCCGGCGGGGCCGCGATCCCACCGGCGACTCCGTTGAATTACCTGTCGTGGGGCACCATGGGGTACATTTTCCAGTACTATATCCGCAAGGTACACTTCCGGTGGTGGGAGCGGCTGAATTTCTTGACGGCGTCCGGGTTGGACCTGGGCTTGGCGTTTGGGACGCTCGTGGCTTTTTTCGCCTTTACGATTCGCGGGATTGAAGCGCCAGATTGGTGGGGGAATAATATTGGGAAGGACTCATTGGATAGCGTTGGGGGGGCGACATTGAAGACGGTTAACGGAGGGGAAACATTTGGGCCCAAGAGTTGGTAGCGGGCAAGAGATCATCTGATGGGATAATGACGAGACCACGTATATATAAATACATACAATATTGATTAGACGAAATCTCATCATCAATGACAGCTTTAACAGGAACAAAACAAAAAAAATGCTATTGCAAGGGCTTCCAGGAATATATAAAGACTTCTCTATGGCTACATACAAATACACACATCATGATATCACAAATCCTGTCAACTCCTTCTTGCTACCTCTTACTACAATCTAATTCATCACCTTCCTCCCCTCTACAGGACAAGTCTGGCAGGCTCCTCCTCTAGGATAACCTTGACTCTTTCCAAAAACGCAGACGCTCTCTCGGCCTCGGCCTCGGGGACAACCAGCGAAAACACATTCTGCTCAACGTTCGGCGACCCGGCATATGCCACCTTCTTGCTCACAGCCTTCTTTCCCGCTAGGATATCGTAAATGTCCAGTTTCTTAGCAGGGGCCGACGCAAACTGCGTCGCACCCACAGCCTCAACCTGCGGCACGTAGAAGCCCCGGGAAACCTTGTGTGCAGAAGACTTGACGCCGATCACAGCGTCGAAGAGCTCATCCTGGGTAGGCGCCTGCTTGGCGACGGGAAGCTCGTCATTGGCGACCTCGGTGGCACGGTTGATAAAGGTACTGAGAGACAAGTTGACGCCAAGGGTATCGCGGATCTTCTTCTGGGTCTCTAGGACCTTATAGAGGGAAACGGGCAGGGTAACTTCGAGAGAGATGGGCTTAGCGGGCTTCTCGGCCTTGGCATCCTTCTTGGGCTCATCGGCCTTCTTGGGCTCCTTCTTGGGGGCCTTCTTGATGTTGGAAAGGTCGAGCTTGGAAAGAGTATCGAAGTGGGCCTTGACACGGCCAGGGGCATCGGCGGAGATGGCACCAACAAAGGCAAGAACGTCACCCTTGGTGATACGGCCGCCGGGGCCAGTGGCGGGGATGGTCTCGATAGTGGCCTTGTCGATGTGGTGAGCGTGGATCAGACTGAGGACCGAGGGTAGGAGAGTCTGGTCCTTCTTGGCCTTGGTGCCGGCGGCAACGGGACCAGAGGTCTTCTTGGGGACGGAAGCAGCAGGAGCAACAGAAACGGTGGGGGCGGGGGCGGAAGCGGAGGCACCAGCGTAAGTATCGGCGGGGATCTCAAGGGTGGAAATATCGTCACCAGTCTCGGCCATGACGGCAATCCGGGTACCGACAGAGATACTCTTAGCATTGTTACCAGTAAAAATCTTCATGACGACACCATCGTCCTGGGCCTCGACGTCCATGGTCGCCTTGTCGGTCTCGATCTCAAGGAGGACGTCACCGGCCTGGAAGGTGTCACCTTCCTTGACGCGCCACTGGGCAATGTTACCCTCGGTCATCGTGGGTGAGAGAGCAGGCATCGTGAAGTTCTGCGCCGCGAGGGTGCAGGTGGTGGAGTGGAAGCCTGTGATAGGATGAAACACGTGGTCAGTGGGGGGTTCTGAAAGGAAGACGGGAGGGTGAAGGTCCGGATAAAATTGTCATGTTGAAGCTCGCTTCGGGTCAATTGGGTGTATATCATGATAACTCAACATTTGTGGTGATGATATCGAACGACGGGAAGAGACGACGGAGGGTTGGTCGACGATAGGAGATGGGGGAAGCCAAGTCCGAAGCTCGGAAAACGACAGCAACGATATGCCTGAGGTATACCACACAGCCAAAAACACAAATTCCAAAGCCAAATAGTCCCTCGCAATTCGAATATTTTAGTGCATACCTCGCAATGCTCCATCACAACTACAAGTCTCCGGACCTCACCTCATCTCACCACTTCAGGAAAAAAAACTCACCACGGCGCCCTGCCCGCAGGCCAGCAAGAACAGCAATACGCGCAGCAGCCATATTCTTTCTATAAATCAAATTATAAACCCTCACAAAAAAATCGACTTCAATCTCCAAAAAAGACAGGCGGATCTTGGAGGGGGGGAGGACGGAAGAATGCAAAGGCGATTGGCGTTGGAGGGCGGACGGGAGGCGGGTTCACTGAAGCGAAGCTTGAGAAATTTGGGAAACAAAGTGCGAATTGAGCTCGGATCTTTGGCTCGGATTCCCCCGGAAGGATAACAGGAAAGTGCAGCCGCACTTGCTTTGTGCACAGGCTATCTAATTGGCCTATACTAGCTTTTTTATTTTTATTTTTGCCTATGGTCTGAGAAATTGAGGAAGCTGCCAAGCGCTGGGATCCCCACTTTTATGGTGACAGTATAGAAGGGGGTTGAGTGTAACGATATGACAGACTCTAGGGATCCGTTGAATGGATGCTGAGCAGCCCAGCTAATCAGATTCACTAAAAACTCAAGCGAGACATCCGGTTGATTGATTGCGCCCCCACCCTCACCGGCTATGTCACGGTCCGGAGGATTCTTCAAAAAGAGCGAGTTATCTATTGTCTGAATTTGCCATTAATTTTTTTTAAGATACACTATTGGCCTATTCGGCGGAAACAGGACGACTTGCTGACGCAGACAGCCGCCATGACTCTACTTTCTATCGGCCGCATCAGCGCCGGGTCCCTATCAGCATTCGTTCGCATCAAACCCCAGATATCCCTCCGTTTTGCCTCCCACAAAGCCCCCATTAGCAAAACCCCCACCGGTGCCTACCTCCGCCCTGACCTCACCAGCCTCTTCAAAAAGCGCTCCGTCCCCAAGGCGTCTCCATCTACCAAGCCCGTGTCCCCACTCGTCGTCCAAAAGACCCCCGAGGTCCCGACAGCCCAGAAGACGGCACCGTTGGACCCTCCCAAGTCCCTGACTACCTACGCCTATCTCCGGGACCTTTCGCAAAAGCTGGAACCCACTACTCTCTACCGGGCCCCCAACCACTTCTGGCTCTACGTCACCGGTTGGGGAACCTGCCTCATGTGTCTGTCGTGGGCCGCCTTCAACATGCACTTCCTCGCCACAGACCCGCCTGAGCTCCTCTCAGGCCACATCGGCTCGGCGTACACCATCATCTGCTGCACGGCAGTCGGCCTGGGAATCTTTTACGTCGGGCGTGTCCAGCGGATCATTAAGGAGATCCGCGTGCATCCCCTGCCCGCCATCAAAGCCCTGGGTCCCAACGCAACGCGGGCGCAGATCGCCACGGCAGCAGATAAGGCGGGAGCGTTACCGATTGAATTTAAGGTGCGGAGGATCCTGCCGTGTTTTGGGGACAAGTCGCTGTGGTCGTGGACGAACCAGATTAGCATGGACGGGACCTTGGCGAAGCCGGAGCCGCGGTATTTGACGGAGGCGGAGAAGATGGAGTTGAAGAGGGCGGAGATGCAGGCGATGAAGGAAGCGATTGAGTTTGAGAAGGCGAACCAATTGACGGTGGCCGTTAGGTGGTTGAAGGGTCAGTGGCAGGATCTTGTGTTTGCTTGCAAACAGGTGTTCCTGCTCAGGGGAATGGTACTCATCATGTATGTTGAGGAAGGGGGTAAGAAGAGAGGGCCGTTAAGGTTGGATGTTACCAACGGTCTAGCTCTGAACGGTGGTCATGTATTGGACAAATTGGTCAAGGTTGAGAGAGCGGAGGATTTGCGGGATAAGTCGTTGCAAATATACCGGAGATAGAGAGAGAAGTAATGGTCCCTTAGGTGGTAGCGGGTCATATTGGGGCTATGTGTAGGATAGTGTAGCATCACTTGTATTATAATAATACCGTATTCAATATTTTTGTTGTAGTTTGCTAATAAGACTGACATAAGTCCCTTGTTGTCCCATCAGCTTGTGTAACCTATTATCAATATAAGCCCCCATAACCAACGCAGTAGATCTGACTAAGCTATTTACGTATATTTCATTAGTACATGTGAATACCCATGCAGTCAGCCCTGCATAGTAGGACTTTAATATTTGCATGTAGGCATTCTGTGCTGACTGTTCATGCAATCTGCAGAGACTCCGGGTGACTGCGACGGGTCGGCGGTTGAAGCCGGTTACGGGCATGTGGGGCCGGACGGCAGATGGCCGGCGGGGGTTAGTCTTTAGATCTGTGTTGGTTTGTTATGTATTTAGCCTAAGTTACACAAAAAGTAGTCTAGGATTATGTAGTGATCAGACTGGAACTTGGTGAAAACAGAGTTTTGGAATATTGCCGGCGGGTTAGTTTTGACTTCTTTGGGTTTGATGATATTTTCTTTGGGGTCCTTTCGCATGGTTGATGGGTGATGGATCATCCAAGGGTCACTAGTTGGTACACGTTTTTCCAGAGATTTGTTAGTGTCATGGGCTAGGATAAATGTAGTGTTATATAAATATATTTAACCTCACCGCTTGTCGCAGGAAGAACACACCGTTGGTCCGCAAAAGAAACATCATCGATTATATTGCTATATTATAACATCAATCATCACCTTATTGGCATCGTTATATGAGGCAATTCCTCCTTTTTCCCCGGTCACGAGATCTCGCTTCATGTTCTTCCATCGTCACTCTCAAAGAAAAAAAAAACAATCCACAGTTGTGATGTCATGTTATGTGAAGCTAACATCTTCCGGAATATCTCCCTGTCCTGTCACTTCGTTGTCAAAACCTTGAATATTGATTGTTTCAACCACGCCTTTCTCTTTTTTTTCTTCTTCGTCTTGTTCTTCTCCTCCTCTGGCCAACAAGACGATGTCTCACTCGGTCTTAATCGGCAGATGAGAGCTAACGCAAGACTCCCTATCACTCATTTTGTCTCTCTGTCTCTGTAAAGCACCAAGTTGCTCAACTTGAACTTGATTATCCCCGAATGCCCTCAGCTGAGATATACATCTCGCCTCTTGTTTCTATTCCCCAAACCAAGACATTTTCATTCCGTGGTTATATGTAGGTATGTTTGCCAATTCTTTTCTAGTCCTGTATCACTAAGACTAATGTATAAAGATTTCCAATCATTCTCACACTAAATCAATTAACCCTATATATACAAACACTATATACACTATATATCATCTATTCTTAGATATCTCACCAAAGAAGCGGTGAATGAATGTTCGCCGTCAAGACAATTACCCCAATTAAATAAATAAATATTTATGCATGCATGCATGCAAGTATGTATGTGTGTACTTTATTTAGATGAATACAAATGACGACTAAAATGGAAGTGGAGCTCCCGAAAGTTATGGACCCTTCGGCTCCGCATGAGCGACCGGCCGCCGAATCTTTCTTGAACGACTCCCGAATTCCCCCGTATTCGCAACTTGTCTACTTGAAACTCCTCCCCCGCCCCCCGCGACCTGCATTGTTGTTGTCGTCGTCGTCATCGTCGGTGCTCTTTGCGTAGCATTTTGGCTTTCCTTTATGGCCGTGTATCTACATGAATATGTATGGATTATATGGATCGTATGCACGCACAGGTCATTATTCCCTCCTCCTTCCTTTTCTATCCTCTCTCTCTCGAAAAAAACACATCCGTGGGCCTTTTGAAGAGTCTTTTTTCTGTGTGTCTGGCTCTAAGGGGAATAGGGAATCCTATGTGTTGGTTCTTTGGTTTAGAGATAGTGAGGTGGGGGACTCGGTCTTTCGATTTGTAGTGGTCTAATAGAGAGGGAATGAGGGGCTGCAGCGGGATCGTGAGGGTTCCGGGGGTTGCATGATGAGGATTAGTGGTGATTTGCGGGGATTTTCTTGGGTAAATATATATGGATACTGGCATTTACGGCTGTCTCATGAAATTTGTATGATTTCAGTCCACATTTAATTTTTACAATAGAAGATAAAAGTCACCTCTCCTGATATCTCAAGCCTCATCACAACCCCATTGAATACATCGCCATCACAATCAACCTAAGAGTTCCCCACCAACCCCTCGAACCCTCCCTCTTTCTTTCCCCCCATCACAATCACAATCGCCAATCAGACAACACGGACCACCTACCGAAAACAAAAAAAAAACCGACAAAACAACACAAACCCCCAACCCAACCCACCCAACCTCAATCCATAGTTCAGCATCCCATCCATCTCAATCCCTTATTCTGCCCATTCCTCCCACCCAAATGTAAATATATAAACCTTCAAAGTAAATCGCCGCTCGTGCTTCTTCGCGGCCCCGAAACCGAAACCGAAAACCCTAGTCGATAGATAGTAAACGGTGCAATGCAGCAGGAGCGGGCAAAGCCGATGCACACATCGTATTGTCTGAGCGTGGGGATGGATGTGTGAATGGATAGATTCCTAGATTATTCAAAGGCCGAGCGAACAGGTTGTGTGGTGATGTTTTCTTTTCTACAATGTTTGTTTATATTGAGATATACATATTCGAATATGATAAACAGCTATCGTATGAGAATTGGTGAGGATTGTGCAACAAATAATCATCTGTGTGTCTTGCCCTTGCATTTACTTTAAGACTACTGTCCATATGTTGAATCTTATTACTCAAAAGCCTTTCTCATAACATGCTGAATATTAGTCGGTGATTTTCTCAGATGGAATCTGCATTCAAGGGGCTAGGAGTACAGATGTCTTTAATTAATTTCCCTTGTAGATATATAATTTCTATCATTTATGCATCATGAGCTTTTTCTCGTCTATAGAGCCAGTCTATATGAACAAAAGAAAATAATTTTTTTGATAAACTCAATGCACAACTAAATCTGGCAATTAGTGGACAGGCGGCGGCAGACTATGGTGTCATGGGCGGCTCTAGATACATGTATTGATGTACATATATTGAGGATGAGGGGCAACCACTATAGACCAGGGTAAAGGCATTGGTTGTCATGGCTTTGAGGGATGCAGATGGCTTCGGATACTTCGATATGGATTCTATGGTTTGCGAGCCAATCTTCTTGAAGTAACGCGTGTAACGGTCATGATTGGTGATGGCAATCTTGTCAGATGGATATTGTTACCCATTTGGCAAGGATAGAGTTTAGTTTTGTACATATATTGCTACACCGAGAAGGGGGAGAAGAAGGCCAATTGGGGATTGTTAGTATGACTCGGCCGAGAAACAAGATAAAAAAGACAAAAAAATTCCTATAACATAGTTTGGACGTCAAAAAAAGCAAGCGGCATCATCTATACACTATCATTCATTCCATCAACCTTGTCAAAATTATTTTTTTTTTCATCGTTTATGTACAATTCTCGACGTTCCACAGGTCGTCACGTGCTCGAACCAGCATGGAATTCCCGGCTCTCATCATCAGTCACACCATGATGTGCTGAAAGAATGCAAGCAAGTTCTTGTAGTTGGTTGTAAGATATCGATCTCGATAAATACTTGCTGTTTTTTCTGTTTTTATTTTCTGATACTGCTGTAGAAACTCAATAGTTAGCGATGCTAATACCCTCTAGATACGATCACCCATCACCAAAGATGACCGACCCTCTTTCTCAAAAACATTGCCTCCCTCCCTGTTTCGTGGTCACACATTGGTCACAGAGATACAAGGTATCTAGGGAACAAAAGCCCCACCGTCATGTTAGCAAAAACGTTACGGGCGAGTCATGATGGTGGGCTAGCCGCTGTGGGAAGGTATAGGTCTATTCAGGTAAACAATTGGCTTTTTTTTCTCTTAAATTACTAGTTCCTATTGCCACTATTGCCGATGCATAGAGATAGATATGATATCCTAGGTGACATCACCATATTTGTTAGTTCGAATTCATAAGTACAAAAAACGGTAGTATCCATCAGGGTCCTGATTTTTTTTAATACCCTCACGTTTTGTGTTTTATACTTAAATCAATTCAACACTCCAAGCCCAGGTCTGTAACAAGACTGTAGTTGTCGTCCTGCAACTCATCAATCGTTCATTGATACTTGACTTCTCCAAATCCAGACACATAATGTTCCTCACTCAACCGCCTGGCTGGTCTCTAGCCACAAGACTTGACCAAGTAACATCTCTGTGACGCCAAAGAGTGCGACCATTGCTATTTACAATATCATCACTCAGCATCTTCGTCAAGATCATCCTTTGTCCTCGCCTAGACGAATCTGTAACTATTTACCTTTTTTTGTGTATGTATGTCTTTTATTAACAGTATCATCATAACCACACATCAAAGAACGTTGATGCATATCATATAAAAAAAGAAACCCACTTTTGTATCCGTACAACACAGATATTTTCCTCGTTGTCAGTCTCCATTGGAAAAATCTTGCTTCAGAAGCATGACAACTCGACATTTGAACTGTTCAGAGTACATGCGCACTGACGGGAGAGATAATTGGTGGGGCATATGATGAGGGTTCCGGACTGTTGACTTAGTTGATTGTGGTGGTTGGTTGGCTGGCTGACAATATAATGCGGGTACTTTAGCTAGAGTACGTGAGGGGGTTTTTATACGTTTTTTGTGTGTATATTGTAATATATTGTATATATACAGTGATTGACAAGATATTGAACCAGTGTCACGAGCGATACTGTGGTACAATAAGTGGTGGGCCTGAGTTGCAAGTGACAATTACCTGTGATGTTGAACGGAACGGGTCAGTCACAGAATAGGTGGGTCCTGGAGGAAGTGTCGCCTTACGGTATAGTCAGCCTTATTGTCAGCTGGACCAAGTATGTCGTCACTTGCCATGATGGAATCATGTTGAAGGCTCAAATGAATATGTAGTTGGAGAAACAAAAAAACATGAATCCCATAGGATTATGGCCATCCATATATCTGCTTGCTTGCTAAGATTACTTACCTTCATCCATGTCAAACCATAGATCACACATTAAATTCTATTAAAACAAAAAAATATCAACACTACCTTTACCAGGATCCCATGTTATCTCAATACCCCTGGTCCATCTCTTCCTATCTCGAACTTCCCATCCACAAGACCACAAGATCTCAAAGCTTCTTCCTTCGGAATTTCTGACGGTTGCAGCGAGCCAGAGTGAATATTTTACGTTATCGTACTTTTTTATTTTTTATTTTTATTTTTATTTTTATTTTTTTTTATCTAGGGGGTCTTGACAGCGAAATCTAGATCTCCAATTATCGGCCACACTTGACCTGAAGCGTCGACACTAGTGCTGGCGCCAGAACAAGGAATCAAAAGAAGGCCAATCCGCGCTCTCGGTCTGATTTTCTTTTTTTTTTTTCTTGCTGCCTGTTTACTCGTTTATCAACTTTTAGACTGATCAATCATCAGCATCGTCGTCGTCCCAAACTCACAACATACACACTCGCCATCACTCCACGTGTCGATTCTCCTCATCGACACATGTTTCGTTAAACGATAACGATTCCCATCCTCCCGTCGATAACTCCACAGCGTCGACCCACGCTGCCTTGCATCTTCCGTGTCTTCGCCGAGAAACACCATATCCAGACAAATCACCACTGCCGCTGCCCGCAACACTTCCGTCGTGTTTGCTGTATCCTTCTTTTGCTTCTATATAATCTGTACGCTTGTGATGCCGGTGCTATCTTTCCCTCCTGCTCTCTCGCCACATCTGGAGCGGCTTCCTTTTCCTCTAGTATTGCATGACTTTTGTAACGTTGTGCTCCGACCCTATTATTAAATCGTCTTCCTGCTTGTCTTGTACACGCGGAACTCTCGATTTTCTTGGTGGACTCTAAGCTCTATACGCCATTCCAGTCTTTACCCTCATTATCGTCAATATTTGAGAACATTTCTTGTTCCAATTCACATTCTCTACTTTTGATTAATATTTCCATTGATTGCACGGTAAGTTCAAACCTCGACATGTCGTGGTGTCTTTGTTCGCCGTCCGGCTCCGCTCATGCGCTCCCCTCGCATTGCGTTCCTGCCATTTTTGAATACGTGATTATGTCTTGAGTTGCTCTTTGTGAATGTCACTTTACAATGTTCTTTCCTCGTTTTTTACTCCGGTTTCCTGTTCCCTACAAGTGTCTATCGCCTCTCAGCCTCGCCATCGAGTCATACGCACAACTCTTCCACCTCTTGTGGTGTGGCCCCATGATCTCTTTTCTTTTGATATTCATCATAATACACATCATTACAGCCCACACACAGCATCAGCCACTACCTAGCAACTAATTCTCTTTCGATGCGATCGACGAAACATGCCCTGGTCTCTGCAAGTTTTTAATGCGCGCATTCATGGTTGTAATTGAAGAGCTTGGACCGACTATTGAACTCTTTTTTCCCCCTTCCACTCGCCATCCACAAATCTCTGTTAGCATCGTGGTAGTCTGCGCTGTGTGCACTCCCTGCTTTTATCAATGTTTTGGTGCCGCAAGACCGCATTATCTATCTATCACTAGGTGTGATAGCGGACTGGATAAGCTACGATCTACGTTAGTATTTACCAACCTGAGTGTATGTATTCTTACGCGCATCGACCAATCAACCAGCCAAAGAACGGCGACACCAAATACCAATGTCATTTCCCTTCATCACAGTCAGTGTCAGCACGTCGGCGGCAACCAATTTGCCAGCCACTCAGGAGAATCGGAGCCTGCGGAATAGAGAGAAAGCAAAAAACAATTACATGGGGTTTTACCTGATATTGGATTTCTCTTTTTTTCAGCATTGTGTACGCACCATTGTCACCTTCATCAATCAATTAACCAGATCGGGAAATATTTACTTTTTTTCTATCATTTTTGAGCCGCCGCCGACAGCTTTTATGACTGTCGGTCGGACCCAGTCGTCGGCTGCCAGGGGGGTTCATGAACTGCGAGACCGAATCTAGGAGATTGATATGCGGCTCATCGAATGACTTTAGTCCTCCGCTTCCTCAAAACGACTAAACAAAAAATATCATCAGCCATAATGATTGTTATCTTTGTCACTGACAAAACCTTGGCATTATTTGGTTCAACGGTCTGTGGCTTCTGCCATTTTCCTGTTATCTCTGGTCCTGGTCCTATAATGCCTACCATGCACCTATCATCATCCACCGCCTCCCATCTTCTTGCTCATGCGTTGCAGTGATCGTGAGAATCAAATCCTTGTCGTTGCTTTTCCAATTTCACATACCACCATTATCACCACGTCTTTCTGCTCCTACCCCTTCTCACTGAACTAGCCAACATTGGGCTCAACATTGGACCTGTACGCATATTTTCCTCGCTGAACTAATTTGAAGACTTTGTGTTCGATATTCCATTGGCACTCCTATTTTCCCATCTCTCTCTTTCGTTCCTCGGCTCTCTTTGTTTTTCTTTACTAGAATTACTTGTCATTAATCCGCTTGTGAGGAACCGAGTGCGTGTGATAACGAAGGGGCCTCAAATTTTGCCATGGGCGGTTTTTCATTGCGCTGCAGCTGATTGACGTGCATACATTATTCATCATATATTCACTTTTGTTCTTTGTTCGCTTTTGTCTTTCAAGGGTTATCATTACGAGGGGTCTGACACTGCAAAGACCAAATAAAAAAAAGCAAGGCCTTTTTTTTCTCTCTTGCTGGTTTAGCCGCAAACCACATCACCACCCGCCACCATACCACCAGATTTTCTGGTTCTGCGCTGGGCTTGGGTCTGCTTCAAAAACTTATCACGGGAGATAAACCCAAGAGGCCTCGATTTATATACTAACCACAGTCTCATTTGGATTAATCAGATCGACTATATCACGGTACTCAATATCTACCAACCCGTCCTTATCTCTCATTTGTGATATCGTGATATTCACCCACCGAAATCCCCATATAAGACTTGCGCTCTTTTTTCTAGCATTCTTCCTCCACTTACTAGCCGTTCCGCCCGCCGAACTCGATTGACCCGCGAATCTTCATTTGTGCCCCCGAGTCGCCTGATCAACGGATTTGCTACCCGATCCAAGCAAGCAAGCAAGCAACTTCTGCCATCGACCCAAGAGATCCCGTTGTACACAACTTCGAACCACACCCCTCTCAGTTGTGTCAGTTTGCGGCTACTCCATTTTATATCTAACATTCTACTCTCAGTCTGCCAGTTTGTGTATCTTGGTGTATGTGCAACAGCCAAATATCTGCCGGCTAGTCTTCGCACACCCCTTGTGTAAACTGTTGACGTTGATAGCCCATTTTGCAAAAAAAAAAAGTCTGTTTACTTTACTCTTGGCTTCTGGTTACATCAACAGAACGGCAGGAAATTAAAGGCTTTTGGTCTTTTGTTTGATAACCGACAGATCACCAATTCATCCATCCTTTAGTGTGATCAATTTACTTTTCTTTTCCTTTTCTCCGTTTCCCATATCTAGATTCTTTTTTCTGCAAATGCGGTGATCCCAAACTAGAATCATGGACTCTGAAGACGGGGAGGTTTATATCAAGGTATGTCTGTATCAATGTATGCCCATTATATAACAACAGATTATATCTGACCATCGTACACTACAGAACCTTGCCAATTATGTGCATTCAAATGAAAAGGCCTTGGCCAACGCCAACAACCCTCGCCGCGATACCGTTGCCCGCCACTCCGTATCCCATAGTCTAAGCAGTGCTGCCATTCAACGCCCACCAACCCTTCCTACTCGCCCATCAACATCCGCTACTTCCTCTCCATTTTCTCCCAGCTTTTCCCTATCTCTCCCGTTCGGCTCATCGTCTTCAAGAGCCACCAAACTCTCTCTTACACCACATCACCTTTTTTACCTGCTTTCTCGCTTCGAAGAGCTTGGCATCGATGTTGGTCCCATGAAAATCCGCCTGGAGAATATCCAGGATACTTCAAATGCCTCCAACTACGTCTCCTTCCTGAGTAACAGTCAGCGGTCACATACCCGCGGTTCTGATGTTGGCTCTATCCGCTCTGTTTCCAGTATTCGTAGTGTCATGTCCAGTGTGACTACCATGTGGTCAAACTTTGGATTTGGTGCCAGCATCTCTGCTGCAAGGACGGAGCGTCAGAAGGCCTTGATTCAAACTGAACTCAAGTACCTCTACTCATCTTTTACCAAAATCCCGGCCTTGAGATTAGCTCCAGACTGGAGAGCCAGACTAGTCCGCGGTTACGAAGAGTTTCCTTTTGATTCTGCAGTACCTTTGCATGCTTTCAAGAACGTACAGAGTTTGGAAATTGAGGATATCGATTTCCGTCAGTTCTTCGGATGGGATCGGATGGCCGATCAGATCAAGTCTCTAACCCTCAAAAGAGTCTGCATTGAGGACCCCGCCGACATCCTGATCGACATCGTCCTGGATGACATGGACAGACGCCGCCGCCGTACTGGGAAGAATCAGCACTCTCCGCCTACTACCTGGACTGGTAACAACAGTCCGCGTCGTAGCCCTACTCTAGGGAACTCGGAGCTTCCGCGCTTGTCTTCGCCTCCAATGTCACCAGACCCCCGGAAATCTGGAAATGATCTCCGGATCGGCTCTCTTAGTATTCACGATTCTGCTATCTATGAGCTTCCCAGCGCTTTGTCTCCGGATGCCGCTAGACAGCGCAACCGCGGCATTTCTGTGTCTCACGACGATGGGCACTCTCCGACTCGCCCTTGCCAGCCTTCGACCTCCAGACACCACCGTGATAGCTCTATCAGCCAGACTCGTGGTGCTCCCAAGGTTCGCCGGTCTGGCTCCGGCAGTTCTCACTCTAGCTTGTCTGACTCTTACCACCAGCAAGTGCCGATCCGCTCGACTGGACATCAGCGTCGTGGTAATTCCTCCAATATGCTGAACATTGCCAATACTAGTACTACTGTCCTCCCCATCAACAAGTGGAGGTTCCTGCGTCATTTGTGCTTGGCTGACAATGCGATCACTGCTATTCCCAACTCTAGCTTGGCTCCCCTGGCCAATACACTATACTCATTCGATTTAAGCTGCAACCTATTCACTCAGATCCCTGACAGTCTTGCTACTCTGACTGCTCTAAGAGCGCTGAACTTGGCCTACTGCATGATTGATTCTCTGCAGTCGCTGACGCGCAACCCTCTTCCGGCGATTTCTTCATTCAACTTGCGGGCCAACCGTCTACAGTCTCTTTCGGGCATTGAGCGTTTGCTGCCTTTGGAGCGTCTAGATTTGCGTGACAATAGATTGACCGATCCCATTGAGCTTGCTCGCTTGACTGGTATTCCCTACATCCGCGAGGTTTGGGTCGATGGCAATCCCTTCACTCGAACCCACAAGGATTACCGAATCACAATTTTCAATCTGTTCCGCAAGACTCCTGGCTACACAGAGGATCTTGTGATCGATGGCTCTGGCCCTAGCTACTCGGAGAAGCGTTATCTGGTCGATCGTGTTCCCGTGCCCGCAGCTGTGCCTGTTGTGCGGCCTTCTGTGGCCGAAGTCCCTGCTGTGGATATTGGAATCGGTAGCACCTCTCCTGCCAATAGAACTTCAATAGTCCATGAGCAAACACCTTGGGTATCACGAGAGCCCACTGTTTTGCGCAAGGAGCGCCCCCCACTACGAGCTGCAAACCCTGAGCGTTCCTCTAGACGCAAGGGCCCCAAGAGACGCATTGTCGACCTGTCGACTTCGGAGCCTAGCAGATGCCCCCCTTCGTCTATCGTTACCAGCAATATGGCCCCTCCGTCCATTCCGCGACAGCACACTGCTGCCCCCGAACTGCCTCAGCTGCCGCGCAAGAAGCCCAGTATGACTATCAACACTAACGTTACTCCATCCTCTGGTTCTGGAAGCACCGTTGTTCCCCTTACCGATGATACTGTGACGCCCACTGTCTCCAAAAGTGATCTTGCCCACCATCGCATCTCTCAATCCTCGGATGTTTCACCACCTGAGCCGGCCTCCCCGCCGCTTGTTGCGCAGACCCAAACGCCCCAGGTTGTTCCTGCTAGCGATTCGTGCGATATTTCTTCGCCCGCCTTGACATCTGAATCTGAATTGTCTCCATTTTATAGTCCTGGTGCCAGTGTTGGCGCACCTTGGGACAGTGCTGAGTTGTACAGGCGCAAGGTTGAGGCCCTGCGCAACGAGATGGGTGATGGCTATTTGACGGCACTAGGTGAAAATTCGTGGACTGCTTCGTCAGCTTCAGAGTTCCAGCCTTCCGATTATAGCTCAACTGCTGGATCGATTGCCTCGACGATTCACCACTCTAATTCCAAGCCTCCAGTTACTTCTACGGCTCAGTCAGCCGTGGTCAGTGGTCGGACTCTGGGATAAAGTCGAATGAGGATCATTCCTCGGTCTATCTCATCACTGTCATCACTGTTTCACATCACGTCCTTATCCATTCCATCAACTTTTTATTGTGATACCCGTCGTTGAACATTGAGGATGTTCTTCTGACACCACTTTTTTTTTCTTAAAAAAGACACATCCAGAGTATTAACCGGGACACACTGATATTGGATTTCTTCCCATGTTTTCTGTATGGTCAGCCTTTTTTTCTTCGGCTTGGCTCAACACTTGTTACGTGTTCGTAACAATCATCATTATCACCACTTTCAACCTAGCACTCAGGTCATCAACATTGTCTTAATAGGGCACATTTACGCCCTGTAAAACTCACTAATCTTTTGTCTCCATTTCAGATGTGCTGCCCGATTGAAACTTGTCTTTCTCAACTCATCGAGTTCTTTTACTTATTTTTTCTTGTTTTCACACTTCTCGTCTTTCTGTGATTGTCGTGGTATTCGGCGTTCTGCGTGTTTGGTAGCTTGGTTACTTGCGCTTCTTTGTTTGTTTTGTTGTGTTCCGGATTCTGGCATCTTTGTTTTTGACATGTTCCGCGGATTTGGGACATAGCAAGAGATGGCGTCTTGGTTTTGATTATTTTTTCTCTTCCTAGTAATTCTGACGGAGGCTCCTTCTGTTTATGGTTGGTTCTCTGGCAACTGCTGCTGTGTCTATGGATGCACCTTAGGTCATCAATGATACTTTATTACGTCTGTTCTTTTCACGTTGGTGTGGTTGGGCTGATTTTTTTCTTGCTTTCCACCACAAAAAAAACTATTTGTTTGTTGACGTCTTTAAATTTGTTTCCTGTGCTACTTTGGTTTGCTTTCGAGTTTTGCGTGCTTTTGGTCTTGATTTGGAGTTATGTTTGTTTCGATCTCATTCAATAAATATTTTGGCTTCTTGGTCAATTGATCGTGAGGTTTATTCAATCAAAAATCAGTTCCCAATGCTATGTATATCGTATCTGTTAAGCTTTGTAAATTTCATATGTTTAAAGTGCATGCAGTGGATCTAGATTTGCGGCCGTATGCTCTAACCGATAGCCTGGCTCAGTGATGTCTTAATGGGGATCTGTGTATTGATTATCGGGGTTTGGTTGGTTTGCAACAAAACGTGGGGGTCCACTTTTGACAGGTCAGGTTTTTGGAGTAATGGGGTCTGGAGATAGACTAGGATTTGTGCGGCTCAAATGTTAGGGTTGACATGTGACTGAGTTGAGTGGTTGGAAGTGAAACTACCAAGCTGCATTTATCTTGAAGTGACTTGTCCATCAACTTTCTAGGCATCAAAAATCCTATTTAACTTGCCATATCTTCCAGTTTAATACTGTTACTATATTCCCACTTCTTCCATCTATTACTCTAATCTCGCGCTTCTTTGATACACAGCCAAATTATTTAACCTACTCTCCACAATCCATCCGAGGCCCCCCTGGCCCCTCCCCTTCATTAGTCAGATACATTCCCCACTCAAGACCTCGTGCCAAAGGCCAGCCAATCACTATCGTCGCCACCGTGCGACGTACGCCCAGGAGCTCCATCGCCACGGAGAGAGCCCATCGATCATCACAACTATCACGCTCCCATGTGCCTTTGTCACCACATGTCAACAACACCTTAACCCATCTACGATAAAGACAAATATCTCCCGTTGCTGCCATAACTGCCATAAAAAGAGGAGGCTACCGTCAGATATCCCAGCTTTCTACGCAACCAAACGACGCGATTGGCCTCTCTAGCTTTCTGCATCTTGCATAGACGCGTGTAGCCACAATTTACGCGCATATTCCGCAACGCTACCACTCTCTACGACTATCCAAGACGTTACATATTTCCTGTTTTGTTCTCCGAATATCTATATTCCGCCTCACCCACCGTTGTTTTCGCTCAGCGCACCCCATTTGCCTCGCGGCTTACCTACGCGCCCGGCAAACAGCCACAGTCACGTGATACCCATCGCGGACAAAAAGGGCTCATCTTATGAATCTACGCAAAAGTGGACGGATACAGATACAGACACATAGTCACATACAAAACGGCACATACATGACATGATGATACAAAAGCCCACGACACCACGACCCCGCGGCAAACCAGCGACAACGACCACCGGCCGGCGACGCGGAAGGCCCCCTGGGAGCACGAATGCTGCGAGAGCAGCCCGGTTGGCGGCAGCGGCAGCATCCGCGGCGTCAGAACCGCCGCCGAAACGGAGAAGGTATATCCCGGGGGGTGCCGGGGGCGGCGGGAGGTTCGTGGAAGTTGATGCTTCGGAGATGCCAGAAGTGTCGCGAGGGTCGGGGAGTCGGAGTAGACGGAGTGCCAGTATTAGTGTGGTGACGGCGGCGGCGGCGAGGAGGATGACGAGGGTGAGAAGGAGGGAAGAGGTGGAAGAGGGTGAGGAGTTTGGGTCGGCGGCTGCGGTGGCGGCTGCGGTGGCACAGAGTGAGGGGTATAAGCCGCGAGAAGAGAGGGGATGGGAGGAATTCCACCCGGATTTGAATATTGAGGCGACGTTCAAGGTGTTTAGGGCACCAGAGGTGGATGGGACGGTGGGACAGCCGGTGACGGAACTGCCTACTACGCCCCCTAAGAGGAGGGTAGGGAGACCACCGAGGGATCTCTCATATGGTGTGGCGATTTCATCACGGACTCCTCAGGTGCTGCCTATTCACAATCAGACCCCCAAGGAACGGTTAGATTTGAAGAGACCAGCGTACCGGAGGATAGACCGGGTGTCGCTGTTCGAGAACAAGGCTTTGGGAACTGCTAGATATGTTGATAAGGCCATGGCTAATGTCGGATTTCAAGAAACGGATCGTTTCGACCGGTCAGACAATGCCCTAATCAAGGCGAGTGATGGCGGATGGGACGATGACCATAATGACCATCTTCTGACAGCCGGACCTGGCTCTGGAGAAAAGGGCCTGGGTCGGGTAGAATATGACATGGACGAGCAAGACGATATGTGGCTTGAGGCATTGAATCGCGAGAGAAAAGCCAGTGATCACGACCCCGTTACGCGCGAGCTGTTCGAGATCACAATCACAAAGATTGAGAAGGAATGGCATGCTCTCGAGAAGAGGATTCCGAAGCCAAATCCTAAGCCACCACAGACACAGAGACCCCGATCGAGCAGTGCAGCAGCTGTCAATGGCGAGCAGGCTGTGGCGGCGACGTCAGGGGATGAGCCAGACTCAATGTGCGCCATCTGTGATGATGGAGATTGCGAGAACACGAATGCTATTGTGTTTTGTGATGGTTGTGATCTTGCAGTGCATCAGGAGTGTTATGGTGTGCCGTTCATCCCTGAAGGGCAATGGTTGTGTCGTAAATGTCAGCTTATTGGGCGCGGCATTCCGGTAAGTGTTTCCCCCAAGAATAGATATCTCGAGCGAAAGACGAGGGCAACTACTAACAAAATCGACTCCAGACTTGTATCTTTTGCCCCAACACTGATGGCGCCTTCAAACAAACTAACACTTCAAAGTGGTCACATCTCCTGTGTGCCATGTGGATCCCCGAAGTCTCCCTCGGAAATCATACCTTCATGGAGCCCGTCATGGAGGTCGAGAAGGTGCCCAAGACCCGCTGGAAGCTCTCGTGCTACATCTGCAAACAGCGCATGGGCGCCTGTATCCAGTGCAGCAACAAGAACTGTTACCAGGCCTTCCATGTCACGTGTGCCCGTCGCGCCCGGCTGTTTCTTAAGATGAAGACGAGCCAAGGTGTCTTGGCGGTGCTGGATGGGGGTGGTATGATTTTGAAGGCATTCTGCGATCGGCATTGCCCCTCGGACTATACCGAGGATTACAAGGTTGCGGAGGCAACTAAAGCAGCCAAGAAGTTTTATCATAAGAAAATGAAGGGGCGGGTGTGGGCCGACAACCAAGGGACTGCGGCTCTTTTGGCGGCTCAGCAGAGTGTAGCTTCCGAGAAGAAGAAGGCTGAAGAAGGATCTCCGGCTCCAACGAACCCTTCAGGACGAGCGACGCCGGTGTCTGGTGGTAGTAATTCTACATCGGGCTCTGGTGACAAGAAGAAGGGTATCGTCTGGAAGCTGCCCTCGGGTGCTCCGGTTATCCCGGCGGCGGTCTTCGACCTAGTCGATGCAGCTCTTTCTCGCTTTAGCGTTAGAAAACGACGCGAGTTTGTCGCTGAGGTTTGTCGATACTGGACGTTGAAACGGGAAGCAAGAAGAGGAGCGGCGTTGCTGAAACGGCTGCAGTTGCAGATGGAGACATTCTCATCGATGGAGCTGACAAGGCGGAACTTTGCAGCTATGCCCGCGGGTAAGCAGAGACTGCAGCGGCGTATCGAGTTTGCCGAGACGCTGCTACGGGATCTGACGATGCTGCAAGAGCTAACGAATAATATGGTGGATCGTGAGGCGACCAAGTTGGACAGTATCCGGATTGAAGAAGACTTTGTTGACACTTGCTACTTCCCGGTGGCGCGGTCGCTTATGCCTGCGATTGACAAGGCAATAGAGTAAGTCATAGTCCGCTAACCCCCGCTTTGAAGTTTATGGAGGAGGCACGACATTTTGCTAACAAATACTCTCGCAAATAACAGTCTTGATAAGAATATCTTCGCTTTGGGACTCGACGATCTCCGCAAGAAGCTTCATGCCCGGTTGTATACTACCACGATGGACTTTGTCAATGCCTTTGTCCAGGTCCTCATCAAGGGCATCAATTCGGATATTGGCATTTTGGCTCGGTCGCGGGCTGCAGGCATTGATCCTTCGCCGACGAAGCAAAACTTCTCTGATATCAGAGTCCGTAGGACTCTCGGCAAGAGAATTGCTCGCGCGATCTATCCCTTCATTGAAGCCGCGATTGCCACTGAGGCTGCTGTGTTACACAAGTCTGTAGATGAGCTGACTCGTGAGGTTAATGTTCTGATTGCCACGGCTTGGGAAGTCTCTGTCGAATCTACTTTGGAGGTACTGACGGAGAATGAGGACCATGTCATGGCAGATGCTCCGCCGTTGGCTCAGACTGAGACTCCGAATACCGATGGTGAAGGAAAACAATTGACTGCCGAATCACTGACGGCTGTCACGGCTGCTGACAAGCCCGTCACTCAGGCTACCCCTCCAGAGACTTCTGATGCGCCGAAGCCGCCAACAGCAGATGGAGAGCCATCCGAGGAACTAGCTAATGCTATCTCCGAGTCTACTCTGCCTGATGTTTCAGTAACGACGAACCAAACACCGCCGACGCCACCTCAAAGTAACGCCAATATTTCCTTCAGTAAATCTGCAACCGGTTCCCCCAATGCTCTACGCGATGGGGGTTCTCTCTGGTACCTGACTGACTTTTACGTGCGTGGTCTTTCTGCCGCCATTTCCGAATGGGATGGTCGCGAAGCTGTTCGTGGTCTTAGTGAAGAACTCACCGACATTGACGACGATGAACTCAAAGGTCTTGAAGCCGCTTCTCAGGATCGCTCAGATAGGCTCCAGGTCATGGGGCGTTCTCGTAATGCTGGAGTTTCGCAGGATGTCGATATGCCGGATGCTCCTAATACTGGTGCGGAAGACGATGCTGATGTCCCGGTAACGACTGACGGGGACTCGAACCCCGAGGCCGTCGATCCCAAAACTCCTCATTTGGCTGCCCCGGAAATTAGAGTGACTAAGGCGTCTCCTGGTAAGACAGACGAAGACTCTGGAACCATGATCGCAAACAGCCCGAGGTGCTCGTCCCCTAGAAGAGCGTCGCCTAGATATGGAATGGCCAACGGAGGAGAGAATGCACTGCCTCATCATCCGGCGCCACAGAGTGTTGTCTCTGATTTGTCGGACGTTTCCTCATTACCCGATATTGAAGCTGAGGGCGATGAGGAAGAAAAAGAGGAGGAGGAAGTGAAAGAGCCATCGGTTGCGTCGATCGCTGCTCTTATGGAGGTTAAGAAGGAGAAGGAGGAGGCTGCCCCAGTGGTGCGGGCGACGAGGGCGAATGTTGCGAAGGCGGCAGAAATGAAGAAGGAGGAAGCAGTGGTCAAGAAGAGGACGAGATCGTCGACAAGATCACGGAGGTGAAGGGGATGTGTTGAGTGGGGTTTTGTGAAGGGTCTTTCTTCACTTACCTTGGTTTTTTGTTTTCTTTTATTTTTCTCTTCTCTTGTGAATATTCAATAACAGGCAGATATGTACTTTTGTTTTGGGCTCAGAAATGGCTTGTAGGACTTTGTTGGTTGCGATTGGCCTTTTTTTTTCTGAGAATTAATCATGAATTTCCATTTTGCAATTGAAGCTGAATATTGTGAATGATTTGTATCTTTGTTATTTATTGTGTGGATGATGATATTTTTTGAAATAATTTTTTTGCCAGAGCTGCTGGAGACAACCATTGTATCATTGTGGGTTCAAAGATGCAAGTTTGTCTTGAGCAGAGAAGATTGAGTTTGATGAGGTCGAGATGAAATATGTAAGTTGTGGATATACATGTAGGTTGTAGTCACGTGTGATGTGTATGTGTGGTTAGGGTTATGAAAATGAAAAAGAAGTCATTTATGTGGCTCGATCAGATTTCAATTGTACAGGTATTCGTTACAGTGAGGTTTTGCTTGGGCTGGCTTAGGCATGATTTAGGTAGGGTGGCAATAATAATGGAGATAGGAAATCCTATGGGTGTTGGTTGGGGACTAGAGAAGTGCAGTGCAGTGGTTGATGGTTGATTGATCTGCAAAAAGCCTTGTTTGGTGGGAGATGATTGAAGTTGCAGTACTAAGTGATTGTGTGTTGTATAGTGCGGTGCGATGCAATTGGGCGGGTTCTAGAAGGTGAGGTGAGACTGTGAAGGGAGACACAGAAGGTAAGAGGTGGTGGAAATGAAGGTGGGTTCCGGAGGGGCAGCGGGGCTTGGATGGGACGGAATGGGGTGGGATGAGGGCCGGGACATGGGAATTGATTCATTCACCGCTTGTGATGGCTGGTTAGTGATGATTGCTACAGAAAACAGGGTGTGGTGTTGGGAGGGTTGCCCAGTTATTTGGTTGTATACTATGAATAGAGAGCGAATACTCCTGGTAGTGGTGGTTTGGACTTGGGGTTAGTGGCCCCACCCACTGTACGACGCCCAAGAGGGCAATTGTGTGAAGTGTTAGTCAATGCCAGGATGTATTTGGGCGCTTGATATCATATAATCCACACCTCATGATCGTCAGAATGCATAGTCATTCTCTTCTTTGGTCATATTGAAATTTGTAGAACTGAAAACAAAGGCCTATCACAGCTCTTGTGTTCACAATACATATTCAGACCATAAAGCAAAGGCTGGCCTCAACCCAAGATACTAGACAAGACGACTGACTTCTATCAGTCAGCCCGTCCTTTGGCCTGAGGAAACTTCCCCTTCCTCAACAAATTTCGAGCTGTTACTTCTACAATAAGTAATGAATGGACTGCTGATTTCTCGATTGTGCCAACATTTGAATGTGCAGTTGCCCCAAAGACGAGTCTTTGTAACCTGGTGCTTACTGATGCTAGCATAGTAACTGTCTCTTCCATTCATTCCTACCTTGACTGCTTGCATGAAACATCCCGCATTTGGCACCTTTTACGTTTTGAAATAGGAAAAGGGCAAAGAGGACAAGAGAGAAAGAAAAAAAGTTGTCTCTCCTCCTCCTCTTCATTTTTTAAATCTCCCTTTCTTTCTCTCGCTCTCTTTCTCGCCACCCAGTTTTGCTCATCATTGTGTTTCGCGAGCTTCCGAAATTCTTCCCCCAAAAACTTGTTACTTTCTATTCCCGCAGAACTTATCCCCCCCACAACAAAGCTTCCCAGCGTTCGCATGCTGCCTCCCACCCCACTAAGTCACTCACCCCCTAGTCCCAAAAATAAACCAACCCATACGAACGAACCACAGGTACACAAAAAGATTCATCCTCCCCTCCCCTCCCCTCCCCTCCCCACAAGAGAACTTATCCTCTTCTTCCTTTTTCCTCATAAGACGAACAACCTTTCTCACAAAATTTCAACTCTGCGATCAACTCTAGGCGAATCTTTGACTTTTTTTCTGCTTTCTCCCGAGTGACCAACCGACCCTTCGATCGGGGTTTCCCTCGAACTGGCGACGAACAAGCTAGGACGCGCTGCTTGCTTCCTGCTTTTCACAACATTCTCTCTGCATCTTGCATTGAATCGGTGCCCATCTGGAAACCACGCGATATCCGTTCTCTTACTGGCGATCTGAGCAGAATCTCGTTTCTGGCTCTCCTATAGCTTGGCTTTTTGCTAGCTTTTACAGTCTTCCAACAAAGACTACGACAAAACAGGACAATAAAATAAAAAAATATTACGACCGGTGGATCTGTCTTGGTGACTTTCCCCCGCAATCTGTCTACGGTGAACATCACTTTGATTATTGGTAAGTCGAGCACTATCTCAGACACTTGATGCTATCTGAGGCAATCTTGTCACCACAATATACACCACATACACGTTATTCGTCGTTCAATTCAGCCATGGTTACTTCTACTGGCTCCCACTGACTCGGTTCTTTGTCTCCGATATCTACCCCTCCGATAACTCTTCCAAATGAACATGTTACCTCGTTTACGCTTCCTCGATCGACGCCGTTTTGTATTTACACCCAATGTCCTACCTTGGTTTGCAAAGCGAATGCGTCTGCCGATTGTTGTGTCTGGTTGTGGTCCGGAGAGTGAATCTTGGCCAGTGTCATTAGGACCTCCGTTCGCACATGCACATAACCCGAAAGCAAATGCTATAAGCTGCAATTTATCAGTGTATACACCCTAATGCTTGCTCGTTTGGTCCCTGAACTGTGCAGATACTGCATTAGTATTCAATATGCATTCCCGCAAATTTTTGCTGTCGCTGCGTTCTTTGGACCAGGCGGCAGCGGCAACTGATGATTGGAAGTTATTCTTGTTGGTCTTGGCTAGCGGCTGAGATCGGCTAACATGGAAATTGATGAATTGGCATTCTACCTTATGTTGGTTGTCATTCTCTGGTTATCCCTTCCGTGCCTTGCTCCCGATTTCATTGAGTGAGAGTCCCGGGGTGTATTTGTGTGTGCCTTGTACTTTTCCCTATCGTGAGTTTACTCGCAAGTTCGAGAAAATGACGAATTACCGCCATAAATCGCCACCCAGGTGACAAAGCTATCCTCAGATTCGGCATATTGCCTAATCTGTTTATTATAATAGCTTCGATGAGACGGCATACTGCTCTTGATTCGCCACTGGTTTAGCTCATGATCCATCGCTCCTTAGGCGATGCCTGATGCTCTGTAATCCTGTAAATCCCGGGTCCACCTTACTTCTATATTTTGAGCCCCACTCCAGTAAGACTTAGTGGTCTTGAGGTATTGTTTGTCTCTATGTGTATTGAATGGCAGTCTTTAACAATGATATGGTTTCACCTTCACGATAACTGAGGCCCGCGAGTCTGAGGTTGCCAACTTTCTTTGTCTTTAATATCCTCTTTCGGGAAAGACAAAGAATGCCTCAATCTCAGCAATCAATTCAAATTTGCATTTGGGATGTTTTGTGTCAGTCCCCACCGCCTGGACTCCTCTATACACCCATAACAGTGAATGCCTTCAGGGCCAGTAGCTAGCCTGAAGTCAGTGAGAAATCCACTGGGGACCTCGACCAGACGATTTGTCTTACTTTCCCTTGCGAAGTGAGAAAAAAAGAGTAGAAAAAATAACACGGCTGTCCCAAAGCTTCAACAATCGCGTATGCTCTTCCCCCTTCCTTCCCCTCTCTATTTTTTCTTCTTCCGTGTCTTTGTTACCGGTCACTCGCTTGCTCATCGTCGTCATCCATTCATTTGTCTTTTTTTCTTTATCGTGACCATTAAGTATTCTGACCAACCTTCGTTTTTAAAGGAGAATTAAGAATCTCAGATTTATCCACATCAACAGTATCCCGCTCAGCGATTTAGCCAAAAGAAAAAGTATCATTCGGCCAACCGGTATACCACTAATCGCCTCGTCTCGCCTTCATCGGCACCAATACTACTGTTGTGTCTACGCATTCAGCGAGATCGTCTTCGTCTCCATCGCTGCAATTTCAAGAGTTTCCAAGACATAGTCTGGCTCTTCACAACAAACGAATATTCCGCTGTGTACATAAAAAAAAGAAAAAAAAAACGAACAAAAAATTCAACGGCAACTTAAATTGAACACCACAACGACGACCCGTTGACTCCAATCTGCGAGCAACATCCCCCTTTCCACTTTTCTCTTTTTGTTTTCTTCCATTCGTCAACTTTTCTGCTTTTTTCACGAGAGCAATTTTAGATAAGGCGGGTCAATCTTCGGATTCTGTGTTTTATTTTATTTTTCTTGTTGCCGGGCTTTGATTCAGCTGTCCTAGGCGTTCATTCCTCTTTGAAGTTTTTATATCTCCAGTTTCGGACTTAGTAGAAATGGCCGACCACACCGACGTTGATCTCGATTCCATAATCGACAGCCTCCTGGAGGTTCGCGGTAGCCGTCCGGGCAAGCAGGTCCAGCTCGCTGAGGCTGACATCAGATACCTTTGTACCAAGGCGAGAGAGATCTTTATTTCTCAGCCTATCCTGCTCGAGCTTGAAGCTCCTATCAAGGTTAGTCAAAACAGTATTTGATTAGATGTAACTTTGGCTGACAAACTTTTCTACTTTAGATCTGTGGTGATATCCACGGCCAGTACTATGACCTGTTGAGACTCTTCGAGTACGGCGGTTTCCCTCCGGAAGCCAACTACCTCTTCCTCGGTGATTACGTCGACCGTGGCAAGCAATCCCTCGAGACCATTTGTCTACTTCTCGCCTACAAGATCAAATACCCCGAAAACTTCTTCATCCTTCGTGGTAACCACGAGTGCGCTTCCATCAACCGTATCTACGGTTTCTACGATGAGTGCAAGCGCCGCTACAACATCAAGTTGTGGAAGACATTTACCGACTGTTTCAACTGCTTGCCGATTGCCGCCATTATCGATGAGAAGATTTTCACTATGCACGGTGGCCTGTCTCCGGATCTGAACTCTATGGAACAGATTCGCAGAGTCATGCGTCCCACTGATGTAAGTTGCGAATATCCTGAATGCACGCATGCCTTCTATTGTGGTCACTTTTTTTGGTTGGTAATTGTATAATTCATGAGCTAACAAAACGTCATTTATTTTCTTTCTAGATTCCCGATTGCGGCCTGCTCTGCGACCTGTTGTGGTCCGATCCCGACAAGGATATTACCGGTTGGAGTGAGAACGACCGTGGTGTATCGTTCACTTTCGGACCTGATGTTGTCTCTCGATTCCTGCAAAAGCACGACATGGATCTGATCTGCCGTGCTCACCAGGTCGTCGAAGACGGTTATGAATTCTTTAGCAAGCGCCAGCTTGTTACTCTGTTCTCTGCTCCCAACTACTGCGGCGAATTTGACAATGCCGGCGCCATGATGAGTGTCGACGAGAGCCTTCTGTGCTCATTCCAGATTCTCAAGCCTGCTGAGAAGAAGAACAAGTACGTCAAGGGTATTTCTGGAGGTCACTCTACCCCACGCAAGAAGTAAAGGCATTGAGATCAGCACGTAGCTCGCGACATCATGACCCTCTTTTCTTGTTGCTTATGGAAGGCTTTGGGATAGTTCGCAATCACTACGTTTGGGTAGATGTCAATTGGTATGCTTCCCTTGTCTTGTTGTGGATCATATGATCACATGGCTGAGGAACTACCGGTTAGCGTCTTATCTAGTTGTGATGTGATTATCCACTTGATGTTTATGATTCTGTGTTTCTCTGCTGTTCATGCTTGGGCTCAGGTGTTTTGTTTCCTCCCACTTAACTCTTCCCATACACCCTCCTCCCTTTTCCTTGCCCTCTGTTTTTGTCATTGATGATGCTCTTCGTGTTTCTTTACTTCCATTTTTCCCGAGCTTCTCTTTTTTTTTCGTTTTTTTCTTTGCTTTCCTCTGGTATGCGCCTTGTTGCACGTTCGTCTGTTTCTGTTATGACGATGGTTATGAAGATGATCATTACGATTATGTTTTGTTATCTCATATACTTGGAAATACATGCCTTATGTTTCTACATATAGTATCTTACATACCGTAGTGGCTTATTTCCAATATTGACAAAAAACCCGGCTTATACCTCACGAAGATCATCACCAATGAACCCCGCCGTATCTCACCTACGCACGCATTGATCTCTTATCAAGACCTTATACCAACAAATGTTTTTCTTCTAGGTTCCGCCGTGGTTAGGCACCCACTCCGCTACAAGCTCGCAACTTTTGAACCGTTTGGGTTCTCTTGCGTCTTCTCAGCCCACTTCTCTCCGCGTCGTCATCTACGACCCAGCGATGACCTGTTGGTGTCTCATTCTGTGTCGGATTGTAGACTATTGATCCGTTTTCTTGTGCAAATGGCTTGGGGTTCCTGTTTTCTTGACGAGGGTCCTGTTCGGGCAATGGGTCGAAAGACTTTTTGTTTATTTCCTTTCGTTTGGTGGTAGTTCCTAGACATGATGATATTGGTGATTTGATTATGCTTCCAAGGAATAACGGCCTTTCTTTTCTTTCTTTCTTTGCTTTGTTATTATGGTGTTGGTTATTCTGTGGATGTCGGTTATTTAGGGGTTCTTTTCAAAACATACACTAGATGGGGTTTGATGACGATAATTTATTGCTGATGAGTACCCTTTTTCTTCAGATTTGGTATTGTTTCTCGAGTGTGTGTGTGTCTATTGGCAGTCTCCGGAAACACATGACGTCTTTGTCTCTTGTTCTTTTTTCTTTGTCTTCTTCACCCGATCATTATGCCCCAAATCCCTCCACGGCTCCACCACATCCCTCACCTGCCTCTTTAACTCTTTGATCTCCGGGAACCCCCCGTCCACTGTACGGTCCCAAATGACCTTTTTAATAGGCGTTGTGGAAGTGGGAGTGGCAGATGAGGATGAGGATGCCGTGTCATCGAGGGTCTCAATGGTAATGACAAAGGTGCCGCCGGTGGAGGGGACGAGGGTGACAGAGCCGAGGGTGACGGAGAAGGTGGAGAGGAGTTCTTGGGCGAACTTTTGAGGGGTGATGGGGGGAGGTTGTTAGTTGGTAGTTAATTGGAATGAGAGGGAGGATATAAATAAGGGGTCTTCTTACGTAGGCGGCACGGAGCATCCATTTGCATTGAGTGCAGTAGGTTATGGTGACGTGGGGAAAGGCGATGGTAGTTTGCGCGGTGGGGGCTGGGGTTGGAGGGTTGGAGGGCATGTTGGCAGGGGAGTTGGTTGTAAACTGTGAATTGGAAACTATGAAAAGAGATAAGAGGATTTCAATATGAAGTGTCGTTTGGAAATGTATATCCTGATCAGTTTTTGATAGTGAGATAGTGGGATGATGTAGTTGAGGGGTTTGCTGGTTAGGGTTGATTACGTAGTTGGTAGAAGGAAAATGGGGTTAAAGGGATTTTGACGCAAAGATCACAGTAGAATCTACAATCAACGACAACGATAACTTTAGAATTGCTAACTTCAAATCAATGGCCACATCATGTATAAACTATAGAATCCATCCAGATACCCGCGAGACTGACACCATTAGCAAAGGCAAAATATTGAACAAGAAACAATTGGTATTTATCAACAGCAAAAAGACAATAATGCAAAGAAAAAAAAAAATAAAACACACGCATTACAAACCCAACGAAACCGTCAACATATACGTATCGATAAAGCAATCGATTCCGCCCCTCTCCCCTCCCAATAGGAAAAAAAATAGAAACAAAAACAATCCAGAGCAAGAACGAGCCATCATCTCGCACCAAGTCAAAGTGTTATTTTATTATAAAAGGGGAATCTGCCGTGTTTTGATATCTTAATTGCTACGACCTTGTATAAACAGATGAAGGGTATAAGATGAGACGAAAATAAGATGTAAACACGCGGCGTAGGAACGAGCGGTAAGAAGAGAAGAGGCTGGAGGAGAAAGGCGGAGGTCGTTAGGGTCGTGGGCGGGTTTTCGTAGAATGACAAGATAGAGGGGCCAAGGAATAAGAGAGGAAGAAAAAAAAGAGGTAATATATGGCTGGTTTACATCATGACACAGCAGCCGCCGGATTGTTGGGGGGCATATGGGTCTTCGCCGCGTGGTACGGTACCCCATACGGAGGGAACCATGTAATCTCTGGTGCTGTTGCAGTAAGAGACAATGCTGTTGATGATATCATTAGTACTACCGCGGTTGAAATATCACAAACAGTGACGTGACGGAGAGAGGGGAAACTAACCTCTTGGAAGCGACGGAAACGGCGATGCGCTCGCGTTCCAAGTCTTCACGAAGTCTGTTGTTCAACTCGGTGAGACGACGCAGCTTCAAGTCAGCCATAGACTGCTTGGTCTTCTTGGCCTGCGACGGGTCGCCAACATCACGGGAGGTGTACTGAGGCATTGTGGCGATTTTGTGAATGTATGTGGTTTTCTTGCTTTTGTTTTGTTGGTGTTGTTTTGGTAGTTCGTCGTTGTTAGAGTCGTCGATCGTGAAATCAGTTAAGAGTAAGAAAACGCGCGAACTATGATGATCAGTATTCGATTTTTTTTTTATATATAATTATGAGGTAGTGGTGGTAGGTGGAGGAAACCGGGACGGACGGGCGCGTTTAAATTGTTGGTCGCAAGTAAATCTGTAGAGCGGTCGTATGTGATGATATATTAACTTCGTGACAAGTCGGTATCACAATACCCGATGAATGATAATTGATAAAAATGACATTCAGCACAATATATGTAATGATAGTGATGATTACTCGCCGTCAACTTCGTTTTCGTAGTTGGAGATGTTTCCACACGGCTGAGCTGACCTTCTGTCTCCGACCTGTTGGCATTTGCTACGAAATAGGAGATTTTTCACGCAGGCGGCCAATTAAAGAGCGTCCTTTCAGGATTCAATCACTAGGAAATACCAGCCGTCGCGGGATACGGAAGGATGAAGACAAGACAGATGTCAAATGATGGCTTTTGTTTCGCAAGGTAAATGTTGGCAGCTGGTAGCGGGTGTTGAGAAAAAAAGGTGAAGACGGTATTTGGTCGTTGATGATTATTCGTGGTGTTGATAGTCGGATTACCCAAGGGTGTCCCGATTGTGGTTCCACATATAAAGATTGCAGGCGTTCGTCGGGTTGTTTGGTTTTTGTAGGGGACCAAATACTTACAAGTTTGCAAAAGAGGATAATAAAGAGCGTAGAGAAATATAAGAGGCTTATGGTAACGGGGGTAACGGGGTTAGAGATGTGAACGAGAGACAGAACTTGTTATTTTTTTTTAGTGGCTGAATTAGGAATCTTCAAGGTGATGATGAACAATTATACAAGATATCAATTGATGGGGGAACAAGAAGAGAAAAAAAATGATGACCAAGACAATAGACAGAGCCGGGAAGAGGGAAAGAAAGGAAAGGAAGATTGACAATCGAATGAAGGTGGATGGACGGGCCTAGATGAAGAATAGATTACTGGGGGAAGAGAGAAAAAGAGGGCATGAGGTTTGGCTAGAAGAGAGACATTGGGAAGTGGATGAGAGGACACGGACCTTGGGCGTGGGTGAGTGGATGATTGAAGGTGTATACAAGGAACAGGGACATACAGGAACATATGCAATAGAGGATTGATGGGGGGTCCGGGGGGCCAAGGTCCTAAGTTGAGTGAGGGAAATGTGGATGTGGGACATTTGGTGTTGAAGAAGCAATATGCCGGGCAGCCTATTATTTATTATTTTAGTTTCTTTTGTTGTATGTGAAATGTGTGAGAGATATTACTATAGGGTTTCATTGGAAGTGAGGGCGAATTATGAAGACATCGTTGATAAAAAAAAGAAATAGTGAAAAGAGGCCACAGCTGTGTCTTTGTTTACATCTACAACTTGTCAGTTTCTTCCGTCGACAAACGCGGCAACTACTCATTTTCATCACGAATGCCATCAACACCGACCAGAAGGAAACGGCAGTTTTTTGGGTTCTCACTGTTAACTTTTTCCCAAAGTTCGTTCGCTGTAGTTGATCATCTCTGCACGTCATCATTGCCTATAAACAACCACTCATCCCCCCATCATAATTGCCACAAGACCATGCCATACCATTCCCCCTCTCCCTTGCATGGTATTGTTTTTTTCCCCTTTCTTGTAACTTTAAACCATTGGCATAAATGTTTACCTTAACCCAACCATTAACTACAGATAAATCATGCACACACACACACACACACACACACACAACCTTCTTGTTTCCGCAAACATGCACTGGGCCCATTCTGGCAGATGAGGGAGTTAATTTGTACCGAATTTTTCAATTTTGTAAATATTTGAATTTACTCTGTGTTCTTTTCTATCATTTATCCCAAATGTCGATTATTTATTATTTGATTAGGCTTCCCCTTCTTCGTTACAAGCACATAAAATCAGCAACTCTTTTGAGCTCTTATGTCCGTCCGTGCCTGCCCACTTTCCAGAAATGAGATTGCCACTGTAACTGCAAGTATCCACACAGTTTCCAGGCCCATCAGATGCACAGTAAGGGTCTCTGTTGATTGTAAGGAGTGAGAGGGAAGGCTTTGAGTGTCTAATTCCTCATTTATTGCAGGATGGATGAATAAAGACGATAAAAGACCAAGAAATACATGATTCTGTCAGCTTAACGTCTTCATCCATTAATATACCTGCAGACTGTGAGGAACAAATGTATCTATGTATCAACTATATATCTTTACAAGGCCTGAAGATGTTTGTAGAATATAGAGAAACCAAGGCTTACAGGATCTAGGGGTAGATCCGATATAGAAGGTCGGACAGTTGAAAAAAGGCCTAAACATACTGTGTCAATTCCTGAACCATTATCCAGTTATCTAGTATTTCTATGTACCGTCATTTATAGATCCCGAGTTGCCCTGTCTTACGTGAACCTGAACCGTCCTATCGTGTCCCCTCATCGAGGTTTGACTGGGGCTGGCACAGCACACACAAAGACTGGATGAAAACGGAAGAAAAGACGGAACAAAAGTTTCCTGGCCGTTTGTTGCTTTTGTTAGTGACAGTCTGTTAGCAAACAGCTTTCGTAAAATCTGGCCGGCCGGTAATAAGTTTTCCGGTGTCATAGGCCTTTTGTTATCCGGTGATTTGGTTAGCTATTTATATGGTTACTTGGTCAGATGGACTCGAGTATTTATCCCGAGAGTTCGTAATTTTATTTGTCACTGTCTTCAACTTGGAGACTTATTTAATAACGACAGACACTGACGACGACGACGACGGTCATACGCCTTTCCAAAAATTCTAACATTTGTATCTCGAGATTCAATGTCTCTGGTCACGTTTCATGGCATCTTTGGTGGCGGTTACTTGGTTACTCGGGGGGTTCCTAGGTTTGGTTTGATTCTTGTCAGAGTGGCTTGCTAGCGCAGTGACAGAAGCTGTGTGAGGTGTAGTTTTTGGGGGATCTTTATCCGTTGGTAGTGATAAAAAGCTCCAGTAGTAATTAATTATATGCGTCTTTTTTGCGTAACACAATGAAGCCGCTCGATGGCTTCGTCCTAGACCTATCATGAGGATCGGTCGTATAACAAATAATTAGTAACCCTAATTTATCGCAATATTTCTGGATATACACATTTTCCATGTTTTTGTGCCTGTATATACACACATATAAATCCAGCTCTCCAAGAAAAAAAGTCTAAATATTGATGGATGCAGTTTTCCGATAATCTTCTCTCGTAACGGGTTTGATCCTCTGCAGGTCCTGGCAGGAGATTGTCATTTGGACTCATTTGTGATTTCGCTTAATATTATGAGTCGGCTAGGGGCAATAAGTGAGTATATTTATTTGATGTTTACTTTGCTTCTTTGCCTGTAAGGAAGCAGCAGCAACATCATGTGTCTGTGTGGCTCCATGACAACTGCGGTCTTGTCAAGTGGCAGTGAGCACTGGCTTCTGGCTTGGGCCAGTAAAACCGCAAGTATGGGTGAACGCGGCTCATGCATTCGTGATGCCGTGTGGCCGGAAGTTGGATTAGTTGTGGTACCGGGTGATCTACACTGCGGGACCAAGGGTGAGGGAAAGTCCTAATGGAGGCAGATTATGGATATCACGGTCCAAAAAATACTGATTTTTTGCTTGTCAGGGTGAGACGGGAAACATAGTCCGATGGCGAATACACATGTAGATGTGTGTAGATGGGTTACCAAATGGATTATAGCCCCGCGCGTGAGGAACGGCAGACGGCAATCTGTGAAGCAGCCTGTGCGAGATGTAATGTCAAAGGTTACCTTTGTAATTTGAGTTGAAGGAATCACTGTGATCTTGATCATATCGTTCTTGGGATTTCTAGAAGCAGAATTAAGGCAAAATAACCCTTATTGCTCTATATTTGACAATATGATAACATGTCAAGTATATTGCATATCGATATATAATCTGGAAATGTAGCCTCTGTTTGTCATGACACAAACCACATGCTTTGCATTTAATACCTGGTTTTAGGATGGTTCGAATATTTGAAAGGTACCCATTTTGGTATATCAGTTTTATATCATGTTCACATGGTCAAATCTGTCTCTGAACAGAGATCATTCCACCAGATCTACATATGTAACGATCTATGTATATAGTAGGGTTACTAGCAACATGACAGGGTTACCAAATTTCCATCATCTTAGACCCAAGCCATTGTCTCCTCACGTGACCCTACTTTGAATACCTATTTTGTCCTACTAGCAACAGGACTCCAGAAAAGTGGGTCAATTTAGCCCACACGAAATTTTCAATACCAGGGAGCCAGCAAGGAAAAAAAATAATGTTTTGGCCCCGCTGTCCTACCCCCCGCCGTCATACCTTGAATTTGTCGACACCGAAACGACCGATTTTCAGGTTAATAATTGAAACCTCCGGTTGATTCGATATTCCTCCCTAAGTCTTTAGTTATCCACAGACAAGCTAAGGATATTTTCATCATGGTGAGTTCTCCACCAATGTTCATCTGGCCTCAGCATTCCGTCTCTTCAGTTTGTGTGCAGCAATCGAGATATTTGTCAACCCCACCATTCAATCAGACATCAGCCTCAACGACATCAACACAATCACGACAACATATATGTGTCACAATGATAGATATCTACACACCAAGACCCGATTTTTTTTCGACGACAATCAAAATTGATCACTACCACATGATGTTGCTTTGCTGCTGCCATTGCCATCAACATTTCGAAAGCCTTTACTGACCCCCTTCGCTCTTCTCTGATGTAGCCTCCTCCGCCCCACCAGAAGCCCGAGAACGTTCTCAAGCGTGCTCAGGAGCTTATTGGTGTCAACCAGGCTCCCGCCGCTTTGACTTTGCTACACGAGCACATCACTTCTAAGCGTTCTCGCAATGTTCCTATCACCTCGTTGGAGCCTGTCATGCTCCTGCTCGTTGAACTCTCCGTTGAGCAGAAGAAGGGCAAGCCAGCCAAGGATGCGCTGTACTCTTACAAGAACATGTCCCAAAACACAAACATTGCTACTATCGAGGTACGTAGCTATTGTCCAATTTTCCATGTCAAGAGAGTCCGGTCTTAACACCTCTTACAGCTTGTCCTGAAGCGCTTTATTGAACTCGCCGCCAAGAAGGTCACCGATGCTCAGGCTAAGGCCGATGAGATCCAGGCCACCATTGAGGGCACTGAGGGTGAGGCCAATATCGACGATCTTGAGGCCACCGAGACCCCCGAGTCTATCATGCTTGCGACCGTTTCCGGCGAGCAGTCCCGTGATCGCACCGACCGTGCCGTTGTCACCCCCTGGCTCAAGTTTCTCTGGGAGGCGTACCGTACCGTTCTGGACATCCTCCGTAACAATGCTCGCTTGGAGATCCTATATCAGAGTACTGCTTCCCAGGCTTTTGACTTCTGCCTGAAGTATGCCCGCAAGACCGAGTTCCGCCGTCTTTGCGAACTGCTCCGCAACCACGTCCAGACTGCTGCCAAGTACTCGTCTCAGATGCATGCTATCAACCTGAACGACCCTGATACTCTGCAGCGCCACCTGGAGACTCGCTTCCAGCAGTTGAATGTCGCTGTTGAGCTTGAGCTTTGGCAGGAGGCTTTCCGCTCTGTTGAAGACATTCACATTTTGCTTAGCCTCAGCAAGCGCCCTCCCAAGAACATCATGATGGCCAACTACTACGAGAAACTTACCCGTATCTTCCTCGTTGGCGAGAACTACCTGTTCCACGCTGCCGCTTGGTCTCGTTACTTTGCTCTGCTCCGCCAGTCCTCTATTGTTGTTTCCACTGGCCAGGGCAAGAAGGCTGACAACCCGCCCGTCGGTGAGGCTGACATCCAGCGTGCTGCCTCTTTTGTTCTGCTTTCCGCTTTATCCATTCCCGTTATCTCCACCACTCGCTCCCGTGGTGCCATGGTCGACTTTGATGAGGCTAAGAAGAATAAGAACTCTCGCCTTACTCACCTCTTGGGCATGGGCACCGCTCCTACCCGTGCTGGTCTGTTCCGCGATGCTCTTACCAAGTCTATGCTCAAGCGTTGCGCTCCTGAGATCCGCGACCTGTACAACATCCTTGAGGTTGACTTCCACCCTCTGTCCATCTGCAAGAAGATCTCGCCCATTCTGTCCAAGATTGGGGAGGACGCTGAGATGGCCAAGTACATCCAGCCTCTTCAGCAGGTTATCTTGACCCGCCTGTTCCAGCAGCTGTCCCAGGTTTACGACACTGTCGACTTGGATTTCGTCGAGAATCTGGCCAAGTTCCCTGAAAAGTACCAGGTCAGCCGTGCTACCATCGAGAAGTTCATCATGAACGGCAACAAGAAGGGTGATCTTTCCATCCGCATGAACCACGCTACTAGCGTCATTAGCTTCGACAACGATGTCTTTTCTTCCGCCAAGGCCTCTCACTCTGGCTCTGCTGCTGGCTCTGCCGAGGCCGAGCACGGCTCCATCCAGCGCCTTCAGAGCACTCCTTCTGACATCATCCGCTCTCAGCTGGTCCGTCTGGCCAAGTCCCTATACACCACTTGCCACTACATCGACCCTGAGTTCAACCAGTCTCGCATCGATGCACGTGAGGTTGCCCTCAAGCGTGCTCGTGAGGGTGCCGAGGCTGAGCATCTGGCTATTCTATCTCGCCGTGACGTCATCCAGCAGCGCAAGGATGAAGCGGCTGAGGCCCAGGCTAAGAGGGAGAAGGAGGTTGCCCAGCAGAAGCGTCTTCTGGAGATTCAGCTTCAGGAAGCCGAGGCTCGCCGCCTTGCTGCCGAACAGAAGGAGCGCGAGGAGCGCCGCATGAAGGCGGAGCGTGACCGTGTCCATCGTGAAGAGATTAAGAAGCAGCTTGCTGATCTCAACCTTGGTCCTGAGGCTCTGCAGGAACTTGGAGATCTTGACAACGTCGACAGCGCCGACATCCGCAGACTCAAGCTTGCTCAGCTCGAGCGTGAGAAGAACGACATTAGCCAGAAGACTCGTGTCACTGCTAAGCGTCTGGACCACCTTGAGCGTGCGTACCGCAAGGAGGAGGCCAAGAAACTGGCTCTGGATTACGAGGAGCAGGTCAAGATTGATCGCGAAGCTTACGAGCGTATGAAGATTCAGACTCTGGCCGAGGCCGAGGTCAAGCACAAGTACAATGTGGAGCTCAAGCACCGTCTGTCTCGCCTTATTCCCTACTACGAGGAGTTCCGTGCCAGTCTTCATGAGCGCCGTCGTGATGAGTTTGAGCGTCGTCGCCGTGATGCTGAGCGTGAGCTTGAGCGTGCTATCAATGCGCGCAAGAAGGAGTACCGCGAGAAGAAATTGCGCGAGAAGCGTGAGAAGGAGCAGCGTGAGCGTGAGTTCAAGGAAGAGGAGGAGCGCATTGCGCGCGAAAAGGAAGAAAAGGAACACCGGGCGGCTGCTGAGCGTGCTGAGATGGAGCGTCACCGTGAACAGCGTATCCGCGAGCGCGAGGAGATGGCGGAGAAGGCTGCCATGCAGGCTCGCCGTGAAGAGGAAGCGATGGCTCGACAGAAGGCTGCTCATGCGGCAGCGTCCACTGAGGAGCGCAAACCACTCAATATTAGCCGTCCTGCTGGTAGCAGCTGGAGAGAACGTGGAGCTGCCAAGGCTTCGGGTCTTCCGGCCGCTGGAGGCTCTTCTCGGTTGTCCACCCGCGATGCGCCGGCCGTCTCTTCAGGCTCCAGCGAGCGTCCCCGTATCAACCTTGCTCCCCGCACCCAGCCTCTTCCTTTGGGCACTGGAGGCACTGGTGGTGGTTCGTCGTGGAGAGAGCGTGAGGCTGCCAAACAGGCTGCTGGTGGTGGTTCTACTCACAACACTCCCCCTCCTTCTTCAACAAGTGCCTATAGACCTCCCGGCGCTCGGGGTGGGGCTTCAGATGGCACTCCTCCGTCGACTAGTGCTTACAGACCTCCGGGTGCTCGTGGCGGTACTTCCCAGGAGCCGGTTAAACCGCTGGCTTCTGGTGGTGAGGGCAAGTGGGTGCCCCGGTCGAGACGCCAGTAGGACAGTCGGGAGACTGATAGGAGAGAAGGCAAAAGGAAGATGGATGAAAGAGGTGGATGTGTTTGTGATGATGTAGATAGCAGTGGGGAAGGTGCAAAAGGCAATGAGCGATGTCTTGGTTTTTGATAGTTGATGATTTATTGAATTAGATTGGTTTTGCTCGGGAACTTTATACGTATATTGTAATTTATGTTTATTACCTCCATCTTTGGACACGCTTACATAGAATGAAGGAGAGAAATGAAGAAGACTTTGCATGTCATTGAAAATTCAAACCTGAACCTGAAAACCCTACTCCGTTCCTTCCCAATACAAACCAAACTGGAAAACAATAAACCCTAACGCCCCCAGCCTGAAAAAACAAGACCCCCAAATTTATGTCCAAGAATCGAAATTGAATCCTCATTAGTTACAACCAATGCAAAAAAAAACAAAAAGCACCTATTTATTTTCCCGATCCATCATCTCTTTCGATATTCTTCTCCTTCTCGATAGTACACAAACATTCAGCTCTTTTCTTCACATCGCCACACCAACCTCGTACGCCGCCCCCCTCTGCGTCTCCCACACCGGCACATTTCTCCTCGGCACCTCGCCGACACCCCGTACCCCTCCATTTCCCGTCGCCAAATGAATCACCGGCATCACCGGCGTTGATATATCTCCTCTTCTAACCCTCGGTGTCACCGGGGACCGTGGGAATACCATACGATCCGAATATAATCTAGACCCGGATCTAGATGCGGCAGCACTACTAGGCACAGAGGACATACTCTTGCTGTAGAAATGCCCTAAGGATGTCGAAGTCGAGGGCGCCGCGGTGGCGGGGCGGGGAGAGGAGAAAAAGGAAAGGGGTGAGGTGAGCGTGGAACCGTGGCAGTGGAGCCGGGTGATGTCGGAGATGCGCGAAGCGGATTTACGGAGTTTCTTGTGTGTGCATTGGAGGTCGGCGTCGGGGGAGTCACGGCCGGAGCGCTTCATGCCGCGGGGTTCAGTAGAGAAAGAACGAGGGGCTTCCATGGGGCTGGACATGGGACGGATGACGGGGGTTTGGAAGGGGGAGGCAAGGGGGCCGGTAGTGGTGGCGGGGTTGGGACCGGTATCGAGGGATGTTGATGTTGGCGAGACGGGATTAGACTGGAGGCCGCTAGTAGGCGGGGGGCTGTTGTGGTTGTGGTAGCTGTGCTTCATGGTGGCCATGGACTGGCTCGTGACAAGGGGCTTGGGCGGGGGCTGCCGGGTGGACTGGATGGCGTGAGTGCCGAAGAAGCCCTGGGCCATAAGCGTTTTGTAGTTGGCCATGACTTCTTCGCGCGTGGGGCGCACCGAGCTGTCGGCCATGCCCATGCCGAGGAGCGGCGATGAGGGCATCGGGGGGAGTCTGGAGGGAGATTGTGTGGAAGGGGAGAGGGAGGTACCGGTGGTTGTGTTATGTGGCGGCGGGACAGGGTTAGAGTGAACGGAGCGGGGCCGTTTGGGGTGGTCTGTTTTGCGGAAGTTGAGTTTCTCGCGGAGCCCGGTCCAGATGGAGGGGAGGAAGGAGGTGCGTTTGTCCTTCTTGGACATGGTGCCGTGGTGAGTTGAGGAAGAGACGGCGGGCACAGTGTGGGAGTGGGGGAGGCCGCGGGTGATGTTGCGGGTGTGGTGGATGGTGGCGGGTTGCTGGCGGCGGCGGGGGGTGACATAACTGAGGAATTCGGCGGCGATGTCGATGTCGTCGAGGTCTTCTTCGTCGGAATTGCTAGATGTAGAGTTGTGGTTGTGATGGGGAGATGGAGTGTGGTGGTGGCCGATGAATTCGACGGGAGGGACGGCAGAGACTCTGTCGTTCATAGAGCCTTCTTGGAAGCGACTGGCTGCTCGCGCTAAACCAGCCATTGTGGTGGTTTATATATATATATATATATATATATATATATGTGTGTGTGTGTGTGGAGAAGAAATAACGAATGAGGTATTAAAGGGAAGAGAGGAGGCGGTGATGGAAGGACGTTAGGTGCGAGTTTATCTCTCGTTTGTCTCTCGTTTGTCTCTCGTTTGTTTGCAGTATATTTGTTTCCTTTGGAATGTGATTGGTAGTATGAGGGTGATATTGATTATAGAAGAAAAAGTCGTTAATCAACGACACAACGCGCAAGCTGAAAAGCGTACGTTTGACAAGCTAAATCAGAGAAAACGAAAAAAAAAGAAGCTAAAAAGCAAGTCGATGGCGAAGCTGCAGAAAAGGGAGACTTGTGTAAGTAAAATAGGAAAATACGTAACTGTAGGGATGTTGCCGCTTTTGTGTGTGGGATTGTCTGTACCTCTTTCCTTTCTTTATTCGTTCTGTCCCTTGTCTCCTGATGGTGGTGGACGATCTCGGAAAAGAAGGTGGTGTAGAGTGAGAGAGTAAATATCTAAATAAATGTTTACTTACATCATGTAAATAACAAGTCTATCCGCAAAAAGAGATCAAAGCTTCTTTTGAGAATGACTTATGGACTGACGGAGATCTTCTTTGTGTCTGTCTGCCTGTAGAAAAAAAGAAGCACCAAAAACCAGGAAAACAAGACACTAGCAGATACACGTATCTCTAAATGTCAAATGTCTAAATCATGAATCTCCAACTTGGCTAGACATACACAAGAATAAATAAATATTTCATTGAATTTTCCCGCAGAGGGGATGGACCGTTGCGCGGATTGCAAGAACGTTGGAAGAGCGTTGGCTGGGCAGCCAAGTGGTAGTCGGATTCGCTTGCGAAGGGGAATGGAATGGGGTTTATTGAGGTGATGTCCAGGTTTGGGAATAGACAATAAGACAAAGAAAAAAAAGGTTATTGTTAAAGATGACAGTAGAGAAGAGATTTACAGTGTCAAGTTTCAAGTTTTGAGGTGAGGATGCTTATTAGCTAGACGGAAAGTTCCACAAAAAAAAAAGAATCTTTATTTCCTTTTTCTATCGGACTATAGAAGTTGTTCCATGGACATTCCATTACTACCATCACTGCAAAAATCAACATTCCTCCACCATTCCTAACAAAATACTAGATTTAAATTTCCCCTCTGGCCATCATTGTTTTATTTAATCTCCCCGCCAAATTAAATAACCCCCCATCACTAAGACGAACAATACTCACAAGAAAAAAAAACAATAGAAAAAGAAAAGAAAACAAAGATACCCATGTCGAAATCCACGACAACGAGGTCTCGCTTCCAAACTGCGGCCAATCACCATATCGAGAATTGGAATGGATCCGCTTTTACCCTGCATGGGTGAGGCGGACAACGATCAGGCGGAATTGATTGTGAGGTACATAAATATATATTGACAAGCAAGCAAGTCTATGGCGATTAAAGATGATGACGATGCTGGTGATGGTGGCTGAGGTTCAAACGGAAACTATACACAATGGTTGGTAGGTTGTGACGAGATGATGAGAGTTGGCCAATGGGTGGGTGGGTATACGGCCGGCATTGGCATGTGTACGATGCCATATCTGGTAGAGATGTCCCTTGCTTTGAGCCACTAACTCAATGCATTCTCTTTAAAAAGAAACAAGTCTATCTAGAGACTTGACCGCCCAGCTGTTGCTTGTTTCGCCAGTAACTAAACCAGTAGCCCATGTAAAGTGACAAACTTCAACCTCTGATGTTCTGTCTTAGAGACCGACCAACCAACCCAACCACCCCCACCTGCATATTGCTTCCCCACCAACACCTCAGAAACAGATCCCGCCTCACAATTCTTGAGACCGCTTCTGACTGTATCTTTGCCCTAAGAAGAAAAGAAACATTGTGTTTTACATATATACATATACACGTAACTAAATATTGCCTTTTTGCTTATCAGCACCTAAATATGTGCATACGCATTCCCTCCCCCAACCACCCACCATACCTCCATCTCCAATCTGCATATCTTGAAACCCCCCCCCCCTCACACACACGCGCACGTGAACAAAGCCACGAGACAAAAGACTCCAGACCAACCTGGCAGTTCAGTCATCTGCACAAGCCCAAGCAACGGCGGGCCATTTTTGAGGGATATTTATCTGCAGAGGATGTGTCTTGCAGATGAATCAATGTATCTAGGAAGAAGAATATGGTGAATATGGTTAGTGATGAGCGAATCAAGGTTACAGAGAGATAAACAAGGTATCAGAATATGCACTCATCCAGTCACTCACAGACGGCAGACAGATAGACCAAACATCAAACCATCTTTAACCATGTTACGAATGTAATGTTGATATTCAATTAAAAGAAGAATAAACTGCTCCAAGGGCTGAATACGCAACTTTTGGACGGCATTATCCTGTACATGTCAGACTACCTCACCAGACAAGATATTAGAATCACGCAAAGATAAATACTAGAAAAAAGCTATACACACATACACACATCACAATATATCTCAAGATAAGAAGAGTTTAAATACAAATCAATTATAAATACTGGTATTGTACCATTGGGTAGGTACTATATCAACCCCCGTAACAGCCGAGACCGTCACCCTATATATATACAAAGGAAAGAAAACAAAGATACAACTTCTCACTAGAACATCGGCCCATCTCGACAACTCAACGTAGACAAAGGAAACAAAAGAAAGTAGATCCAACAATACAAGAGCCCAAGAAAGAAAATCGGGCATCTCCCCATATAAAAGAGTATATGGAAAGGCAAGAATAAAACAGGGCAATAAGAGGTATAATATATCCCAACCATACATCCATCAACAATCAACCAACCAATCCCAACTCGAAAAAAGACACAAAAATAAATCCCAAAAAAAAGACTCAACAGATAGAGTCCGCCCAGCGAAGAATGAAAAATACAACAATTCAATAACTTTCAGAAGAAAAAAAAAAGACAACATCCCATCCCATTAATAACTTTTAGAACCCGCTAAATAACCAACAAAAACACAAGAGATCCCAAAGACACCAGAAAACAAATGTAAATCCCAAATTCAAATAACAAAAAAAATGAATCACCAGCTCTCAGCAATCAAAGAACTGATTATGCGGGATACTTTTCGCATACCCGTCTGCCGACGTAAAGTGGTACTCCCGCGTATACCGCGGCGCACTCGACACATAAAACGACGACCCCTCCCGCTGCGACAGGTACGGGCTCGGCGTGTACGTAGGGACGCTCCCAGGGTCATGGCGAGCCCCATTGTGGTAGCGGCGCGAGTCAGACGGAGACGGGTCTCTGATTCTCTTGTGACCGGCGCCCAGGGAGAGCGAGGGGAGGACCGGCGGGGCCGGGTCAGTGTCAGGTTCGATGTACGAGTTAATGAATTTGGATGTATGCGAGGGGGGTGCCGTAGGAGGGATGTTGGGAAGGTTATTGGACAGGTTGCCCGAGTTTCTGATGGGTGGAAGGCGGAGAGTGGGCTCGTTGTAGGATAAGTGAGGAGGGTGCTGAGGGGCAGGAGGCGGCGGCGGCGGCACGTGGGAAGGATGACCGTAAGATTGGCGGCGGTCGTGCTCTATGGGGTACCGAGTGCTCGGTGAAGGAGGAACGCTATGGGACACGGATGGGTGTCTCTCGTGCTTGGGGTCGATTTCCAGAGGAGCATAGGAAGAAGAGACCGAGTTATGCCGATCGTAGCCCTGAGTGGAAGGACGGCTGGAGGCGTTGGCATTGTTATTGTTGTTGTTGTTGTAAGAGCTGTAGGGAGAAGGACTAGGGCCATATGCGGGATGAGCATGCGAGGGAGATTGAGGAACATGGTGTGATGGCCCAGCGGGTGGAGCGTAAGAGTAAGGAACAGTAGGCCCATTGTAAGGGGAGTGAACAGACGGGTGAGAGGGAGTTTGGTACTCGGAACTAATCGAGATCTTGCGCTGGGGCTCCTGCTGGTAACCCTGAGGAGGCATAGCCGGGGGCATCGCGGGCGCAACCCGGCCATGATCAGAGTGGATACTGTGTGAGCTACCCGAGCGTGCCCGGTATTGATCAACCGGCTGGCGGTCAGGAGTTCTCGAGACACGCTGTTCAGGCGCAGGCTCGCGGCGGTCGCGGTTAGACGAACGACCATTGTCGCCACCCTTAACCTCACGTCTGCGCATACGCACGTCACGACGGATACGGACACGGCAGCCCTGGTCGGCAACGGTCCGCGACAGCACAGTCGACTCGGTCAGGCCAGGGAACTTCTTGGCACTGTAGACAGTAAAAGGATTCGACTTGATCTCCATGCGCCAGTCAAAAGCCGGGTTATCATTAACATCACTCGACATTTCAGTGGGCTCGGCATCGGCATCGGCGTCCTCTTTGATTTCCTCGTATAGGTTGAAGGCGAGGCGGTAGCGGCCCTCGTGGCGGACGGACAAATCGGGGAACAGGAAGTAACCAGCAACGGAGGGACGGTCCAGGTAAGCCATACCAGAAACTGGCATCCCGGTCAACACAGGCGGGCTAGCGGAGGCAGAAGTCTGGACACGGCCGTGGACCATAGGGCGAGCATGCTCCAAAGTGGCAAAGAGGAAGAAGTTGACGTTGTACGAGAAGGTAATGTCCTTGGCGTCACCGTGAGTAATGTCGAAGATAAGAAGTTCTACAACTGGCGGGGGATCAACGGGTCTACGGTCGGCAGCAGCTGTAGAAGATTTGTTAGTGTCACTAGTTTCTACAAACGGGTCAAGAGTCTTGTCACAACTTACACTTGGAACCGGAACCGCAGGCGCGAGCACGCTCAGGTTGCTGGAGAATTGTCAATTGGTAACGCAGTCTTCTACCACCCTTTGTGGAGCGCTCAAAGATGGTGGGAGTGAATTCATTGCCGGCGGGCATGCTGGACATCCCGTTCATGTCGAGCCGGTGGCTCTCGGGCTGAATAGGACGCATAGAGGACGTCATGGTTGGCAATGGAAATTGTGTCTACAGATGCGAAATATGGTCGACTAAATGATCATATCATGGGGAGAATATCAAGTCCTGTAATCAGGGGAATGGTTAGTTCCTGAGAATAACGAAAACAAAATGAATCGAGAACCAATAGAAAAAAAAACTAAATCGCCAGTAAATGAAGCGAAAAAGTCTCCGATAAAGAAATCACAAGAAATGCACCTCTCTCTCAGGTTCCAGACCACCGGGTCACTCCCCTCCCACTCCATAAGAAAGCAAAGCATTTTTACAAGCCTTCCTATGCCCTAAACCAATCTTCAATACAGGCCCTATCCCAGAAGGCTCAGTCCGCTAAAAAAAAAATCAACATCAAGTGCCCTGTAACCCGACGCCATTGCGTCCCCTTGGGGACCGAAACTTTAGCGTACCCAAACTATCGGGATGCCCTCTCGTGCACCCATTAGAAAAGACGCAGCGTCAGGCTGGCGACGAGTTGTCTGGCAATTTGACTTAGGTTACGGTGCACTGCATAAGAGGCTATGGAGTCGATGTTGTGGAAGATGGAGATTCCAGTAACATATGCAGGCCGCTGTTTGTAGGCGGGTGGACAGACGGAGTGAGGCCATTGATTGGTGGGTTGCAGAAGCGACTTTCTTTTTTTTGCCTTTTTGGTTGGTTGGTTCGTACAGAGACAGTCGGTCGGTAGGGAGAGTGCATTTCCAATATCCATATTCTTGGGTCCAGAGAGTCGGAACACGCCTTTTCGTTTGATGGTTTCTTTTTAAGGCGGTCTGCTTCGCTTTTCATTGTATGGCAAGTCGTGTGCGTGTAATCCAAACTTACTCGTTGCAGCAGGCTGTCGAGTCGCGATATCCAATATTTTATTTTCGCATATAAATACACCAAGATTGTTGAAGAAAAATATTAATAGGATATAAGTGTTGTCGAAGATTTCTAGGTGCCGAATCGACTCGATGTGTTGAAACAGTCAATGATCAAGAGGTGGAGAGACACAATGAAGAAAAAGAAGATAAACGAACGACAACGAATAACAACCGCTGGATAACCTTCTACAATCAAGGTCTCGAAAAATCAAGAATCAAGAAAAAGGAAAATAAAACAAGAGAGACAAAGTGAACCCAAGACGCGGGAACCACTCGATACAAAAAGACAAAAAGGCATATACAAAACCCATCCCAAAAAGAAGGAAAATAAAATAAAATAACCAGGGCAAGAAAAAAAACTCCTCCGGGATATGCCAAGGATACCTCTCCAACGGTAAATTAACGCTATTTTATACTTTGAATAATATATTCATTATTATACAGAAACCCCCTGTTGTTCCCAAGAAAGTGCTTGCCTTTAATTTTGCACGGGGTCCGAATGTCGAGCTTGATCCTTGCTGGTCTGTAGACAAGGAAGGGACCTGGCGCCTATCATTGGCGTTCAACTCATTTGGAGGAAGTTGCCCGAGTCGAGAAGGGGTACACACTGAGGAGAAGAGTTAACTATCACCAGACATATACTTGCTTTGACGATATCAGTGATGTCCTCTGTCAGTAATATGACATTTTCTCGGTAATATACAGACCCGAGTCCGTCACACTCGAGGAAAGATCATCGGCACATCCACATTTCCACCCTCCTCGCTCTGTCAGCCTGTCACATTCACAAGCTCCCCACTGCGGGCAGCTATTAAGATATTTTCCTCACTCAATCTCCATCCCCGTCCACTTTCTTGCTTGTCTGCCATGGTAAAGCCTAAATAACTTTTACGCACATCTAAACTTGCTCTCTCCTGCTTCGGTCAATACATGACCATTCCATGGCAGTCCACAATCTGTCTCCACCATGCACACACACACACACACACACACACACACACACACACGGGTCTGTTCCTCTCGTGTCCTTCTTAACTAGCGTTGAAGAGATAGTCCTCATATTTTCAATTAGCTGCACTGTGTCATGGTATACGCCCACGTCCTGCCTAGCCATGCTATGGACCAGTTCACATAAATGTTTTATATATTTAGGATAAATACACGAACTTATGTTGAGCTTTGATGACACCAAATGTTCAAGTGACAAGATGAGCACATCTTATTTATCAAAGAAAGGAATCACAGCCAAGAACAAAGGAGGTGCATCCTTCTTATTATTTTTAATCTAGATAATATGGCATATGACAGATAATAAATCCAGACGTCTCTGCGTTTCTTTAAACAAGAAAAGAAACATAAAAGAGAAAGCTCCCGGTATTCTGGTGCCGTGGTATTTGGTTGGGTCTGAAGGTGATGGTGGTAACCACTCAAATGGAGCCCTGGAGAATGGATGTGATCAGAATCGTTCAGATGCTGGTTCGGCTGTGTGAACGTAGGGAATGAAGGTTTGTTCTCCGAGACACACAGCATCGGTTTTGGTAAACCACGTAAACCAACAAATCGTCACACCTGACACATGCTGATACTGATTTTATTTGTTTACCAAACCCAATCTGGGCCCTCCTCCTTCTGCTCACTAGCAGCCAATTCACTCGATTCTCGTAGCCGGATTTGCAACCACTAGCCCCCGTGAACAGATACATTCGGCCTCCCCATTAAAACCACCGAGACCCAAAAATCAAAGAAAGAAACCACCAAACTCAGCCTCTTCCATCGTCACATCGCCTGTTTTTTTTCCATCACCACAACTAAATATTCCTCCTCCCCCCCCATGTTTAAAGAAACAAACTATCCCTTGTATGAACCCTAATCAAACCCTCTATACAAAACACCCCACCCCCACTTCCCAATCCTTCGCACCTCGGCCTTAACCCCCCCCCCCCCTCCCTATGACTTTCCCCTTGTCATCGGCCCATCCCCTCCTTCTTTCTCCTTCCCTTTCCTTACCTTTTCCTTGCCCTGCCTTACCTTCTATCCCTCAACTTTTTTAAATATTTGCCCTTCCTTTCCGCACTCACTCAGTGAGCTGCAGGCCTGAACCTCGCTGGTCTTGCCGAAGGGGTCATCCCCGTTCGGTTATTTGGGCACCTTGACAGTCGGTGAAGCGCATTTGTTTTTTTTTTTAGAGCCAATAGATTTTAATATTCTGGTTGGTGAAAGAAGGAAAAGAAAAAAACAAATGTAAAAAACAAAAGTAAAAACCCTTTCTAGGTAAACGTGGATATTCAAATTGGTACTGACGACAAATGATCAAGCTTTGACAGCTACCCATCCATCCATTTACCCACTCATCTCAACTGATTAATCAACTAACCACCCACCCATGTTCCCAGTGCCTCGGGGAATCGTCTCTTGCATCAAGTACCCTAACATTTTTAGCATCCCTCCCATCAACGAATAGACCTCCTCTCTGCATCCCCCACCCATAAAGCCCCATCAAGCATCAATCACACCCAATCCGCCGGTACTAATTCAATAATCTGTAGAGAGTTCAACCTTTCTTTTGGTATCGGGAGATGGCCCCGATGCGGTGTGGTACATCATACATAAATACTGCTTTACATGCATATGAGCTCGGTTTCACGAGGTTACCACAATCAACTGGGTATTATTGTGGAGGATGAAGGTGGGAAGATTGTAGTTGTTTGCATAGGCGAAAATGCTCCAAGTCATGTATGTGCAAACGTTAACAAAACATAGGACAGTAATAGTTCATTAATATCTGTTGCGTGTATAATGAATCAGATAAACTACAAAGCCAGGTATTGTTCAGCCAAATATAGGGTTTCAAGTCTAAATAACCCTCATACGTTAAACAGTTGTTGTTTACACTCACAGGGATAGATTTGGGTTGAGGGGGAACAGGGGGCACGTATAGATTATGGTTAAAAATGTAAGGTTAAAGATAATGATAAGAACATGATTACGTGAAATGTGATGTGATGTGATGTGATGGACGTTGACAATGAACATCGCGACATTTGCATCTTCATACCAGCAGTTACAAGTGCTGTTGTATGCACTCTTGCACTCTTGTCTTCTCATCTTCTAGTTTATCTATGTATGTATAACAAAAACCATATCATTAAACTGGTGCACCAACACCCACTTATCCAAACCTATCGATCATGACGTCCTTCCGTCATTAGCTAAACCTTGTTCCTTTCTCTCCAGTCATCATGCATCAACTCAGAAACCTTCCCCTCCTAAAGCATCTCTCTATCCTTTCAAAACACCTACCTTAAAGGGCAAGTCAACAAAGATCATCAATGGGCCCTTGCCCCATTGACAAGGGTCAGGTGGCCTTGTCCCCATCGTCAGCGTGTGTGTATGTGTGTGGAGGAGAAAGATTTATGGGATCTGTCGCAGCGATGAGGGAAGGGGGCAATGGGTTACTGGGGGTTTTACGACAAGGGGACTGCTTTATAAAATGCGATTGGTTGGAAGAGCGAAAGCGAGAAGTGAGAGTTGTCGGGTTTATGTGGGTTTTTGTATTTCCGCAGTATCTCCAAGAGATTTCCATTTTGACCAAGATGTGAGTGGATATGTTTTTTTTTTTGGGGAGGGGGGGTTTGATCCAAAATATAGAATATGTGTGAAGAAAGGGATGAGGATTTGAAAATATGGGTCGATGATTTAGAGTTCGCAATGAAGACGGGAATTGAAGAGCTTGGGCGGTGATGAAGACATACAAGACGTTGGTTGGCCAGATAACGGTTTATATAGTGCCGGTATTTAATGGGAATGAAGAATAAGATCACTAAATTGATTACCGATATTCAAGATCGCTCACTGACACACTGACAGTTGATGCTTGATAAGAAGTTGAAAATTGTCACGCCAAGTATCCAGCAACCAAGCACGTCGATACCAGGATGTCTCATGTTGAATCTGACAACTTAGGAATCAATGGGCTTCCATAGCTTGTACCTTACGCATTCTAAATCTGTCAAGCTCACTTCGTAGTCAGTGGACAACTACAACACCGCAACAAGAACATCTCACAATTCCGTGAAACATTTTTCCGATCTCACAAATGTAAAACTCAATCTTCAAACTAGTACGACTCTGCTGGTTATACTGTTCAAGAAGAAAAAAAAAAAGTAAATATATCTCAACCCCCACCCCACCTCCTCGCAGTTCGGCATCTAAAGGATCTTGTCGAAATAATCATGTACTCACCCAAGTAACCATCCCGTAACTGGCGTCAAATCTCATGTTTCTCTCTATTTCTCCTGATTCCTAATGCCTAAGTTCCAAGTTCTAAGTTCCCAACCCTCTGTTCCGAAACTACCATTAGTGTCATCTCGATTAATTACTAAATAAATAAATACTGCAAAACACAGAGAATTCCCACCTAAACTTCTATCCACTCAATAAAACGATTCATGCATCGGACCCGACAGCTGGGATTCAAATCGCCACCATCTTAGTCAACCTGCATATCTATATAAATACATAAATAAAATATTCACACTTAAATGATGTATATAATCGGCTTGTTAAAAAAAATTAACCCGGATTTGTAAATTGCCGTTCCAGATAGCCGGATTGTACGGGTTAAATGAGGGTTAATTGACTCGGTGGCGTAGATTATATGTAGATAGGCTCATATTCAGACAATATTTGGTTGCTACTTGGATGCACACGCTATATTCTTAGTCATAATAGCATTGTCTTAAGAATGTTGAAAATTCGTTAACTCATGTCATTAGAGAATATGACGGCTACTTTCCTAATATTTTCTTAGTGCAAAACAAAAACGTGTCAACGCAGCGACCATGCCGTTGACAAGCTTGTATATAACTTCCCTTGAGCCTCCCCATAATAACATGACATTTTGTATGGCCTTGATCTCTCATGCCTTTTTTTAAAATCTATTTGCGCATCTATAGTATACGCGTGTAAAAATCTCCCTTTATCCCCTCCTTTGCACTCATAAGTTTACCAAAGAATAATCCTTTATATTCCCTCGCTCCTCTTCTCGGCCATTCACTTTGTTGTGAGCAAACGTCCCGAACGTCCCGAACAGATCCCCATCCTGTAAGAAAAAAAAAAACAAAGGAAAAAGAAAGAATTATTTTTCAATAAATATCCAACAGGTTCGAGCATGACACACGCAGGCCATACGTACACACGGCCCTCCGCCCCTTCCACCCGCAACATGGGTCTGGTAGACCAAGGTGGGTCATGCCGTATTCATTATCTTCTATAAGCATCATCGCCAAGACCTCCTATTATTATTGATGACCAACAAGTTGGCTCCCCTCCCCCTTCCCAAAACAAAAGCAATGTCTCAGTGAGGCGAAAACCCCACACCGCGTCCATGGAACGGAAAATGACAGTGGTATATAGTGATGGTGGTATATATCTAAATATGCATATGTGTACATATCCATCTGCAGATATAGATATAATGGGAAACGACAACCACTACCAAAAAAAAGCCAAACATCATCGCCACATCCGTGCCATCCCGAGCCAATCATTGCGCAATAACCTGTTTTCCCAACTTGGCAATTTTCCCAAAATTGTCCAGCGCTCAGATGGTGGGTGTCGGTCAGCTTGGTCGGTGGGGTGGCCTGTGTGAATTTTATACGTATAGTTATCGTTAATATATACGTATATATAGTTGATCTAATTATATAGCCATGGTTTTGTAGAGCGAAAGAACGGGTGAAGATTGGAACCCTAATGAGATAGGCTATAATAGATTTGACAGATCAGTCTTTCAAGATACAACGATTAGAGATGTAAATATATAGCTTATCTTAATATCTCCTATATGGCATTTAGGGTTAAGTAAGTTGAGCACTTGATTGTTTATTTAAGTTCCTTCTTAAAAGGTCGGGTTGCCACCGGTACAAAATACTACAGTGTGACAACCATCGCCGTTATCTGGGCACATTCTAGTGGAAATACCGGCTATAATAATCTATGATGACTGCATATCCCCCCAAGCCTAGTGGATTACCAGTCAGCATGTCAGACTCCTTACTTGTGTTGCTCACCGGGTGGCCAGATAGAAAAACTCGGTAGACCAGTGGGCAGAGACCAAGGATCTTGGTGTGCTGATATACATGTACTTATGTGTGACAATGCACGGTAGATATTACTACTTCTGAGATGAGACATGTATGTGGTCCATTCGAGTCTCCTGCATTGTGACTATGCAGAAGGGGTGATCATGGGAATATTGATGGGAACTTACGAGATATTGAGACGTTGAGGTTTCTGTTGGAAGAATTGGAGTATTTGATTGGTGACCGGTGACAGCTAAATGTTTACCAGGGTTGATTTATCATCAGCATCACCAACAACCTCACGAAGCGGAATATTCCGTTCGGCGTGGGTTCTCTTGCTGACACACTCAAAAAATCAAGAAACATTCAACTTATCAAAGTACCACCGGCTCATCACCACCACCATCCATTCGAGCTCATCTACATATCCCTTTTTGTTGCCCCCAAGCATGTACCAGAAAATACCCAAAAGATATTAGCGGACATCGGACACTTGCAGGCACCGAAGTCCAATTCCAATGCTTGATTCAAGAAAAATCCCAACCAGAATGCCCGCATGACGCAAGTGGACAAGAGGGACTGACTTGTTAGATCGGCGGGCGGACGATGCAGGCCAAATATTGGCTTGGGAGTGATTGGGTTGGGGTAGTGACAGATAGCAGATGGAGCAGTCTAAGGTACTTTAATTCAACACGTGACTTGATTACGTAGTTGAATTGATGCTGTAATGTGATGCTCGAGTCGTTCAATGTTGGCTGTGGTTACACCAAGATTATGGCTAGCGTAAAAGAGCAACGTCGCCTGGCGTAACATACACCAAGAAGCTTGCTATCGCAAGGCATTCTAAAAGATTCAAGAAAATTACAGACAGTCAAAGATCATGGCCAAATTTATTTGAGCGGATGACCGAGCGGCCGGCTGGCCGCTTCAATAGTACATCCTCAGCCCTGACGTTGATAACTCGACATCCCCTAGTTCATCATCACTAGGTTCATGATCAATCTTTGCTGTTACCTTGTCAACAAAAATTGACAAGATGACTGAGTTTGTTATGGCGTCAGGTTAGGGTCGTTCTTTAACGCAAGTTTCCTGATGGAAAAATCCGCCTGGGTTCGGGTCCTAGTCTTGTCATCAAAGGTTTTCTGGAGGATATCTCTTTTTTTTTCTTGAATTTTTTCAAAGGGTTTGAAGATATGTAAATAAGGAGAGCTACAGAAAGACTGAGATTGCCTTTTTTTTGTGGCCGCAGATATCTCGTCGGGTTTGACCGGGAGGTGAGATCAAGATCGGGGGTTGAAGTCAAGATGGAGTCAAAGCCGGACCTACCGATTATTGTTCTGGGTGCCATCCATGTCATCGACGTATGAAATTCGTATAAGAAATAACATTAATTTGTGAAACCATGGTCGCAGTAAAAAGTGTATCAAAAGACGTCAAACACCAGAACTGACCGGTAGTGACCGGATGATGATATCACGAACATAAATATACCGGAAAGATAAGTGACTGTTCACTCAGCTCCATAAGATATAATGATCTGAAGTTGATTATGTCGTAATTTGGGTAGTTGCTATTAATCGAATGTGGAAATGATTGGTTGAGTAACTTCTTGATTTGGGCATGGTCATATTTGCCTGCCATATCTATGAGAAGGCCACTACTATGAACATAGAAGATACGAAACAAGAGACTTTTAAGATAAAATATACGTGAAAACCATAAATGCATATAAACTGTTACACATATTTTGTTTCCTAGGCACTATCATTCATATCTGGATGGAATCTCAGTTCCTGGACGAAGAGATGTTGGATACCTCTACCGCAGGAACTACGGAGGGGATTATTATTGCCGCACATATAAGATCTTATGGTATGTCGTGATGTTGAGGCAGTCCGACTAGAGGTCTTTGTCCATGCACTATTGTCACACTGTTGTTATACAAATTGACTTGGAACTCTGTACGTGACACTAAACTAAGGGTATCGAGTGTGTCACCGATCAACCTATGATTCAGTAGCAATTAGCCTTATGAGATGACTTGTGTCACAGAAAATTTTAGTAATAGTCGTTCATTTTCCGTCTCGTCATGATGTGAATTGATATTCCACTAGATAGTATCTTCCGGGCCTTTATTACGTGATACCAAGTCCTGTACAGATGCCAAGAATTTACATATAATTTATCCGCAAAAGAAGTCTGACGAAATTACATCACAAAAAATAAAAGCCATTCTCCCTAATTGTTTGACCGGATACATACAACACCCTCGATTAATTAGCAAAAAATTACGACAACGACAGGATTCGAACCTGTGCGGCCGAGGCCATGAGATTTCTAGTCTCACCCATTAACCACTCTGGCACGTTGCCCCGCTTAAGGCGAGCCGAAAAAAATATTATATGGGAAATGGCAGATTACTAAAACTGCGTGGTAAGATGCAGAAACAGACAAGTATTTTGAATTGCAAAAGATATGACGATGCTTCTGATACCTTGGTTTCTACTATTTCATTTTTAAGTTAACATTGGAGTTATCTGAGAAATTGTTGCTTCTGCACTGATGACGTCAATATGGGCCCTCATTATCCATTATGCCAGCTGTCAGCATTTCTGTGCAGCTGTTGCTAACCCATACAATCCCCATCTTTCCGTTAGCAATCTAACTGAATCCAGTCTATATGATATAACTCCCACTACTTAGCATTTTGCTAATAGCGGGGGAGCTGCCGCCCATTAATGGGGATTAATGGGTACTTTTAAACTGCAGGAATGAGTAACTGGCTGAAAAGGTTCTAGGAGCGCACTAAAGCAAAAAGAACGAAAAAAAATTGAGAGGGATTGATTGACGAGGATTAGAGAAGACTGAAGATTGAAAATTGTCGTGATTTTGACGAGTGACGATCAAGAATCTTTTTGAATGGTTGTGTGAATATTGAAGACACAGACTTGACACTTTCTTTTTTTAAGTACATAAGAAATAAAAGAGTAGCGAAAGATGTCTACCACTGTGGAAAAGGTAAGTCAATCTAGCGTTGAGGGTATACTTGGAGATATAGCGTGGTACTGACTAACAGCATGTATAGATCAAAGAAATCGAGGCCGAAGTAAGTGTTCCCAGATGGATGATGACGAGAAGCGGTAGTTAATCTAGAGGGTTTGGAAGGATGTTGTTGGACAATGATACGATGCGATACCACTCGAGTCAACCATGAACGATACTCGGCATGACACTGCGTCTTCTCCTGACAGCAACTCGTGGAACCTGAATTTTTGATATCTGGATATTATGACTGATGACAACATCCAAATCCTCCATACTAACCTCAATGACTTCCTCATCCTACATACAACTACTGTCATGAGCGACAGCCTCTAACTCCACTCCACCAGATGGCCCGTACCCAAAAGAACAAGGCCACCGCCTACCACTTGGGCCAACTTAAAGCCAAACTCGCTAAACTCAAGCGCGAACTTCTTACTCCTTCAGGCGGCGGTGGTGGCGGTGGCGCTGGTTTCGACGTTGCCCGCACTGGTGTTGCCTCTGTTGGTTTTATTGGGTTCCCCTCTGTGGGTAAATCAACTCTTATGTCCCGGTTGACCGGCCAGCACTCTGAAGCTGCCGCATATGAATTCACAACTTTGACGTCAGTGCCCGGTCAAGTCAAGTATAACGGCGCGCCGTTGCAGATTATCGATTTACCGGGTATTATTGAGGGTGCCAAGGATGGCAGAGGTCGTGGTAGACAGGTTATTGCGGTGGCAAAGACCTGCCACTTGATTTTTATTGTGCTAGATGTCAACAAGCCGTTGACGGATAAGCGAGTGATTGAGAGTGAGTTGGAGGGCTTTGGCATCCGGATTAACAAGCAACCGCCCAACATTACGTTCAAGAAGAAGGATAAGGGCGGGCTGAACATTACACATACGGTGCCATTGACGCACATTGACCACGACGAGATCAAGGCAGTGATGAGCGAGTACCGGATCAACTCTGCGGATATTACGATCCGATGCGACGCGACGATTGACGACTTGATTGATGTGCTAGAGGCCAAGTCACGGTCATACATTCCGGTTATCTATGTATTGAACAAGATTGATGCAATTACAATTGAGGAGTTGGATTTATTGTATCGGATTCCGAATGCGGTGCCAATTTCGTCGGAGCACGGGTGGAATATTGATGAATTAATGGAGGCGATGTGGGAGAAATTGAATTTGGTGAGAGTTTACACGAAGCCGCAAGGGCGGGCGCCAGACTATGAGGAGCCGGTTGTCTTGAGGGCGAACCGGTGTACTGTTGAGGATTTTGTAAGCATCAGTGATCCGAGCAGTAGTGTTCTGAGAGCTTAGGACTAACGAAGTTATTAGTGTAACGCGATTCACAAGTCCATCTTGGAGCAGTTCAAGGCGGCGGTTGTGTACGGGAAGTCGGTGAAGCATCAACCTCAGCGGGTGGGTCTCACGCACGTGTTGGCTGATGAGGACATTGGTAAGTTGTCACGGTAGCTCTTCATGATATTATTGTCTTTTTGTAGGGTCTAACATGTACATTTGTAGTTACTATCGTCAAGCGGTAAAGGTTGATTGTATTTTTTGTGTTTTGCTTGCTTGGGCTACGGTGTGATGGTCGGTGGGTGGTACAAGGTCGTGTAACGCACGGGTTGACCACGATGATGGACGATGGTGACGATGAAGGACTGGCCCTGCTCAGGGTATAAAATTACGGGAGGCGTTTAACTTTGGTTTTGGGGTTTGGTTTATGGGATATGCTTGGTCATTTGGTAGAAGGGTAGTCATGGAAGAGCAAAGGAGAGCAGAGGAAGAGAGTGAGTAGGTAACTTTGATAGGCTTGAGGATAGAGAAGAGAGAATACTATTTTGATCTTGTTTTGCCATACGTGTAGATACATATTACTTTGCATGATTAAGAGTAGTGTTATGTGTTCGTGATGTGGATATTGCCCCTAGCCCATCCTATTGCGTTGACAGCTCTTGCAGACATGGAATCATTTATTATATCAATCATACTGTTTGTTGCTTGCTTATATTGATTTTATTTGTATGTATTTTTATATGTCTACACTCTTGCCATTCCTGAGAATGGTAAAAAGTGTATCCCTAGTCTCCGATTATTGACTCCAAAAACGCCCGCCCCATCCGCCTGCTTGATGAGGCCAAAAGGGGCGGGCGGTCAGACAAACGGAGAGGCAGACAGACAACAAGGCGGGACGTGTGGTAAAGAGATTCTCTCTGATGTGGACAAGGGCAAGAATGGAGAAGAGAAAAAAGAAGACGACGAGAAAGAAAAGGATGGCGATATGTTGGTTGTTGGCGATGGAAGGGGAGAAGGGGTGAATCGGGAAGGGGTTAGTGATGCAGGGTGCTGATCATAACTATGGGGAATGAAGAGGGGGTGGAGAGAGAGTCAGAGAGAGTGTGTGATGGAGTAAGAGTGAGTATGGGTATGAGTCTACAAGTGTCTGATGATTGTTTGATGGACAAGTTGAGTAATCGGAAGGAACGAAGAGTTGCAAAGACTAGGGACTTGGTTGGGGTTGGGTAGATTGTCTGACTGACTGACTGATTGATTGATTGACAAAAGGAAAAGAGGAAATGCTGCTGCTGATGATTCTGGGGGGTGTAAAGTACTTTGAGTGTGACATCGGCGGCGACAGCAACGGCGGCGAGAGAGAGAGTCAGAGAGGAAGAAGATCTACGAGAGGAGTTCACTGTAAGATGATAGAGTGAATGTATCAAGGGATATCACTTGTTGTCTACATATGTAGAGCATATAGAGCCTGGAGTCTTTAGTGTGATTGGCACTATATCGTCTCTGTAGTGTAAACGTGGCCCCAGTGCCGTACAACTAAAGTATACATCATAAACACTACAGATTAACCACCAATCATAGTCACATCTGGCACAATGAAAATGAGGTATTCCGTATTTTGTGACAAGTTGGGGCTGCAGTTGCCACATCCAGTCCGATCAGTGGATAGGCTTTCTGCATTCACATAGAGATACACACATGCCATAGATAGCCTCACAAATAGAATAAAAAATACTCATCATTTTTACTTCCTGTCGATATGGTTTCATTGGGGGATAATCATAGAGATGGCCGGTTATGGGATGATGTCTATATTGGCCGTAATATGGCCAGAGTACCGATTGAGGTAGGTTCTTGCGGCGGTGGCAGTGGATGATGATGAATGATGCCTTATATTATATATATGGACATGGACAAGGTGCCGACGAGGTCTTGTGAACAATTAATTGCAGGCGAGAGATTCCGAGGTTTGTCAGACGGGTACGCAAATGGCATGTATCGTATCTGTCTGCATGGACATATATGTATGCATATCGAATGTAATCAGAAAGGAAGATGAGTATCGAGTTATCCATACTTGCGTGTGTGTGTGTGTGTGTGTGTGTGTGTGTGTGTGTGGAAAATGCAATCATCCCCACCTGATTCCGGGCCGTCCTCCGAGATCCGCGGGTTTACATCTTACACCATCAAAGTAACGCAACGCAACCTGTTGTTGTCATAGTCAAACCTTGTCTCTTCCTCTTTGTCCTCTGTCCTTCTCCCTGATTCTCATAGGACGCTTTCCTCGCCTATCATGTGTCATTCCCTTCCGGTGCATCTCTTTGTAACGGCTACATCTATGATGCCGACACGCAAGCAAGCAAGGACAATGTCGACAGCAAGGTATTTGAGATTATGTTTTTTGTACTACAATACGAATAGTGCAACGTGATAGACGTAGGGTGGGCCGAGGAGGAAGAAGAAGAGGAAGATAAAAAGGGACGAACCCGGGCTAGAAGTCGGGGATTATGGGTTAAGTGGATAAAGTTGCCGAAAGCAGATCAAACGAGACCACGGTTGAAGTCGAGAGGTCTCGGGGTTATCATTAGAGCCGGGAGTTTTAATGCGGATGTCGGTGTACATTAGAGAAGAGAATGTGAGTGAGTCTAGGGAGAGAATCAATGATTGAATAAGCCTGTTTATTTATTTAGCTCAGTTTGCGTGACTGACACTCACATCAATATCCGCTTATGCTCAATCTAGTGCGGTTCTTTGTTACTACAGCATATTGTCACTCTATGATCAATATTCATCCCCCGCAGATAACACTTCCTTAGCAGCCAGGACCACGTGCTACGCCTATTTAGTCTGTCACTATTTACTTATATATGCCTGTGTATGTATATAAAATAAGGGAAAGAAAGGTAAACGGTCTTCACGATGTGACGAGGCACAGAATATTTGGAAGCAAGTTGCATATACATACATAGATACATAGATACAATATAGACACAATGTGTGTAGATCAAAGAAAATGATCTGTACGGTTCACGGCCAGGTCAATTCGAGGGGCCAATCAAAGGCAAATGGCAATGGTAGTTGATTAGCTACTAGTGGATGGCGTTCCCCAAAAGAGATGCGGAAGGGTGTGTGTATATGTGTGAAAGGAAAGACGTGAAAGATCGAAGGAAAAGAAACATCAAGGTATGGATAGATGGGGGTCCTCAGGACGAAAAAAAAGAATAAAAAGTAAAGGATAAAGAAAGAAGTGATTGTCATGATGATGCAATGAGACAAGATCTAGAACGCATTCAGCCTCCAGAGGATGCATTGGGATTCCATTTTGGTTTCTTTTTCTTGTTAACAATGAAGATCACACAGCTAGTATGTATACAAGTCTTTAGTGGTGATGATGCAAACTTCCAACATTTTGCATTGAGTTAATCTCCAAAAAGAATGATGATACCTTTCAGCTTTGGTCAAAACCGTGGTCCAATGCTCCTGTTACAAAAGGCAAAACGGCAATCAATGGGAAATGGGCCGGCTTTTCGTAGGGACTAGGAGGGGAAAGCTGAAGGGGTAGTTATTGTTGGTATGAATTTTTAATCAGAGAAGGAGACTTAAGAGAGAGAGGTAGTTATTGGTTGGTGAGTGAGGCACTAAGATAATAGGTTTTAGCGATGACCATGACACTGAGCCGTTTTTGTAATGCCTCGCAAGTTCATATAGAATCGACATAGCATTCTGTCCACTTATCAATAACTTTGTATTCTCTATAAAGTCAGAGAATATAATACATAAACTACCCCGAGCAGACTGCGGGAAATAACGGGTCTTGGTGGGCCAGCTACATATGTAAATACACACACACTCATAAAACCGTCACAGTCACCCGCGCTCCCGTAGGCACAGCACGACTACTACGAACTGCGCATCAGAGCACAAATAAGAATCCATCTTCACCAAATAAAAACAAGGTGACAGCAAAGATTTACAGAGACACAGAAAAAAGAACGGGCTAGATTGGTGTAATGGGGGGCTCAAGTCGTGTAAATCCATCAGCTCGGCGGGAATAGTGGGCCATTAGTTGTATTGGACTTAGAATGGTAGTGGTGGGGAGGGGAGGAGGGAACAGGTGACGAGGAGAGGGCTATAGAAGGAGTGCATATAGGGTGAGGTTTTGGAAAGTGAAGTCCATGAGTCTGGAGATGTAATATTTAGCGGCGAATCAGTGCCTGGCGAGTAGCCTTTTGTCTTTGCGAATTATATACATAATTTCTTCGTGGATAACACGTAGTATAGAGGTACCTGTTGTCTTAAAATCCGACTTTTCCCTCTTCTATCGCGATACAACATCACCACGTCAGCTTCTTGCAAGAGAACGAAACTGAACGATATGGTCATATCTGGTCCTCAAGATACAAGAAGAATCAGGACTAGACAAAACGAGAGTGATTAACAGAAGAATTGCTTATTTTGGATAGAATATGACACTTCAGATTCATCTATGCTTTCTTTTTTTTTCAGTTTCCATGGGGCAAATGGCAGGTTGACAGAGTGAGTGTTCAAGACAGCTTGTGATGAATGGCAAGAAAAGGGGGGAAGCATTTTTTTATTTGATGTCTCGGGAAGATGAGGAGGAGACAGAAAAAGAGGAAGAGAATGGATGTGTTGTGACGGAGTTTTGGGGGAAGAGTAAGGCAAGAGTTTGACCTTTGATAGATCGTGTCTCGTTTGTGGTACATATGTACATTCACTGTGCATGCAGACAAACGTGCAGCTTATATGAATGTGAAATCCTCTGCATGTCTTTGTCTTTGTCTGTTTATTAGTTCGTTTGTCTAAATATCCGAGTTCACTCACAGAAATCACCAACTCAAACACAGGATACCAACTTGTTTACAATCCATGCTATACAATCTCTGTCTTTTTTTCTAGCTTTCAATACACTCTCCCCTCTCCTGGACGAGCATCTCGGCTTGACATCACACATCATCACCTCTTGGCCATTTACAGTGGACGGCAACAGCGGCTGCCACCTCGCCAATGTCCTGTAGTTGCAATGCATGCATCCTACTCGTCTACCCAAAAGAACGCATACGTGATATTGACTCTGAATAAATTCGTAACCATGAAATTATCTCTTATACAACTATACACTAATATAACTCATTAGATATCTAAAATTGGATAACCCTCAAGTAGTTGTGATAGCAAAATTGGTGCCAAGCGAAGCGATGGCAGGTGATGAAAGAAAGTAACTTGTATGTATATACACTTATTTGGCACTCCCGTGTGGTGTGCTCGCTGCACATAGTCGTTGGCATTAGTTCAGGGACGGGGAACATGGAAATATTCCGGTTTTTCAAAAAGGCTCGCTACAAGAAACCAACAAGCAAGCTGTGCTACTTTGATATTGTAGTCCCTGGTCTAGGCTATAAAGCATATATTTTAATGCCATTATTTCATATCCCTTTATGTAGACATAGCACTTGTGCTTGCTCAAAGTCACATCATCTAGACATATATATATAAAGATAGATACATACATATAAAAATCTAAAAAATCAATATTATGATTTAAATATCAATACAATGCTTATTATTTTTTTTCCTTGTCCACATCCATACACGCACGACGTCTGTCCACCAGTCTATGCCATCTACATGGTTTCCCAACCGGCCTGTGTCAGCCCTGGCCTGTCTGTCCACTCTCAATTTTGCAGTATGCTCGTGCTCGCTGATTGACACAAGCCTACAGCCCTGCCTCTTAGATATATACCACGGGCTTTTTAGTGCTCTGGGCGTCCAAACTGACAGATAGAGATCGGAATGTGTCCAGATTTGAATTTGAAGGCGAGGGACAAAAAAAGGTTCTGTGGGGGGATTACGGCAATAGTGGAAACATTTCTTTTTTCTCTTGATTTCTTTTTTGCTAGCGTTGCAGAGCGAGTAGGACGCTAAAAGGGACGTTTGTGCAATGGAACATTCAAGTTTCGGGAGGGTCGTTTGGTGGACGACCGTTTGAATCATGTGTCAGTTGAGTGTCAAGTTTCCACTATTTGTCTGTCCGTCTGTCTGTTTGTTCAAACATTTCACAGACATGCCAACTTTTATGACAGTCATCAATATCACGTTGCCTCGAGAGCCTACTTACCGTGGGGTACTTTGTCAAAAGGGTCTTTCCTCTCCCTGACGTAAGAGATGCCGCCACGAAAAGGTAATCTTCTTGATGTCTCTTTTTCTCTCTCTTTGCGCCTCTTCAAAAAGTAATTTGACAGGAGATGTTTATTTTGAAAAGGCTTTCTGAGAAGATTCCCGCTAGATAAAGGCATCAGCATATATATGCTCTAATACCAGGCAAAACATCCAACTATAGCACAGCTCGCAACACATTCAACACTGCCAAGTTCATTTACCCCATTTTCCAATCCCCAACATATACATATATTTCTTTTTTTTCAACACGTCGGCCATTTGTCCTAAAAAACCCTTTTCTCACCCCCCCCCCCCCCCCAACCCACAGTCAACTTCGTATACCACCATTCCGTCCCGGGTCCTCCCCCGGGGTCCTTTTTTTGGTTCGCGCCTGTCTTAGTTCTTGTGGGGTGGGGCTCAGGCCTATCAAACGCGTTAGAGTAGCAGTGTTGACAGCAGGTTTCTAGGTAATTGTTTAGTCAGAGGATATTGAGAAGGGAAAGAAGGGAACGGGTTTCATGGGGTGCAAAAACGGGTACATGATGCAACAGTATTTCTGTTGTTTTCTCAGCTTCCAACAAGAAAAAAAAAAATATTATATACCCATACATTTACTTATTAAAAGGTTGTTTACTCAATACCTACATGACCACTAAACAGGAAAGAACAAGATACTCGAGAGCGCAAACAACATCTGATGTCGACACTAAAATAGAAAGAACTCCATGCATTTGTGCAACGCTCATAAATAAAGTCTTAATTCCGCAATTTCCCTGTCTTTGGCCATCTCCACTGTGGCACATGACATTTAACATCTATTAAGTGCAATTAATTGAAAGAAAGATTAGTAAAGGTCGTGTTTGTACATAAATTGATGCACTTGTTTGTTTGCATATCGAGTTGGTACAGCAATTTAAAAGTAACCAGACACAATTTTACTGTTACTGTTGATCCTCCCTCCCTCCCGTTCCGTCCATTGACGAACCGAACCACTGCTGTCAACCACGTTCACAGTTGCAGCATCACAACTTTATTTTTTTCTCTCCGTGACCGAGTAAATCGCCGAGTGATTGCTTGAGTGCTCAGTGCCCAGTGCCCAGTGCACAAATTCCTTGCACGACATTTTGTGACCAAAAGCAGGTAATTTAGTCTCGATAGTTGATGGTTTGTTTGCATGATTAAAAAAAATCAAGAGTTGAAAATGTAGACCCTAAACTATAGGGATAACCGGTTTCGGGAAGAAGAAAAGGAAGAGGTATGCACTAGATGTGAATATGTCTGAATCTGGCTATATTTATTTGATATTTACACACTGACTGCGGAATGAACGAGAAAATCAGGAATGTGGAATGTGCAAGCACATGGCTACAGACGGTTTGTAGCCGCAAGGACATTTTCACACAAAAGTAGTAGCGACGGATTAGTTCTCTCTCCTTGAGCGTGGGCAGATGAATACGCACGGACAGACAGACTGGGCGGGGATGGCAATGTGGGAAGCGAAGAAGAGGTAGAAAGGTGAGTGGATGTATCTCTGCATAAACCAGTTCTTGCCTTGGATGATCACTTTGGCAGTCTGTCTGTGAATGTGTCACGGTGAGAAAAATCGCAAATCTGACCCTTTGCCATATGTGTCCAACGAAAAAGCGAGGAGCAAGAAGCTTATTTGATGTTCGACAATGCATGCATGATATGTGAGCTCTCAGCTCTTCTTTTTTTCAGTCTTCCTTCCATAAACATGCCTGCTGTTTGCATGAGAAAAGTGTATTCTCATTCCGCCAGCCGGCCGAGCAATCCTCTTTAGCCGTCCCTCCGTCCATGTCCATATCATATCATATACTTTGCTTCCCATAATGTCTGTAAACGCCCGCCGCCGACATCTCTTTGACCACTCGTTTAGTAAGATTTTCCTGATGTTCATGTCGCTTGACTAATGCAGTATGCAAGAGCGTTCATCAATTTCCCCTCTGGCCCGAATAGGAAAGTGATGGCAGGGTATCATAACAATTCTGAAAGGTGGTGGAGGTGGGTGAACCGGGGGAATGATGCAGATCGGGAAAGAAAGGATGGAAGGGAAGGCGAGTGATGGGGGGAGAGGAGGAGGAGGAATGGGCATGTGATGATAGGGTGTGCAGTTTGGGGAATTACTAGGTGCACGGCAAAACAAAAGATACTTGTAAAAACCAGCAAAAATCAGCCCTGGTCCCAGATACAGCACATTGATAATTTTGGAATTATAGTGGACTACCCTTCTGTAGATGCAGCATTTGCCCTGTAATGGCTTATGTAATTAGGGTTAAACCCATATATGTTGTAAAAATCAATATTACAAAATCATTAGAAAACTCTATGAATAATATCAGATATTATCAATTAAATAATTCAAGACCAGAAGCTTGAAAGAATATATGTACAATAGAGAACTTCGCAAATAATTCAAATATAATCAAAATTTTGTAATATATATTGGTTAATTTTATAAAAAAGCTAGAGTTAGTGGTTTTGGACTTCATTTTTTTTCAAAGTTTAAAACTCTGGCACAAGCAAGAAAAAAAAATGATGTCATAGGCTCAAAATTCTATGTTTTCAAATGGTTACAATTCAAGATCCAGTAAAGACAATAGGATGCAAACAAAAGCATAAGAATATATAAATCTAGAGCAGTATAATGGTACTCATTGTATCTTATGAGTATTGATTCTGAGATTGTAGGTCTTTACTTTTACCGATATAGGCTCAATTTTTGTGATTTTTACAATTACCTTTCGTTTTGCCGTGCACCTAGTAATTCCCGAGGTTTGAGGTAAATAAGGTGATGGGCTTTTTTTTTCTTTTGCGGTGGCGGAGATGGGGATGGCCTCGTTTGGAGATGATGAGATGGAGCAGAGTTTGGTTTATCACCAGTCGGAGATGTGGCCAGAAGAGAAGAATAAGGTGCGCCAGATAAAATAATACTCGCAAATTTTGATTATCCTGTTATGTGTATGACATCTGGCACAATTCAGTTTTATATATATAACGACATGTTCGAGTATAGTCACAATAGAATTGGATCTCTCACTTAGAAAACATAAATCCTTTTATATCCCCATCAGTATTTCACGAAATGAAACATTTGACACCTGAGAACCCAGTTGAATCGATAAAGTGAGGTTAATAACAGGCGTACATATCATTACCATACAGCATAACAAACGCCTCTGTAATTTGTACTCTGACAACTACTGATCTTCAATCTTGTTTCACGACTACTGTGTATAGTTAGATGTACAGCGTTATTTACTGCGACATTGGCTGCAATATATCAGGCTACATATTGATGGATTTAGATATATGGAGAATGCCAGGTGGCGATTGAATTGCAATGGCCTATTAGAGTTTGAGGTTCCACAACACAGATAAGGCTTTGGCGCTGTGCTCAAGTGGGGACATTATTGTCGTGATATCTACAATGTCTTGGATAAAAATCCTGTCCGGGGCTAGAGATATAAGGATAAGGCACGGAGATAGAGGGTTATGAGTTTCTCTAGTTATTCTGGATTATGATAGAGCAGCGGGCCTCGATGATGGAAGAAGGCAAAGAAAATGACGGACTTGTTTCGAGGTTTGTAAGCAGAGACAGACAGGAAGCCAGTAAAAGGTTTTGAGGATTCGATGCCTTAGTGAAGGTATTGAATATCGATATTATTCAATAGCGATATCTAGATTTATACTTTCGCGACCCGTCGGCGGGTTCCGAGTAGATGAACATGTGTATATATGTGCCAATATACTTGATGTCTGTGTGTTATGTGCATGTGCAGGATGTAGGTGACTTGTTCCTGCCTGGAAGGAGGTGATAGCTCGTTTTTTAAAAAAAAAAAAAAAATCAGGGGTTTTTAGATGCATATGCCATCTGTTCGTGAGGGGAGATGTGACACTTTGTGCTAGGTGGCTAGTCACATTTTATTTTTATTTTTATAAAAAGAATCCTATATACATCTTTGCGTGAGGTTAACTGTGCAGTCACATGCAATGGTGACATTGTGCTTCTCTATTCCAAGTCTTCATTATCTATAAACGGGACTACAGAAATATGAGACGAAAGAAATAGTACGTGAATAGCCAAGCAAAAAAAAACGCAAACATATACACTATATAACCGAGAGAGAGATAAAGCCCCCCTTTTCTGCTCATGGAAAAAGCATCAACTCTTGATACAGCACGCGAGCCACTGAACAAATCGGGATATCCGGGGTTGATTATGTTCAGCACAAGGGCAGCCGACGATTTGACTATATAAATATTTATCAGGCGGGGGTGACAGACGGGGTGATGGGGCAAGGTGTGCCGAGCATCTGTCACAATCACTCATCGGCTGGCAAGAAGTTGTGATGACGGCTGTGGATATGCATGATGTGCACCGCATATAAGAGGCATATAAGTGGATATTTTGTGTTTCTTCGTTCTAGATGCGAGTTGGAATATGGGCTATTTTTGAGAGGCGATTAACTTAGAGTTTAGACATAGTGAATATTTAAAAAAAATTACGGCAAAGTTTTTTTACTTCCTCTAACACAATACAGGCGCACGCTCTAAACCTGCTCAATCCCTACATTAACGCATATCCTCTATTTCTTTCTTGCACCTTTCTTCCGAGGCTTGTTAAAAACCGCCATATCCTGTGTAATGCCACTTTTCAGCATGATCCTTTTTTTGATTTTTGGCCAGGTACACCCTAGAGTATCCTAAAATTCTCGAGGTACTTCTATGACTAGAAACCCTAGGATGCTTCATAGTCTGAGTAGGATTCACACATGCTACAGTATAATATATAGAAAATATATTCATTTGCTAAATAAATATTAAATAAATACCAAATAAACCAAGTATTATACCTGAATATGGAAGATATTCTAGATAGTAATTGAAATTGCTATGGTAATTCTATGAAGTATCTATATTTGCTAGCAACCAGGAGCATACTGAAGCATATGCTCTATAAACTGCATCTATATCTCCAAATTATTTACATTTTATTGAATTACCATAATATCTTCATCAAGCTAATTGATCAACCCAGGAATTTTGGTAATAGCTCCTCTGATGGTTTTCACTTGCTCTATTTGCTATATATGGTTCATTATAGGAAGGTACCTAGGAGGTAATTTAGTTTGGTTATTATGGCCCTACAATTGGGATCCTGGAACAGGTGGTGGTGGTAGAGTAGCTAGAGAAGGATGAAGTATAAGGTAATGGTGTTATTAATGGAGTCTAGTAATAATTATTTGTTCCTCCTCTATGAAGTGACTATGGAGCAGGAAGCTTCTAGCAACATCAGGCTTATTGTTATGTGGTAAGAAGTGTTTTTGGAGATGAATAAATTCAAGTTTCCATTTTCCTTAATTTGACTAGATTCTTTTTAAGATGTAACTCTATAGGCAGTTAAGTTTCCTTGATTTGGATTCTTGCTTTCCAGTTGCTTTAGATTTAAACGCTATTCCCTAGGAGCAACTATACTCATGATATTGTAACCTTGTACTGTGGCCTAGATCTGTATTTTCTGAGAAACTAGTAAAGTAGAACTATTCAAACAATGCTTAGTAGTATATAAAGCAAAATAACCAAATAGATATGATTCTTTACTAAGGATATTAAAATCATCTAAGGTAACATTTATAGATATATATGACCATTAAGTCATTAGACCACTATGACTAATGAGAACATAATTTGGGTCTTTGTCATTAATGAAAATATCTAGAGAATTATATCTCATAGTACTAGGAGATCCAGGATTGAGAGCAACAGGACTCTAGATACCGGGAGCTCTATGGTTAGGTGCTATTTGGGAATTGATGGTAAAAGCTTTAGGTATGAATGGTATGATAAGATATTTAATATGTTAAAAATGGTATATATACTTAGTTATCTAGTATCAAGATGCTTCTAGAGGTTTATGATTTACTGGATAGATGCATTTTGCAATAAATCTTGATTATCATCATATACACGTAAGGAGACATAGTCCCTAAGTTTTTTTTTAGCACATGGAAGACTTAAGGACTTGCTGCTATGGAAGTACCTTAAGGATATTTCAGGATATATCTAGGGTACTTCTAACAGGCTGTATTTGCTCCACAAAAGGATCATGCCAAAAAGCAGTGTTACACAAAAAGGTGTTTTTAGCAAGCCTCTTTTCTTCCCGCCGCAGCCCGATTCATGATTATCCATTATCCCAATAGTCGAGGCATGGTTATCTCTGTTTTGCAGTCTTCTCCCATGACTGGTTGGCTCGTCAGTTCCATAACTTAACCCATAAATCCCCTCTACTTTATAATTATAAATAATACTTCTTATTCTGTCTTCGGCCCATGCTATCCCGACATCAACCAGGATCTTTCCCGGCCCCTCCTCCGTGCCACACTGACCCCACCCGCCTCCCCGACCAGGAAGGCAATCCTATCATGCGCTGTAGGGAAGAGGGGGTGGGGGATGTTTCATTCTGGCCGGCTAGTCTGTCTGGCCTGGAGGTCGGATTGCTTGGATGGATGGTTCGAGTAGGGTTGTATTTGCTACAAGACACGTTGCGGTGGACGGGGGCGAGAGTGGGGGAGGGAGGGAAAAGAGTGATCGAGGGAAAGGGACTTTGTGTGTGCTTTCTGTTCAAGTGAGATATAGTTTGATATCAGCAGGGGTAATTTAGATGTTCGAACTTGAACATGGGGATGGTCAAATCTTATTGTGCTTGTGTGTTCTTTTTAGAGTCTATAGAGTTATATACTGCTCAGATGCAGAAAAACCAAATTCGGAAAACAATGAATGGGTGGGTAACATCAGACCGTGGCGAACGGATCTCCAGTTTCCTGTTTCGCCGCCATCACTTTTGGCGCCTGCACCACCGTCAATCCACCAACCATTATCTTCCAAATCTTGTCCAATGAAATCACAGGATGCTCCTTCTCTGTATGTATCCTCTTTAAATGATATCAATTTGTTTCTACGTATATAGTTTTTAATACTCTGATGTGATGGCGATGGCTCGGGTTCACGGGTTCACGGGCTTACGGACTCACTGGTTGGGCCTATAGCTTGACGACTTATACCTGTTGTGATACATCGCTTGGCCAGGTTACTCTTACGGAGACGACGACAACAGGTTGAAGTTAGAGTCACTTCACTTCACTTGGATGTATTGGGAAATCAGGGGCAGAGATAAATAAGCATGAATATCCAAGAGCTATCGCTAGATGCAGCTAGTGATGATGTGCCCGCTATCTCAATTGAGCATCAAACTTCCGTACATAGAACAGTTAATTTGACAATCGATGCCATTAGTCATCGGCCACTATAACCTCCGAGGACCCTTTTGTCTTTGACCTTCGCTTACAATACCCTGGTCGTTAAATTCGGAAATTACTTCTTCTGCCCACGGCGCCTATTCACAGCCCACAACCCACAGCCCACAATCCACACGCAGTCCGGCACTCTGCCAGCACCATGGAAAAATTACTATGATTTCCATATTCATTTACACCACCGTTATCATCATCGTAATTGTCATGTTTCTATACAGTAAATACATAAATACAAACAAGTATATGTAAACTCACCCTTAGTAACTAGTACGTTGACTCGTCTTTTTACTTATATCAAACAAACAACGCCAGCTGAAATTGTCTCGTGATGTCTGGCCTCAGTCTGCCCTTGGGGGCCGTGGCGGATGGTAGGCTAATAGCCATTATGCAGAGGCTATACAAGTACAATCATAAATAGATATTCCAAAAACCCTACTGGACCCTGGGACTGAGGATTGATGAATGGCTCCTGGCGGTTATTGGATTTTGGATTGGTAGCGAGGATGGCGATAATGTAGTGTATGGGGAAAGAATAAGAAGATATACCTGATGGGGATGAGCAAGCTGAATGCAGGGCTTTGCTGCTTATTGTCAAATGGTTCATGACACTGGTGATGTCAGAGGCTGTTCCTCATGGTATCCAGGAAGGGAGGAGTATGAGTAAAGGATAATAGATCCAGACACAAAGCGGGAATATATTTCTATGATGCCATGACAGGTTCCTTTCCATCCAATTATTAGTTTTCCCACCTCTTCCTCCTACAACCCGCAAACCAACCAATAACCTCTCAATATGGCTAACTCCTCACAAATTAGGATTCTTCACCAGGCAGGCAGTCAGTCAGTCCTGTGAAGATTTTGCAATGGGTCTCAATATCATATGTTATGACTTATCATTAGACATCTTTATGGCAATACCACGTTGCCTAAAGAGAGAAAAATATATACCAAAGTGTGTGAAAAGGGGAGAAAAGTTTGAGTTGGCGGGGTGTCGTTAAGACGTGATGTGAGGTTGTAGTTGTGATGGTTGATGTAGTGTTCTATAGTATTTTATGCAGATGTTCAGGAACATGAGTGTTTGAGGGTTTGATGTGCTAGGGTTGTTTATTGTAGGGATAAGCCTGGTTGTGTCCGGTATTTACATAAATGTATTGTGACACAAAGAACCATTTTGATATTGAAGTTGATATCTGTTTAAACACAAGCTTGGCTTGGGGTTAATTGCAGAATCTATGTTGCTATCGTTGTGAGCACATCTCATCATACTGAACCTGTATAACCACCACGATACTACAAGCCGAAAATGAAAACAACAAAAATACAAACACACACACACACACACAAAATCCCCACACCTCACCCAATCCCTACCCCCATCTCATCAGCGCTTAACTCCTTCCCTCGTCCCCTCCCTTCCATTTCTCACTGCGACACTACCCTGTGTATATCCACCTCCATCATCTTTATGTTTTCTTTTCATTTTTTTTTCATCTAGACTGACTGGGCACTCTTGTTGCTGATTGGTTGGTGGGTTAAAGGATTGTACTGATACCTATGGTTATGAGGCTTTCTTTGTAGTTTGCGGTGCTCAAATTGTTGATTTTTCCCCCCTCAATCATACAACATATTCCTTGAGGCTGTGGACCCTATATGCTGTGCTACCTTTCTGGGATACGGGAATAATGGACTAGTGATGTTCATTTATATACAATTTGCTGCCATTTGTACTATGCAACGGGCCGAAATGTGAGTAGATTGGTATTGTAGAATCACTCATTGCTGCTGATACTGATTACTTTATTTTTATACTCGGTTATGTTGTTACCTGGATTTGTAAACTTGTCAGGACCTACAGATGACAACCGAACTTGGTTGGTACTTTGGAGAATCAGTACTTCATTGATGTGTCTCGTATCATCAATGAGCCATTTATGATTGTAGTAATATGAGATATTCAGCCTGCAAGTACCCTATAGACCCAGATAGGATTTACCTTGCTGAGATGATGATATCATGAACATCCAAGCAAGGCGTTGTATTGGGCTGCTGCACTTGCCTTGTTGGGGAGCATGATATTGATGTGCACTAAGTGCATTGATTGGTGTCTTTTTTCTTTTTTCTTTTTATGTCCAGTGAATGTGTACGTATCTACATGCAGACCACTGCAGATTAACCATTTAAAATGGCTAGCAACGTCACGGCGAGATGAGACGACACACAACGAAACAATGCGGAATTTAGTCCTGGCAGTCCATGATACGGCCGTGCGAGCCGTCTGTCAGATGCTAGTACCGAGTATTTCGCCTTGTAAATAAGGACAAAAGATGACCACTGGGGGGGGGGGTATGTATCAAGTGCAAATATTAACTCTAGAGGGAGAGAGAGATTTTGATTTCATTGCCTTGTCGTTTTGCCTTTCATGTGGCCCATCAGTTAACAGAGGCACTTGTATAGTTGTCTACATATAATTATGTATATGCAGACTTGTATGTAGTCACACTCAATGCAATCGCAAGCCTGATAAGATTGTGTGGGTATTGACCATATTCAGCCTTGTCTGTCTGTACACATATCTTAAGAAAGAATAGTTGATGGTCTTTGATCGTCACCGTCATCTTGGTGTTGGCATATATCTTAGTCAAGACAAATTTCATAGTTAGCCCACCATATCCGTGGTCTTGCCATGCATTAGTAACTCTGACTAGAGTTCTTGCAGTTACATAATACACAATCTATGCTATGAAGGCTCTTCACTAATTAAATAGATCAAGATATATATCATGGTGTCCAGTTTGGGGGTACATCATTGATCCACCAGTAAGTGTACGTTGATAAGATGTAGTGTTCATCAGATATATAAAAATCTGGCAGAGATGGTAGAAAACAAGTGGTACAATTGGTGATATTTGAACCCACTGCTTTTTGAATAGTAGCATAGTGCCTAAGAAGCCTGCTAAGAGTAGTCTCCTGTCTATGCCATAAAAGCCAATCTTTCCAAATATTCTACTAGCAAACCACTATTCTCAAATCTTATATACCCCTGTCACACCCCCGTCATCCTAATTAACAAAATGCAACCCCACGAGCTGCTATCCTTTTTCGTCGATATCCCCTCCCAATTCCGTAACAGGTCCCCGTCCCCCGTCCCCCCTGGAAATGGTTCCTCGTGTCGTTGCATTGATTAGTCCCTACCTAACAGGTTTTTTTTCTTAGTAGTGTTCTTAAGTATATGTGAGTAAATACATACACATGATAAGAGCCTTTTTTTTTTAGCCTGTGAAAAAAAAAATATTATATATAACTATCTACACAGCTGGCCCGACTGTCATCATAGCCTCTGCTACAATGCGACAATGAGGATGGTAACTCATGATAAGTGATATCAATCCTATAGCTAGAGTTAAATGGGATTGATGGGATTATCTGATGTGAAGGGTCTTGGACCAGCCGCATAATGTGACCTCTACAACCGAAAAAAAAAACCAATTCCATGCCTTCGCAAGTTTGCCATCACATAGCTACTGACTATGGGTATTATGCAAGAAGGTATATAGTAACTCTGGTAGTTGCCTCAATGCCTTTGTATGGAAAGTTTTGATGGACCATTCGACCTGAGAAATTGCATCATTAGTCTAGTCTGGAGGCATCGTCGCCCAAGAAATCAAGAGCCCAATGCAGTATAATATAATCTACCATGTCGCTTGTCGATTTCTAAGGTAGAAACTTGGGTATAGTATCTTGATATCCGTCCATGTCTCACCCCTTTAGTCTCATGCCGGAAATCAGAAGTATCTAAACGATTCATTGTCATTAACTTTAACTGTTTCTTCAACATGGTAGGCGGACAATCATCTCAATTCAGCTCTTGTTAGCCTTTCCGGTCCTTTCTCTCCTTTGGAATATTATCGGAAGCACACAACCTTTACTTATTTCCATCAACTTTCACTCCTAAATATAAATATTCTTTGAACTTGTTGTCATTGTGTTCGTCACATTGGATCTCTAGGGATCTCTAGGAATAGGCTATTTCGTCGTAGGGCGTCCCTTATTTCACAATCGGAAACTGACAAAGATTACTTGCCTGTCGAAGGTTCTCTCTCCTCGCCACTATATATATAGCATTTGGTTTTCTTTGTCATCATTTTGAATCCGGAATGGCCTAATAAATAACAAATAATGCCTTCGTATGTATACAAGTACAGTTCCGGAAGCTATGCAAGTGTATCAATTAACCGAACGAACGAATCGAGCCTAGTCTTGCTCTTCCTCTTGCTTCGCTAAACAACCACTCTAATCTTCTATTGGTTACCCGTAAGTTATGGATTCCTAGCCAATCAGGACCCTGCGCTAGCGTAACCACGATCGTCATCGGCCGGGGGGGGCCTTCTCGTTTATGTAGGCCTCGTCTGGTGGATGTTCGAGGAAGAAAGTGTCAATGTAGATCAGTGAGTGACTATGTACAGTCATGACTATTTAAGCAGGCTGTGAAAAGCTTGGGATAAATTTCAAGAAACCCCTACATCAGACCTCTAGAAGAAAATATTTTTCATACTACAATGGCTCATCATAACAGATATAAATTGTTATAAATCTGCAGTTTAGCTATTTTTGTATTTACCAGAATTGTAGATAGGGCCTCTGATTAGAAGGTATCACCACCTCAAAATACTTATTTTTTTTAAAGATCTAACTATACCATCGCTTAATTTTAAAATGACAACAAAGCATGTTCAGATTCATAGTTGATTAGATTAATATATATATATATACATATATTTCCTTTTATTTTTAATATGATTTCGAGTAGATATATATAAAGTTGATCCTAGATTCATTAAAGGAAGTGATTTCAAGGCTCTACTTTTAAAACTGAATTTAATTAGATAAATATATATAGAATATAAAATATTTGGTATGATGGGAAGGGAAATGGCTAAAAAAATATATAGGAAATCATAGCTTCATGAAAATTTCCTGTGTTTTGAAGTAGATATACTTAATTTTTGTTGATAAACCAAATCAAACATGAAATTTCTTCCAAAAAAACGCGGCCTGCTTAAATGTTTGACACTATAAATGAGTAAACTTTAGATATGCGTTCGTTCGCGAGAGTTTGTCGTGGCTTGTCCTGAGACTTTTTTTTATCTTGTCTTTGCCATTCGACCGGACAGGCGTCTAGCCTCTTGGATAAATCAAATATCAAATCATGCCAACTTCAGAGCCGCGATGGGCCGAAGGAAATAGTGCTGACATTGGCCCCACTAATCATCCGCTAGATTCACACTTGGCTCTACAACGAACGAACGAATTTAGTTTTATTCATAATTCTTTTCTATGGCTTCTGGCTTTATTTGATATCACATGGGCCGAATTGGGCTTCTCTGCTAAGTATATATATATGTATACAACTACACATCATTTGACTTTATCTCCATAATCTCGCCCGGCTTGTTTTTTGTCTTTATAACTAGACCAATTACAAAGCGTATGGGTCATCTACGGCCGAATTGTGGCAAGAAAAGGAAAATCGACATGATCCATCTCCGATTTCATTGGTCGCATCTGGCCCCGTCCAAACGCTCTTTAACCGGTACATTTTAACGAAACCCAAAACTCCAGCAGAAAAAAAAAGTTATATTTTTTGTCTTTCTTTCTTCCCCTCTCCCTTGGAATCCCTCTTTACTCCGCCTTACATGCATGCATTCATCTATTTATCAATATACAGAACCCTTATTCTATCAAGGTGATTGTCACTGGGAATGCGCTTCTTGTTAAGCTTGTCAATTTCAAGCAAAGGGGACAGCAGGGAACACAGCAACCGGGTATGGTGCTTTTCCCAATGGACTTGTTAAGGAGAGTCTTTAACGCAGTCACGGGATGTCAAGTTCTTTTGATTAAGAGATGATTAACCTTGAAGTTGGGTCAAAGTTATCAAAACTTGGTCTACTACACTATATTTGATGTCATGTATTGCATGTACTGGATCTCATATTGACATCTGGAAGTTCCCTTACGCTGTGTCACGAAACCATCAGTGGTACCACCACAAACACAAGCACAAGCACAAGCATATGCTCTATCTGTCTTGGTCCGGCCCCCTACATGTGAACTCCTCATCATGTCCCTTGAGAAAATCACAGCCTGTCACTTACATATGCCCCTGTATATCGTCTGTATGCCTCTAGAAAGCCCTGCCCTGATCCTAGCGAAGCAGAGACAAGATGAGCGAATAGATGACCATAAAGATATATATGACAATGTCACAGACAACGGGCAGTGACATGGTGACAATTATATATGGCCCCAATGACATGTCCTTCCATCGTTCATGAGTTTATTGTCATGGTAATTCCTGAGCATGTAAATACATGTGTGTCTTTGCCTCTCCGTGTTATACCGTGCCGTGCCGTGAGAAATATTTTGTCGTTGGGAAGATCGGGAATATTGTCTTGTTCCGTTTGTATTTTTCGTGTCTCTGTCTAAGTTGAACTGACCCTCTCCCGACAATGCCAGTTTAATTTTTTTTCTTTCTATTGACAGTTACTCTAACGCGTCGTCAGATGGATAACTTATCCATGTATCAAAGTACGCTACATTCAACTTTCGCCCTCTTTCTTACTTGCTCACTTATTTAGTTAAACCAACACATGTTACTCTGTCTTATCTCCAAAAATCACGTTGTATATAGCTAATATATTTTTCTTTCCCGTCAACGATGACATTTTATGCAAATACTCTATGCTGGGAGCTTGGTCTATATATTCCTCCATATAAATACAAAGAAAATTAAAGCGAAATGGGCCAAGGTTGGGACCGGTTGGTTATGCAAGCAGATTTTTGGAGGTAAAGGTATAGTTGCATTACATACCAGCTTTCGCAGAGGTTATATTTTACTATCGGCTGGAGTCCGCTTGACTGCCCGCCCGTCTTTTCTTTTGTCTGTGAGCTTAAGAGAGCTCTAAGGGTTTCGCCTACAAATAAATGTTGGGATATATATAAACGAGAGAGTGAATAAATATACATGTCGAATATACTGTCATCTTTCTATATAAATATGCGCAATATCACGAGTCGAGCATCTCTTTGTCTTGGCCTATAAGAAGCTGTACAGGTACATATTTACTATCTCCATTTTCGTCCAACCATACCTCGGTATTATTTTCTTTCCCTTTTTTGTTTCTTTTACCCGTTTTGCAAACAGTAAGCCCCGATGATGGATGAGGATAGAGTTTATGTAGAGGAGGAGGGGCGACTGTTGAGTTGGCTAGGGGGAGGGGGTGTAACATACACACGGATGATCACACACACCTCTTGTTCATACGCCTCCCATTTCAACTTCTCTCTTGCCTTTGAACTTGTTCTTAGCGACGCCCGCCGTCCATCAATCAGACGTACACATACACACATGATCCTCATATTCACACCCCCATTTCTTATCCATCACTGCTACAGTGGACTTATACTTTGCACGCCCCCGCCCATCTTTCACCTTTTACCCCCCCTGCCTCAATAGCAGCAGCAAGATTGTGTGACAGACAATCACTCGAAAGCCAAGCCTTGTATTTACATATAAACTAACACTCTCGTCCGTCACTTTCAGAGTTTCCCCCCCCCCCGCCGTGAACCCCCCCAGACCAGCTTATATACCATCATCATTACGAGGACTGATGATTTTTTTTGCTTGGAAAAAAGGTTACTTATAAGCACTCTCATCATCGAGCTTCTTACATATTTGCTCATACTACTATCTTCACACAACATCTAGATATACACACCCGCACCTACAGACTCACATCATCTTATTTTCCTCCTACGACAAGATCTTGCTGCAGGAACACCACCTGCCGCACTTATAGAGTATACATCTCGCTCTTTCTTTTTTTTTTTTGCTCTTTTCTATTATTGTTTTATTGAGATACCCGATACCACCAATCTTCGTTTGTCACCCGCTCTCGGCATTTACTTGTGTCGCTTCCTTCCGTCCTTGTATATACCTACCTACCTACCTAACCTACCTACCTACCTACCTACTTACACTTATATTTGGCAGTTGCTTTGCCTTGCTTTGCCTTCTCTTATCTTGATACATTATCATCTTTTTTGTTCAGCCTGACATCTGCCGCTTTCCATAAAAACCTTTTCTTCCTTTTTCTTTTCTGAGCAAATTTGAGACTAGTTAATTTATTCATTTTTGCATCATTTGAGCGTCATCCCACTCAGTCATATATTTACCTACCAACAGGCTCATCTTTAGCCCTCTGGGCATCACAGATATCCATATCGAAGGAACAAAAAAACAGAAAAAAAAGAGAAAAAAAAAATGAACCCTCAGCAACTACACACCACCCAAGCACCGCCTTTGAGCGAGGCTCCCGATATGCCCACTCACTCCGCATATCCTCAAAATTCATGGATGGGCCCCGGCTCTGCTTATCCCACAACTAGCATGGCCGGATATGGTGGTTACGGCTACATGGACCCACCCAATGGCCTCCCGCTCCCCTCGCAATCTATGACCCATCCGGCCGCCGCCCCACACTCTAACCAACCGCAGCTCCCGCAGCTGCCTCCACTCACCCACGACCACCGCGGCAACTTCAACGCCAGCCACCATGGCACTCTCCACTCTCCCCATCCGCTGCATCCGCCCACGCCTACTACTCTCCACGGCACCGATGCTCCAGCTCTGTCTCATCATCTCGCCTATGCTACAACTCCCGCGCCCAATGGCTGGCAGTCCGTGATAGGTAACGGCCCTGCGGGCTATCCGGCTTTTCCGGCTTCGCGGACTGTCAAGACGCAACGGATGGTGTCGGGGTCGTCTTCGGGGCCGCGCAAGATGTTGACAGACGATGATCGGAGGAAGATGTGCATTTACCATCTGCAGAACCCGGGATTGAAACAGACCGACATTGGTGCCAAGTTCCAGGTTGAACGAAGGTAAGTTTTTAGTCTCTTCTCTGCTATAACTAGAAGCATTGTGTAACTAACACTTCATGTCTCCTCTCTACCCAGCACCGTCTCCAAAGTACTCCGCAAAAAGGAAAAGTACTTGACCGCCGAAGAACTTGCCCAAGTCACTAGTGTCACCCACAGCTACAACCGCGCTCGGCCCAAGCCCGGCTCTCCCACAGAAAGCATCGAACGGGCTCTCATCAACTGGCTTAAGAAAAGACGAGATTCCGGGTTGGACCCCGCCGAGGAGGAGCTCGATCACCAGTACAACATCTGGGTCAATGTCACTAATGAGTATCAAGTTGACCCTGGTTTTAACCTTGAAAAGTTCAAGCGCCGGTACAGCATTGGCCGTCGGCGTAGCGATGTCGGTGGTGTCAATGGCGGCGAGGCCCGGATGTCTATATCTGTTATGACGGATCCGGCCCTTGCTGTCGAGCCCGCGAATGTTTCCCCGCGCAACCAGACGAGGGAGCCCACGAACCACTCGCAATACACACCTAACTACTACGACCCCACCGCTTCCCAGTCTACTGCTACTAGTAACTTTGATAGTAGTTACGCCGGGGGCGACTCCTCAGCTCACCCCTCTTTCTCTGGTTCCGCCGTGACCCCCGACGGCAATTTTACAATCTCACCTGCTAGCAATATTGGCTCCTTTATGCCGACTGGCGGTGACTCGCGTGCGTATAGACCCCGGACGCATGCACTGCCCGGCCCGGACATGGAGTATGCCGGTGGGCTGGCTGTCCATGCCATGGACTCATCACCACGCCCGGACATGTACTCGGCTGATGGTCCCGGCATACGCCGCATGGGCAGCTCGGGTAGTCTGGTGGATGGTGATATGGATCTACCCGAAGCTCGGAGGTGTCTGGATCGGCTGATGGCTTATGTTGGGGGTCAGTGCAACGTCAATAGAGAGGACCTGGCGCAGGTGTATCGATTTTTTGAGAATGCGGGGTTGCGGCCGGCGGGGAGTATGAGTGCGGCGGGGCTAGCGAGTATTGAGGAGACTACGGAGGAGATGCAGCCGCGGCCACAGGAGTGAACATGTGGGGAGTAATTACTGGAGGATCTAGTCAGTGGTGTTTGTGCTATGTTTTGACGTGGTCAGGTGTTTATGACCCTTTGTGTTTTTTTGTTTTCTTTTTTTCGTATACCGCTTATCCAGCGGTTAGAGTGACTACTGTCACTCTTTTGTCTTGTTACCCCACCTTTTCTTCTGTTCTTCAAGATGTCTTGCTCGCGCGATCTGTTTTGTTTCCTTTTCTTTTGCTTCTATCTTGTTGATTTACTTTTTGGTTGGGGTCCCGCCAGTTAAGAGGTCCCCCGCTTTCTGTACTTTGTATACTTGAGTTTGTGAGCGTGTGTGTAGTTAGTGTTGTGTTTAACTTGCTATTGGGATAGTTAGGTTTAATGGGCTTGGTTCCAAGATTGTCCGCAAGGAAATAAAAGAAAATATTGGATTTGTATCTTCGAGGTGTCTTAACTGTGGGGATGCCTGATAAATGGGTGAATAGTGTGAGGTTGAGTTAAGGAAAAAAGACTAGTGATTAAGGAGTATGGAGGGTATGTTGGGTGACGTTGCTGGCAGCAGTTAGTATAAGGAATTACATGAAGAGTACTTATTTGGGACTTACAAACAGGCCGGTCTAATAGGTTATGTCGCACGGAAAACTTCAGAGGTAGCGTGATCCTTTAAGAAGGTAGTTTAGTGGTGATACAAGCTTGCAAGCTTGCAAGGACGATGTAGACCAGATGCTGAATGACATTGAGATCCCATGTCTTGTATTCATCGATTCATTTTCAACAGATGCACTGTCAAGCGTCTGCCTCCTTATGTACTCCATGTGTCTGGTAGCAGAAAGTCGATATTACGGGATGAAAATACTTCACAATATGTACACTGCCGCTGTGCTAGTTAAACCCTATAAATTGAAAATAGGGTTAACTACATTGAAAATTCTCTGTACCGGCCCCATTAACTGACATTGTCCTAACATATTGTGACAAGATGGCCGAGTTGGTTATGGCGTCAGGTTAAGGTCATTCCTTAATAAAAGTTTCCTGATGGAGTGTGTTGAAAGGTTTGAGCAAATTTTTGTAGTTTTTGCCATAAGTTTGAATGGCAAGATACAGGTGGACAGCAGAATGGGAGACTTGCTGGAGGGGACATCAGAAAGTTTGCGTTGGAACTCTGCTGACGTATCCACAGGACTCGTTATAGAGTTGGTAAGACTTGAGTTGAAATGACTTGCTTGGTTATGGAACATCAAATTACTTGTGATGTCTAACTGCAACAATGTACATGTGAAGACTCAATTGAATATTGACTAAGTTTGTTGTAACTGTTACACAGCAGGTTTTTGATTTTTATGGTTTATCAAGGCTAATGTTGTCCCTCCCTTAAAATCTTGGATGCTGTGAAAAGGAAATCTCCGGAGGATCAGACACAATGCAGGAACATATCGATGCTGCTGTTCCCTCAAAAACCTTCATCAGGATCCCCTTCTCTCCTAAGGATAAATTATTTACACTGCAGAATGCAACGTCCCGGGACGGGTCCACCACAGAGAAGATGATCGAAGCAGTCAAAACGTAACCATCTACATAAATACAACACATAGACATCATATTATTAAGGAAGAGGTAGATTAATGTAGTTCCAGAGAGCGTGTGCGCGCGGGAGGGAGGGAGGGAGGGGGGGCGAAAACTATTGTTGATGATGGGTGGCCTGGTTGATTGACCCCGGAGATAGGAGAGTGTCTGGTGATGTGGATAATTTGTCGTTGAGTCAGTCCAGATATACGGTGGCGAGTTGAGTTCCTTTTCTAAACACTGACCCCCCGGAGTGAGTATATCTACAACTACTCTGCCCCCAATTTATCTTTCCCCTCCCCAACGCCTTTACAACTATGCTTTCTTCTAATATTCTCTCCAAGCTAGTGGTCACCGCTGCCATCACCGCCATGCTTGTTCTCCGGGAGTTATAAACTCCTAGTTTACACAGACGCCTTCACACCGTATGTTCCCACCGGCTGCTTCGACGATTCTAGCCTTGGTTTTCCGCACGAATGGAAACATGTATGACATGACAGTTGACACCTGCGTTGCTCTCTGCAAAGGAATTTTTGATTCTATCCTCTCTCTACTTTTGGTGATCAGCACTTGACTTGTGAAGGCTACTTGATAACCCGGGACTGCACAAGGAAACGGATACCGGTACGCCGGCCTCGAATACTACGGCGTCTACTTCTACGGGCAAACCGTTAATGCCTACTCGTTCAACGTCACCGCCTGCACCTTCCCCTGTACCGGCAACTCCTCGCAAACCTCCAGCGGTGACTCGAAAATGTCCGCCTGGGCCGATCTCACTTATGAGGTCCCGGCTATCGTCTCTACAAACTTGATTACGCCTATTTGCAAAACGGTAGGTTATTAGTCTGATGATTCCTCAGAGGAGCGTACGATTTCTTGGCGGTAGGATAGTCTTGATGTGTTGATGACGACGGAAAAATGTCTTGAAAGTTGCCTTGTCGGCGAGCATCTGTATACGGGGACCGAGTATGGAGGAGAATGTTATTGTGGGGTTACTGTGGAGAAATTTTTCAGTAGGGTGCACAAGGATGTGTGTGTAATACGGAGTGTGTGGGAGGCCGAGTGTGTTGTCGGTGTATGTGGCGGAGGAATTGCTCTCGGTGGATCCGTGTGTAGAGTGAGATGCAGGGGAGGAAGAGGAGGAGGGGAATAAGAGGGAGATAGCGACCAGTAGTGTTGTGGTTTTTTCCTTTTCTTTTTCTACTTTAGCTTCTTCTGCTTCGGATGCCACCGAGACTTTGTTCTCAGAGGTTCTTGTCACCCCCAGCACCAGCACTAGAATCATCACTGGCCCCATTTTGAGTTCCGCCACCACCACAATTGCTACTATTGGAAATATCAGTGCTGCTTCTACTAATACCTTTTCGGTAGTTACCTTGTCCTCTTCTTCCCCTGCCGCCCCTTCTTCTTCCGTGGTCACCCCACTTCCTCCCACCGTCAACAATACCCGCTTCCACAACCGCTACCACTGCCACCATCAAGATAAGCCCAACAACCCCTATGTGCATCACCACTGTCTCCACAGCCACCTCCTGCTCCTACTCATGCGGCTCCTGGTGCGCATCACCCTTGTCTACCTGGATCAACTCGGCGTCTTCCTGCCTAGTAGTGGCCACGGCCTGTAAACTGTAGGCGGCTTCATGCTTCAAGAGCAACGGGTTACCCGCAGCCCTTGAGTGCTTTGGGTTTCTGCAGTGGTGTAGCAAGTTTGAGAGTCATTGTTATAGTGAGTGTGGGTGGGAGAAGACGGAGTGTAATAAGGAGGGATACTATGGCAAGGTGCCGCTGGTGGGATATGTGGCCGGGACTACGAGTGTCACGGTGTCTGTGTCTTTCTTCTACGTCGGCAACTGCTGTGAAGACGACGAAAAATTCACCGGCGACACCAACAACAGCGGTGCCAACAGTGACTTCAGTGTGCAAGCAGCCGACAAACAACAAATGGGGCTACTCCCCCAGGAACCCTTGTGGCAGCATCTCGTTGCCCGTTATCTCCTGCAACACCGAAAAGACTTCCTCGTTTTCAAACCTTGGAAACTGTACACCAACAGCAACTGGGCCAAGTGCCCTTCGTACTCAGCCAGGTCCCTCGGCAGCGCGTACGCTGATTCCTGTGCGGCGCAGAGAGATTTGTGTTTTAGTGTCTACGTCGAGGGTTACCGGCAGCAGAAATGTCGGGGGCAACTGGAGTAAGTGGGATTGGTAGAAGGTGGAAGAAGAGGAAGGGGAGAGGAGAGATGTGTCTGGAGTTATTTTAAGTGGAAGAGGGCAGGGACAATAGGTTCTCGGATAGCTAGCTATGTGACGGCGAAGAACAAGTGATATGCACAGTATAGCGATTGCCTGAATGTGGATTGGAATATATGGTTGCAGGCATACGACAGGTAAGGTAAGACAGACAGTATAAAATATGCGTATATAACTGTAAAGGTATCAATGTATATTAATAATTGTCTTACTCCCCGCTCACACCTTCTCTACCTCCTGCTCCTTGTACACCTCGTCCGGCAACACACTCTCCACAATCACCGTCTCCGCCACTGGAAACAACCACGATAACCCTACATACACCAAACTGGAAGCTAAAAACCCTAACAGCCACCCAAACTCATATGGGTGTACACCAACCCCAACGTCGATATTCTCGTTAATGCTGTGGATGAACCCGGGCAAACTCGGCGCCACACCAATGAAAAAGGCTGCCACAGCCCGGTAATTGACGCCGTGCGTGTACCGGTAGATGCCCTCGGGTTGATATAGTGCCAGCGTGTTGTACCTCCGCTTCTTGACCACGTAAAAGTCCATGCACATAATAGCCGCAACCGGGCCGAGGAAGATGGCATACGCTGACATGAAATTCAAGAACCGCTCGGCGCTCGCTAGGATCTTCCACGGAACCAGCGCCCATGCAACCACGGCGCAGATCAGCTGGCCCCGCCGGATATTCACGTACCGAGGGAATAGCGCCGTCAGGTCATTGGCCGCCGATAGCGAGTTGGCGCTAATGTTGACGCCGAGTGCTGCCAGGCAGAACGACGCCGCGGCAAAGAAGCGCGTCGCCCGGCTATCCCAATGCGAAATCAGCACAATCGGATCCCACTCGACGGTCCCGTACAGTGCGCCACCAGCCGATGACGCGGCCACGCCGATAAAGGCGATAAAAGTGAAGAAGAGCGGGAGCACCGGCACGTAGACGGCTTGCCAATAGACGCTGACGCGTGAGTAGCGGCTGAAGTCGCTCTGGTTGACGGAGAGGGTGGCATAGTTGCCGATGACCGAGTTCATGCTGGCGAGGAAGGCCCAGCTGTAGGCGGGGCCAGAGACGGCGGGCGTCTGCTGCCAAATGTGGGTGTGCCGGGTGGCCACGAGGGCCCAGACGAGGATGGCAATCCAGGAGACGGGGACCACAGTACTTTTAAGAAGGAAGAGCCAGCGGAGGCGGTTCGGGTGGAAGCAGAGGAAGGGAATTTGCAGGAACCAGAAGAGGACGAAGCAGCCAAAGGTAACATCGTCGATGGCGGCAGAGGCGGGCAGGTGCGAAGGGCGGGTGAGGAAGGAGGGCCAGATGGCGCCGAGCATGCAACGGACGGTGTAGGCGCCGTTCATGGTTTGGATGGAGAACCAGAATAGGGCGAGGATGACGCGGGAGAGGATGGGGATGTAGGAGGCGTAGAAGCCCCAGGGGGCGCGGGCAAGGACAGGGAATGAGGTGTGGTGGAGGACGCCGATGGCTCCGTTGGCAGCGATCTGTGCGGGGCGGGGCGGGGCGGAGGGTTAGTTTCTGAGAGAGGTAGTTAAAAAGGGTTTGGGGACTGAAACAAATACTTACAACAATCGAAATGATAAAGAAACTCAGAGCAACAATGCCTAGAGACTCCCGCCATGTCAGGCCAATGGAAATCATGCTGGCGCCAAACTGCCACGTCGACGCGTTAAAGGCATCCGAGATCCAGTAGGCGATGAAGCTGCCGACGCCCCACTTGCGGTCAGCCGGGGGCACGGGGTCGAGGTCTTTGTTTGTCCTGGTCTGGGTCAGCGGGTGGGGTTAAGACGGAGGAAGGGGGCTGTCTTGTGTAACGTGTGGATGGCTTGGTATATATAGAAGGACGACCATTACCATCTTCTTGTGCCTCCTCGGCCTAGTTCCATCCGGGCTCCTCCCCGTGCGATGCAACCACCGGCCTGTCATTACCCGTCGATCCCCACTGGACAACAAAGATGAAGAGGGATGAAGATGAAACGCCATATGGAGTAGCAGGAGCAGAGGCACAACCAGTCAATAGGGTCGAGCAGGAAGCGGGATGTCACATGCGAGGTTATTTCAATAACTGCAGGCCAAGCAAGCAAAGATGGTGTATAGACAGATATATCTGGTGGTATATGTTTGAGTGTGTGTTTGTGGGTGTACATACCATCGTGCGTTGCCCTCGGCAAAGGCCGACTTTGGCTGTTGCACGTGAAGAGACGGTCTTTCAACCCGGAACTGCAGCCAATCAGGCAACATCATTTTGTCTTTGTTTCCCCACTGCTTTCCCTTTTGCCAGTATCAATTTCGTAACAAGAAAAGCAAACAGAATCACGTCTATGACTACCATGTTCTATTTCAGTCCGTGTGCAACATCTATATATTCAGCGAGGAATCGCCCCTCGTCTATCATGTCTTATCAGCTTGATTGACTTTTTTCCCCCCCTCTGTAGTTGTCGTTCTTGGAAGACTGAAAGATAATCTCCCGATAATTTTGATATCAGCACATGTCATGTCCTACAACGTCGCCACCCATGCAGTGTGTCTCAGCCGGATTCAGCCGCAAAACGGGGCTCACCCGTATTTGGTGCTGTTGGCTACTCCGATAACAATGATGAGTCTTAATCTGATCATATTTTCGAATTGTTGTCCCATCACAAAGAGGCCTTCAGTATTCAGTATAAATCTACAACATGCATTCACACTTAATACAAGACAACTAGTCGTTGTGATCGATAAGGGATTTCCCAAAAAGGGAATAGCGTCACATTGCGCACCTGCCGTTATCAGTCATGGCAGTTCCCTCGGTGTCTTGTGGGTGATAAGCGCGCAGGCAAGCGGACAACGTGGGGTTCCTTGTTCAAAATGCATGCAACGATGAGTGCATAACAATCTAGCATACACATTATTTTACAGTAAATTTATGAGAATTTTCGAGAGAAAAAAAGACATTGCTTGTAAGAGGTCGCATGCTCTTCGAGATACAATCAAATCCCGGCCGAGATAAACACAAATGTGTGGTCGGGCTTGTCTCTTCACTAGGTGGAAGGATCACTGCGGGCGACAATGTTGTCATTTTACAATCTAGTGTTAGTAATTGCGGAAGACAAAAAAGATTGACAAGGACTTAGGGTTGGACAAGAGATAAGCAATAAGTGCACAGACGAGCCAAAACGCGCAGTATTTATTATTCTTTTTGACTTGTACACACGTAAAGATACAGATTCAATAGAAAACCAAAAAAAGGTATATGCAAGCAAGTAAAGTATAAAATAAAAAGAAATAAACCCTAAAAATACATACCTCTAACCCCCAACCTCACTGCCACATCTTGACCCACTGCCGCTTCCAAAACGGCATCGCCTCCATCTCCTTCCTAAAGTTCTCAATGACCCCCCCATCTTCCCACTGCGCACACTCGGCGTCAATCTCGGCCTTGCCTGTCACCAAATCGGCCTCCAGAGCCCCGACAATCTTGGTCTTCTTGTAAATCTTCCAGAAGAAAAACAAGATAATCGAGTATGGCACGCAGAAATACGCCGTGATAAACGACTGGGTGCTCCACGGCTTAAAGGCGTCAAAGCCGACAAAGATGATGGCGAGTGTGCCGAGGATGCCTGAGCCCCAGGCAATGTAGATGCCAAAGGGGGCCACGTACGGCAGGTCGGCGTCCTGGATGCCCTGGGCGCGGCGGGCACGGTTCCAGCCGAAGAAGACGAAAATCATGCCGAGGTAGGAGGCAATTAGACCGGTGGTGGTCAGATCGACGAACCAGTAGAAGACTTCGACAGCGGAGTTGGAGCAGACGAGGAAGGTGATGCAGGTGAGAAGGGAGACGGAGGCGACGGCGTAGATGGGGATGCCGTCCTTGGTGCATCTTTTGAGGAAGGCGGGGGCCTGGCCGTCTGGAGAAGAGAGAAGAGATAAGAATTAGTACATGTTATGTTTCAGTAGACAATCATCATAGAATAAAGAGAGAAAAAAGCTTACCGCGAGCAAGACCGTATAACGTCCGGGATGAAGAATACAGATACGCGTTCCCACAAGACCACCCAGACAGCAAAATACCAGCATTCACCACATGTGGGAGCCCTTTGACGCCAACATTCACAATCCCTACAACCCACGGCGACGCTCCGGCCCCCACGGCTCCGTTCTCCACAGCATCCAGCAGACTCGGGTCCCGCGATGAGCAAATGATGCCCACAGCTAACACGCCAATAACATAGAAGAATAATAACCGGTAGAAAATCAACTGTGCCACGCGCGGAATCGTTCGCCGCGGGTTCTGGATCTCGCCCATGGCTAGCGAGATCATGTCCGGGCCGGCCACGGTAAACCCGGCGTATAGCACGACCTTCCAGAAACCCAGGAAGCGCCCTTCGGCGCCAGCGGCATGGTACGACTGCATGACGGCCGTGTCCTTCCACGTGCGGAAGCCGTAGGCATCATGGTTGGGGTTGCCGCCGCACATAGTGATAAGGGTGAAGAGGAGTAGGCCAATGAGCATAATGACCTTGGTTGACGCCATGACGAACTCGGCCTCACCGTACCATTTGACAGCGACAACATTGAGCAGGATGCACACGACCATGGCGATGGCAATCCACACGCCGGCGTTGATCTGGTCGTTCCAGTAGCCCATGACAGTAGCCACGGCCGAGTACTCGACGCACACCAACATCACCGAGGCGTAAAAGTATGTCCAGCCAATGGCAAAGCCCAGCGCCGGATCCACGTAGCGCGCTGCCAACTCAAAGATGCTGCCTTTGACGGGTAGGTACGCGGCCATTTCGGCGACGACAAGATAGCAGGGCCACACGAAGCAGACGGACCAGAAGAGGTAGCCGAGGAGCAGAGACAGAGGACCAGCTTTGATGAGAACGCCGCCGATGCCGACGAAGAGGCCGGTACCGATAGAGCCGCCAATGGCCATTAGTTGGACATGGCGGGGGGAAAGGCCGCGTTTGGTTTCGATGTATTGGGGGGAGGTGGCGCCAGCGTGGATAGAGGCGGCGGAGGAGGTGGGAGACTTGCCCATGTCGGAAGCGAGACCCATAGTAGCGGGCAAGGAGATATAAGAGGTTTGAGGGCTTTCTAGGACAGAGAAAGAAAGGAAAGACAAAGAGGCGTATGTATTCTATGACTGTGTAGTGTGATGTGATCTGAGAAAAGAGCCTCTCGCTGATCCAAAGAACACAAACAACAAAAGGAAGTCTCTAGAAGCAAATCCCAAGCGGGACATCTCCAACTGTTATATATCAAGATATCCTTCTCTTGTCCACCTGTCTGTTTGTGCTTACTTTCTTGCTACTGATTAGAGGAGGATCGACTTGTCTGTGGTTGGCTGCTGTTTACTGATTACACGCCCCTCCTTATTTTCTCCTTCCTCTATCAAACCCTGGTCTTTCCCTGCTGGCTTTCCGCTCCTCTGCGTCTTCGGGGCCTCACTCACGACGGGGCTATCTATTGTTATTAGACATATATTTCTGAGTAAGAAAGACACAATAACAACATGTTCAGTAAAAATGCCTTCTATCTTGTATTCTCATCACCACAGACTTAGCCAGAATACGTATACATAGAATGCTTACTGCCATCACCACAGGAAATTCCCTTCTATATAGAGAATGAGACAAGATACAAGTCTTAATCATCGATATGGTCGGCCTCCGGTTCTCTATCTGTCTGCGTATTCTAAAAAGCCATGAATATGGAAATATTCCTGTGTTTCTTCCCTCATTTTGCTTCAAGATTACGGCCATTCCGTTTCCAGGTTTCTTCTTCTTTTCTTTTTTTTATTATTCCATGATACGTATGTATGTACACACATACAACAATCTAGATCCCACGTCCTCCCATTGTAATCGTTACCAGAAACCCCAGATCCTCTTCTTTTCTCTTCTTGTTCGTCTTCTTCTATTAAATCCCCCACCCTCCCATTAGCCTAGCACTTCCTATACCATCCCACAACCGGATCCTCGTTTCCACGTCTTGGATGCCAAAGCCAATCACAACCTATCTTTATGTATGTATATATATATACATGTTTACCATCACCGACCTCATTTGGTAATTGCATTTTATCATTTATTGGCGGTTTCATATCTTGATCAAATATAATAGTTTCCTTTCAAATGCAATGCAGGCCACATGGCTTTCTCAAGAACCCTACAAAAACAGTAATTGCCCTCCCAAGATACCCCATAGCGGTGATGATGAATACATGATAATATTGATAGTCTACACTAGATATGCTGCGTAATCTGATGAGACCAAAAATACCACATAAAACCAAATGCCTGACTATCTATCTGTGGTGGGACCACTTTTGCCATCTTTGAGACTATATACCACACAAGAACAAAAATCGCTATCAAGAAACAAAGAAATCACGGCCTGTCTCTGTCTGTCTAATAGCGCAAATGTCATGTCAGACGCTTTGGTCAGATTCTAATCTATCTATCAGACAAGGCGTGTAAATAAATAGGGCATATACATAATATCTTAACATACATGGACTTGTTCTTTTGCCTAGCCGCTAGTCATGCCTTAATTGGTTGGCACTACCAGGGAATTAGCCTTCCTATTTATAAGCCAATCTGTAATGTCTGTTAATAAGCTCGTCTTTATGTTATCTCTGGGATCATGTATGTACTAAATAGCAAGCCTTGTCCTTGTCCTTGTCCTTGTCACCCAACTAAATAGCGCGTTGCGAAAGTGACCCATTAATAGACCATTCATCAGGATAAGCGGATATTCGATAAAGATTCTAAAGTGTTAGCGGACTGTGCCGCATGATAGTGTGTACTATGTGTCTGACACGGGACGAGTCGCTCTGGCCATGATACTTTGATAAGACGGCCATTGTCAAGATGGACACTCACGTTCATCTCTTCGTGTCCACTTACCACGAGACCACGAGACTATGGCATTGAGCAGTAACGTCAATTCACATTTTCCTAGATACCACTACCAAGCATCTCTATTCTCTCCTCTAATCCCCATCTCATCAAATTCCCCAAAATTTCCATTTCTATTACACAACTTTTTGCACCTTTCCAGAACTAAGCTAGGGCCCCTTACCAATTCCCCAGATTTTCCTCCATTTGCATCTCGTAATAGCAGCTGCTCTCCAGGAAATCACAAAAGGTCATTACGAAATGGTAATTGCCCCTTGTGTTTGTCTTCTTCTGGGGGTTATATGGTTGATTGGTTGGTTGGCAATAAACAGATACGGAGATCGCGGAGCTGAACGAATAATGGGGAATAGCCGAATCAACTAGAGTAGGCTGCCGCCGGCGGCCCAGTTGTCAAGTCAGGCTTCCGATTTCTGAGTCAATCCTGTATCGGCACCGCAACATCCTAATCAACTAACGCATGCATACATATCATACATATGTATGTATGTAATAAAATCCACTCCGACTTCCTTCTTTGTCAAAGTCTCGTAGGATCCTAGGGTTTTCTCGCCTACGGCCGCCCGTCTGGAGGCGATTGTAGACTTTACCGCCCGCCCGCCTGTCACCAAAATGGGCCCCATCCCACCAAGTATTTATTTTCGGAATCCCCTCACTCTGCGTAAGGTTTGAAACCCTGGTTTCTTTAGTTTGTGTGTACAAGACCTTCAAACACTGTTTGTGAATCGTGGGTTTGAGGAGGCATCTGCAGTTGACCAGTGTTTGGACTGTCATTATCACAAGATAACCTTACAATGGGCCTCAAGAACTTGATCTTGCTGGCATCGCTGGGCCTAACCTTGGCGCACAGCGGTCACCACGCCCAAGACAAAAAAGAAGCCTCCGGTCCGTCCCTTGAGGAAAAATGGGGCACTGACGTAAGTACCTTCTCAATCTTCAACTCGCTTTTACATTCTCCTCTCCTTTCCTAAACTGCTCTTCTTTCCTTTTATATCTCACTGACCACCCTCCCCTCCCCCCAAAAAAGTGGGGCTTCGCCGGCATCCAAACCTTTGCTCACCTCCCCCATCACAAATGCCTCGTTGATCCCGCCACCCCCTACGACATCGCCATCATCGGCGTCCCTTTCGACACTGCCGTCTCCTACCGCCCCGGCACCCGCTTTGGCCCCCGCGGCATCCGCTCCGGCTCGCAGCGCCAAACGCCCTTCCGCAGCTACAACCACCGCGCCGGCATCAACCCGTACACCGCCTGGGCCAAGGTTGTCGACTGCGGCGACATGAACGTCTCGCCGTTTGACAATGGGCTGGCCCTCCGGCAGATGACGGAAGGATTCACGGAACTGAGTAAGCGGAAAGTGACAAACCCGAAGCACATGGGTGGCGAAGATTACCCGCCGAAGTTGATGTCGCTCGGCGGCGACCATAGCATTGCACTTCCAGCGCTGAGAGCGCTGAACAAGGCGTACGGGACACCGATTACCGTGCTGCACTTTGACGCGCACCTGGACACGTGGCATCCGGCCAAGTACCCGTCGGTATGGGTGCCAACGCCGGAGCCGGGGCAGCCGTTCCCGCAGTCTTTTTTCACGCATGGGTCGTTTTTCTGGATGGCGCATTCGGAGGGGCTGATTGCCAACGGGTCAGTGCATGGGGGGATCCGCACGCGGTTGTCGGGGGTAGACGATGAGGATTTCCGGGACGACACGACGCAGGGGTGGCTGAGGATTCTGTCGGATGACATTGATGATTTGGGGGTTGACGGGGTTATCGGAACAATTATGGGGAGATTGGGGACGGAGAATCCGGTGTATTTGTCGGTGGATATTGACGTTATTGAGCCTGGGTTGGCGCCGGGGACGGGCACGCCAGAGCCGGGTGGGTGGACGGCGAGGGAGTTTATTCGAATTTTACGGGGGATTGAGGGGTTAAATGTTGTTGGGGCGGACATCGTGGAGGTGAGCCCGAGCTATGATGATGCGGGGGAGACGACAAGTTTGCTAGCGGCGCAGATTGCGTATGAGATTGTGACGAGCATGGTGAAACGGGGAGAGATTACTGCGGCGAGAGTTGAGGCTGCGGGAAAGAGTGGGAAGGATGAGCTTTAGGTCTGAGTTCATTGGAGAATACATGTCATCAAGAAAGATTTTGATGTTGTGATATCCAATTGTATAACCAATAGGGTTAAACAATCAAGATTTAGGGTTGCATGCTTATGTGACATGCTTGAGGCTCTTGTACAACATCACCAGAACGTCACCAGAACATTGTGCCTGTAAGTCTCTAGCCTGTCACCCATATTCAACGTGACCAAACGCATCATCTACATTACGTCATTGAAAAACAATGATAAAACCCTTCTTAACACTTTCAGCTATATACTCCCACGCCCACATATCTCCAATCCCGGTTGTCCGTCTGGCCTCGTCTTTCGCCGCCGGCAATGGTCACTTTCCCCAGATTCTCTCTTGTTTAATCCACGACAACACAGGAATCGAGCTTTGAACTAACTTCGAGCTTTCCCTGCTTTAAAAGACAAATATGTTTCCTGTATTGTCCGCAGTTATTTGTTTTAATGATGCAGTGGAAAGATCTGACTGTGTGAACCGTAAATATCTGTCTCTTGTTCTCTCCAGATCCGGCTCATCTCCACCGGCAACCCCAATTTTGTTAGTAACAATTCACACACCCTCACAATCCGGATCTCACATTTTACTCACCTTCTAACCCCTGCTGACTAACCGGCACATATCCGGTTCATGTAAAATACCCACGAATTAACCAATACATTCTCAATTGGGTAACTACCACTTATATACGAATATGGGCCATCTCCACTTTTCCGTTTCTCCATCGACAACCCCGGCTTTCCACATACGAAGTTTATAAATGCAGTCATGTGACTAGATGAAGATGAAAAGTATTTGAAGTATGTTGGATGTTCTTTGAAGGATCAGATTGCGAGATTATGTAATTAAACAAGTGTATGAAAGTCCTGAGTAAAGATGACCGGAGGCTCCCCGGTGCTTGTGGGACCGGGACTGCCTGTATTAGCCACTCAATGCCTTTCTTGATTGGAGAAATACCGGATGAGATGCCTTCCGGGTTAATCAATACCATCAGAAATAGACTGTAGGTAAGTCTCAGCTCTACGCTGACGTCACCGTCCGGATACCTGCCTCCGGCCGCCCCTCTGGCCTCTACTCTCCATCCCCATCCCACCCCCCCAACCCCTCAAACTGCAACCCCCCCTGAAAAAACGCCGCCATCTCCGCATCAAAAATCTCATTCGGAAAACTCTCCATCCCATCTCCCCGCTCCTCCCCGCTCCTCCTCTCCACCTCTGTCCCTTCTCCAAACCTCGCCCCCTCTTCTGTCTCCCCTTCTTCTACCTCTTCATCACCCATCCCCCCCTTCACCCCACCCTGTCTCCACCCCCTCGTACCTTTCCAGGCCCCTCCCAATGTTGTCAACACCTCCAAACTCTTCATCGCCATCTCTTCCGCCTTGCCGGCCACTTCTGGACACAGAGTGGGGACGCGCCACAGCGTCTCGGCCAGCGAGCCGCAGACGTAGACACAGAAGACGAGGATTTGCGGGAAGCCTTCATCGGGCAAGCGCTGGTGGAAGTAGGCGGTGATTTGTTGGTGGAGGGCGTGCACGTTAGTGAAGAGATCGGTGGTCATTTGGGGCCAAAATTTGGGTGGGGGTTGTCCGGAGAGTCCGGAAGGGGATGTGGGGACGAAAGCGGGAGCTGCGGATTTGGGGTCTGCTGTAGATGTGTCCGATGACAAAGCAGCAATCATATCCTCTAAATAAACCCTCCCATTGACAATTGCCCCCAGCCTCACAATCATGGTCACGGCTAAAAAGGCTAGATGTAGCCCCTTTGCCCGCCATCCACGTAGCCTCCACACCGAAAACCGATGACTCTCGGGCAGACTCTCCTCCCACTTTTCCAACTTTGTTTTCATAACCTGATAACTACTCTCCACCTTCCATGGCGACACTGAGTTCACCTGAGCATCACTACGGCACGCTCGTCGGGCAATCTGGCCCCATAAATGGTGAATTTGCAACAAGGAGGCGAACAGACACCGGTTTGGATCGTGAACTAAGTCGGGATTTACCAGGGCAGCAAGAGTCCCTTCAACGGCGGCGCGGCGTGTGGGGATCCGGCCAAAGGCGAAGTCGTCTTCATCACAGGGAAGGAGTGTAGTAATGTCACCCGTGGGGAATGGCGTCGGCGTCTTGTAGCCCGAATGTAAATTCTCCTGACTCTGGATCATCCAAAAGGTCCTCCTAGCACTTTCGCTCCGGATAACCGCTTCGGTGATATCGGAGGGATCGGAAGCTGAAGAATTTACAGTGTACGATTCTTCACAGTGCATCTTCAGCAACCCGGCCATCCGTACCGAGATCCCCATATCCATCGAACTTCGCTCTCGATCTCCTTCACCCCACCGGCCAATGGCTAACAAGAAAAACCCCTGAATTCTCTCTAAGCTTGGTTGGTACATCTCATGCACCACCATGGCCCCCGCCGCTTCCAAAAAGTACCCCGTAGCCGCCTGCGGAGACCCGTACCGCACCACTAATTCCGAGGTGAACCGGGCCGAAATCGCCAAGATAGAGCAGAGGAGGAAGGGGGATATTGAGTGCTGAGAGGACTGTAAACGTTCGAGGAAAAGGGAAGAAGGGAGGAATCCGAGTTGGAAATAGGAAGAAATGAATTTGCGGGTGCCGGCAAGGACTAGCGGTAGTGGAGGCAGGACTGATGCAGAAGTTGCCGCGGTGCTCCCGGGCAACGGCAACTGCACGGGGATGACCGTAGTAGTAGTCACACTCGGTGCCCCAGGATTCCCCCGACTCGGCACGCGACTACATGCTGCCTCCCTCCTCCGGAACAGTCGATCTCCCGTTTTGTCTCCCCGCCGCGGAAACTCACATTCCCTTTCCATATCCCTACCGATACCTTTGCACCCTTCGCAGGGCGGATTTCCAGAATGTAGGCATTTAGCCCGTAGTCTTCGGCATCGCCGGCAGGCGACTGTGCCCCGTTTTCGTGGCAGTAGAGTCGCGGCGGTTGGCGGTGTACTTGGTAGGGTAGTCCGTGGAGAGGTGGATGGCGCTGACTAAGAAGTGGTTAATGAGATGAATATATTGATGTCGTCAAGTTCCATACTGTTGGTAAAGGCATTTTGGATCTTTTGTTCTTTCCAGATTGAGGTTGCACAAGAAGAAAAATGCCCACCGGCAAATCCTTTTAGGCTGTTTTTGGCAAACTTTTGCCCAATCCAACCTAAAAGCGGGGCTTAGATTATGCCATTCCGGCAATACAGCTTGTCTTTCTGTTATCTGCATATATCACAGAAACACTACATTTTATTTGTCCATTGATTGTGTTTGTTGCGAAAAGGGTAATTTCTGAGCAATATAGGTTAGTGATGAGAAGGAAAGTGGTGATGGCGATGCTCAAAAAGAAAGAAGGTATTATCTGGGGAAGGTAGTGATAGTGATTAGTCAGAGCCCAATTTTTATTTTTTTATCGGAAAATTTGGGACTTTATGACGCACAAGATGGATTCAAAAGTGATTGAGAATATGAAACAGAAGCTAGCAATACTCAATAATCCCTGGTGACCAATATGTCAATATTTCCGTTTCTCTCCTCAACCCCCCTTCTCCCTTTTTCTCTCGTCCTCGTTGCCCTCTTCCTCTTCATCCACCTTACCACCCGCTCCACCCAATCCTGGCCCCGTCTTCCCCCATCCCCTCCGTCCCATCCTCTCCTCAGCCACCTTCCCCTTATCCCTCGTCTTCCCCACCATTTCTATACCACCCTCCCCCCCCTCTCCACCCTCCGCCTTCCCTTCCGCCCTATCATAATCATCAACTCCCTCCCACTTGCTTCCCATCTCCTCGACAAGCACTCCGCCGCCACCGCCGGTCGGCCCCCACTCCGAGTCATGAAGTACGCTGGGTTTACAGAAACGGTCACGCACATGCAGCTGGGACATCGCCATTCAATGCACCGGAAAGTGATTGGTCAATCAATTACGGCGGGGCGACTGCGGGAATTGGAAGAGGGGATGGAGCGGGCGGCAAGGGAATTGGCAGTAAATCTATCCCGCGCCAAAGCAGATGAGCTCTCCGAACCTATTCACAGGTTTGTCACGACCATTATTAGTCAGATCACCTTTGGTCATGTGATTCCGTCAGAGGGCTACTCAGAGCATCTCGAGATCGTCCGCGCCGTCTCACACACATTAGCAAACCTCGGATCTCCTGGCGCCACATTCCTGGATATCATCCCCCTTGCCAAGTATCTCCCGGCTTTCTTTTTTGATACCCCACTAAAGATTGCTGCTAAAGGCCGCGAGGCAGTCCGCCAGTTACATCAGGTCCCTTATCAAACCATCCGGCGGACCCCTCGAGCTCTTCGCCCCCCAAGTATGCTGACAACTCTTGTCAACAATCTCGAAGATTCCGCTGTCGCCGGCATCCCTCCGATACTATCCGAGTCCGAAACCCAAGGCGTTGCTGGCGCAACATTTGCCGCCGGGACAGACACCACTGTGGCCGTTCTCCTCTCATTTTTGTTGGCATGTCTTCAATACCCCTCAGCCTTCCATTCGGCACAAAAGGAGGTTATCAACACAATTGGCCATCGCCCTCCGACTTTTGCCGACCGCGAGAAACTCACCGTCGTCACGCGCCTCCTTAATGAGACCCTCCGCTGGCAACCGCCCACACCAGTTGGTATCCCCCATGTCGCTACATCTCCTATCTCCATCTCTATCTCCGGCACCGAATACACTATTCCATCCGAGACCCCCATAATTTCCAACATCTACGGCATGACCAGGGATCCCACTTTGTACTCGGACCCAGACACCTTCAATCCCGACCGGTATCTAGCACCCGGGGAACCCGAGCCGCATTTTGTCTTTGGGTTTGGCCGGCGGGTCTGTGTGGGGAGGGGGCTAGCCATGAAAAGTCTGTGGATGGCGGTGGCCATGGTGCTTTGGGGTTGTGAGGTGGAAAGGATATGCGACGAAGAAGGCAGAGAGATCATCCCGAAGGTGCAGATGTCACCAGGGTTGACGAGTCATGCCGAAGGTTTGGTTGGGAGACTGAGGATACGGAAAGGGGTAGAACATGTTGCCCTCGGTATTGATAAAAGTTCATGATTATGTTATTTTGTTTATTTTCATGATATCTATTCATACGAATCTAGTTAGCAAGCGTTTATTTCTACAAGTCCAATAGATGGCGGTCAATAATAAATAATAACGGCGATAACAATAATAGGTTGAAGGCTAAATCTATTTTTATTCATATAGGCTAAGTCGAAAATCCCAAAAACTTGTCTTCAAATTAGATTACAAGAAAAACAAGTTTTCCCATCCAAAACAGGTAAATAAAACGCCAAATAACAGATAAAAACCCCCAAAGAAAACTACAACAAGCCCATCATTATGATCGGTATTTCACTTAGAAAGAGTTGACCTTAGCCATCGAACCCTGCTCAATAAGTGCCTTGTGTAGGTCAAAAGAGTTGAACAGCAGGTGAGGCTCATGGCCCATACCCTTGCGTAGGCACTCAAACTCGGCCTTCTCGAAGTAGTGCTTGAGGATGGGCTGGTACACAGGGTGCGCACACTTGTCGATAATAACCCGCGCACGCTGACGAGGAGACAACCCACGGACATCAGCAAGACCCTGCTCAGTAACAATGATATCAAGGTCGTGCTCTGTCTGGTCAACGTGGGTGGCCATGGGGACAATGCACGAGATACCGGTGGGATCTGTCTTGGAAGGACGGGCCGATGGGGTGTGCATGATTGAGTAGCGCGCGTTACGCAGGAAATCGGCCGAGCCACCAAGACCGTTGAGCATACGGGAACCGTTGACACAGGTAGAGTTGGCGTGGGCGTAGATGTCAACCTCGACAGGGGTGTTCATGGCAATGACACCGAGACGCTTGATGACCTCGGGCGAGTTGGAAACCTGCTGGTTACGCAACAGAAGCTTGGGGCTGTAGAAGTCCCACTTGTTGTAGAAGCGTTCGAAGCCCTCGGGCGAGAAGCGGACAGAGGTGGCGGTGGCAAAGTCTAGGTGGCCAGAGTCGAAAAGGTCCAGGAAGGTGTCTTGGATGACCTCAGTCCAGACCGTTAGGTTCTTGAACTTGGATTGCTGCAGGCCACCAATGATGGCGTTGGCGACGTTGCCGATACCGGATTGCAGAGGAGCCAGAGACTCCTTGAGGCGGCCCTGGGCGACCTCGTGCTCGAAGAATTCAATCAGATTGTTGGCAATAGCCTTGGAGGTTTCATCGGCAGGGGTGTTAGGGCCGGTACGATCGGGGCGGTCACACTCAACAATGGCAAGAACCTTGGAAGGATCAACAGGAATTGATGTGGTGCCAATGCGGTCCTGGCACTTAGTGATCATGTAGGGCTGGCGGACCTCTTCTGGCATGTTGATGTCATGGAGACCTTCGAATGAGGGCAGAGCGGTGTTGACCTCGATGATAACCTTCTCGGCCATGTGAACGAGCTCGGGAGAGGCACCGATCGAAGCACCGGGGACAATGGAACCGTCGGGGAGAATAGCAGTAGCCTCAATGACAGCAACGTCGAGCTTGCCGCCCTCCTTATCCTTGGTGTACCAGCCGTAGGTCAAATCCGAAGGGAACATGGACAGGTGTTTGTCGAAGAAGTTGATGCGACCCTCGTTGATACCCTTGGAAATATCCTTGCCGACTTGGTGGGGGGAACGGCGGTTGATCATATCGAGAGCGGCCCAGCGGGGCTCTGTATCACCACCGGCCGAGGCACCGACGAAGAGATCGTACTTCATCTTACCCTGGAGGTTGTTCTTTTCAACGTAGTCGGCCATGGCGGTGGGAACCAGCTTGGGGTAGCCGACACCGGTGAAACCGGACCAACCAATGTAAGAACCGTTGGGGAAGTGCTTGACCAGAGACTCGGGAGTGGCCAGCTTCTTGAGGTAGGCGGCGTGGCCAACACGGGCACGAAGGGCCGCGGAAGCAATGGGGGAGGCCATTGTGGATTAGTGTTTATGTATGAGTTTATGTGTGATATGTGGAAAACCTATTGATAGAAGAGTAGAAGGAAAGGGTCAGTAAGAAAGAGAAAAAGGAAAGGAATAAGATTTATGGATGGTAAGGCTGAAGAGACTATATAAAAAGCCATGAGACTAATGGCAGTGAGAAAAAAACTAGAGCCCCGGACAAAATGAAGACAATGCTCTCCTCCTATCCTTGTTTCTCCAACAGCATGTCTCACTTCGTCACACGGTCACTCCCTCCAGAGCCTCACAACCGCCTTTTCTACTTTGTTCTAATGGAAGATCGACGGATCAATCGTATATTCGTCTCCTCATCATCTCCAATAAATATTTGTAGAATGAAAGAAAAAAAACACTCACAGTAACAATAATTTTCGATTTTGTTGGTAAAAATCGAACAAACCCAACCTTTGTTTGTATGGGAAGTCAGGAAACGCAAAGAAAAAGAAAAGTGACACAAGAAATTGAGCAACTGGAAAAAGAATTTACGACTTCAATCAAAAAGATAAAGCACCACAAAAAAGAGAAGACGAAAGACGAAGAGAGAAAAAGAGGGGAATTATTTCGTCTTTTACACAAGGAAACTACCTATTTAGACAAAATTCAATCAATCTCCTAAATGGGAAGGGGGGGATCATTATTCGGAATTCGCTCAATTGGCGGACGTGTTTTCCTCCTGCTGGGGGACCCGAGTTGGCGATGTTTTTGGTTTCACGGAAATTATGTATATTGACACTGGCTGACATGGACTGTTATCTGGATTCTAGTTGTTGTCTATGTTTATTGCTTCTGTTGTTATATACTGCTCATTTGATGTTAAAATCCAGGGGATGGGGAGCGAGATGTATTGGCTGGATGTTACGCTGACTCGTTCGTTATTTTAGTGCTGCACCTCAAAGTTTCCATCTCCAAAGTAATTTTCTACGGAAGAACCCCGCGGCTACTTCCCGACGTCATAAAACACCAAGTTTCCCCAACACCAAGAATTAGTAAAAAGCCTCCAGAACTTTTAGAACATATCTCAGCTGAGCCTCTAATTTGGTTTTCTGGCTAACAAACAGACTGCAGATTGCTGCTGCTACACCCATGGACAATCCCCTGTTTTCTCTCCCCCCCCCTCTCATCCGAAGCGGGAAATCTCCAACCTTGGCCCTGACTATTCCCAACACCTCGGCCGGAAGAGTGGAAGACCTTCTATAATTTCTATATTTTCAGTAACAAAGTGTCAACGGCCCCTTTCGGTTGTCGGTGTTGTCGGGAGATGCACGAGGTCACGGGATTTAAGAAATAGAGCGAACATAAATAATAAAAGCAAGCAAGCGCTGTGTGCTATGCATTTTACTTGACTTTGTTTTTCTCGCTTTTGTTTTATTATTTTTTTTATTCTTTGCAAAATTAAAATACTTGTGACCGATTCATAATACTAGGATTCCCACAGTTACGGCAGCTACGCCAAGCGTCAATGCAGCTGCAGGTTATCCTGAGGGGAGCGCTTCTTGTTGCCTGGTTGGACAGACAAGTAATGTGGAGTAGCATCCATGTATATGTAGATTGATGAACATGTTAGTTTTTGGCACCTTGGTACCTATAGTTTTCTTGGTTGATATGAGCTTTATGATAAATAGACATGATAGAAAGTATATACCCAGAAATTCACGTACAGTATCAGCCTCATCAAATAGCCCACTCTCTCACCTATTTCATCAGCCTCATCAAATAGCCCACTCTCTCACCTATTTCATCAGCCTCATCAAATAGCCCACTCTCTCACCTATTTCATCAGCCTCATCCAGGTTCCTTCCCTCCTAGATATCTATATACATATGTACAACTTCACCCACCGCCTCCCTCATCAGCCCATCATCACACCACTCTTGCCTTCTTTCCTTCTTCATCCTCCTGCCCCACATCAAAGCGCTTACTCTTTCCTTGTTTTCACATGACCAACAACAACTACACAGCAACCAACCCAGAAGAAAAAAAGCACGTTCCAATAGAGCAAATCCTTCTTCAGAGACCACAAAGTATCATCAAAACGACAACAACCCTGCATCCTCAAATCTCAAAAGTAGAGAGTCCGTCCATCATCTCCAGTAATTAACATCACATCTCTGCATTTCGTAACCTCCCTAATCCCACATCTACCTTTAGATTCACAATCCCTCTCACCTCCTTCCACGCCAACCTCCTCCTCCCTCATCTTATCAATCAGATAACCCGTCGGCTCGATCATCGGTGCTTCCGCTCACTCTTCCCATCACTATCCGTCCCTACCCATCGCTAGCCATTCTATCTGTTAAAATCTCTGTCTCACGTTCCTCCCTTCCCCACTGCGCTTCCCCATTCCCACTCCGGGGCCTCTTCGGCAGGATCTTCAGTGACTACTGCACGGGCACACGGTCAAATCTCAATAATCCAAGTCCGGTGTTTGGAATGTTTGGTGAATGTGTATTTAGTTTCGTAAAAAAGAAGAATGCGTATATTGATCAAGTGACGACCCTAACCAATAACCTTACTAGCCGCTCTATTTCTAAACCCTGTTTGTGTAAACCCTGGTTGCAAATCACATGATTATTATTCGCCAACTACTCATCATGCTCCCAACGGCAGCCCAAACGGATCATCTACTACTAGTTTCTTCTGTTTCTTCTTCTCTGTTTCCGCCAACAATGCTTCCCTCTTTGCTCTCTGTACCTTGACCACATCCGCTCTCTCGGGGTCTCGGCACTTCTTCAGCTTCCTCAACAGCGGCTTCATCTCTTTGGGCGCCTCCGTCTTCCAGTAGCCTTCCATACGCTCGGGGGGTTCTGTTTCGAGGATCTTGCGACAAGAATCAATAACTGTGTACACTCTTTCCTTGATAGTAAGCATGGAGTCTTCATCGTCAGGACCAAAGTTGAGTGAGTCAAAGACGCGGTCGAGAAGCTCCGGGTCCGCTGAGCCCAAGGCAGCCAAGAGAATCTGCGACGGCGAATAGTGGAAATAGACATCTGTGACCAGAGTGCTGAATCTCAGAAACTTCCTTGCCCTCTCTGCCGCCGCTTCAATTCGTGATACATCCTCCGGGAACAGTCTTTTCAATTCTAGAATGACCGCCTCCAACCCCCGGAACGGATGCCGTACATCAAAGGAGAACCTAACACCTTGCGCCAACACAAACTCTCCCGCCACAATCTCCTCACCATTTGTGTTGGGGAACCTCTCGGCAAACTTGGAGGCCCGCAAATATGCCCCTTCACACTTGGCTCCAAAGAACAAGCACGTCTTCATAAGTTGGGCGGGGGGGTACCCCATTATAGATTCCCGCACGTAGAATCTCTTGAAAAAGATTGCCGCCGTCGCGCGGATCTCGGAAGACAGTTCGCAAAAGATGCCCGCACGCAATAGTTCAACCATAAAGAAAGTCAACAGTCGCTTCTCCTCATCAGGCGTCATATATTCGGGTTGGGCATCCGCGGGGTGCCGGGGAGAAATTTGGCGGATGGCCAAGGCATTGGAGGAGGCGCGGATGGCGGTGAGGTTTGGTGGAGAAAAGCCCCAGTGGGTGTATTGGGTGGACATACGATAGCGGTAGTCGTCCATACAGGAGTTTAGACTCATGGTGGTTGCAGGTGATAGCTGGAGACTAGTATAGAGAGAAAAGAGTCGAGAGGTGAGAAACAGTGTTAAGACACTGGAGTATAAAAAAGAAATAATGAGCAGGTACTGAATGTATTGACTATGGAAAAATATAGATGAAAAAACGATTTTTTTGATGAAATTCTTTTTGGTGATGATGTTGTCGGCAAGTGACGGTGAGATGTCGTTGTCATCTGTCGTCTGTCGTCTGTCGTCATCATGGTCATTGTCGTGCTAATTTCGACAGCTCAGATAAGATAAGATGTGGACCATGCTCCAGGTAACCCTTATGTATGGGCATACGAACCCTAACTATGATTGCCCTCCACCATGGCCCAACCAAGATCACGGAACAGGAAAAATGGCATTGTAAATCACGTCATTGACAGAGACAATGATATTGTTTTATATGAGGTGTTGAGATGAGAGAAAGTGCTTACAATCGGTGTCATGTTTCACTTCGTGACAAAAAGGTACTTTACAATGAGAACCCTTGTGACTTGGCAAACTTGAGAACTGATGTCAGATCTGATGTCAGATCTGATGTCATTGGTGTGATAAGTCGTGTGCGGTACCTGACATGACAGTCAGTTCCTCAAGGCTGTCTACATGACCGTCAATATGAGTGGGCAACTATTGACATTAATTTCTTTTCTTTTCTCTTTTGTAAATCACCAAGAATCATCACAAGCATCAACAAGAAGTTCCGATGAGAGATTATCCCATGATTCCTAGCAGTGATAACTATATATCACTGTTGCGTCACACACAACTTATCTATTCCCCACTTATTCTCCTACCCCCATATCGCTTAACTCTTACCACCCTCCTGTTTCCACCCTACCAAATTCACCAGCTTGTCCCCTTCCCTGATTGCCATTATTCATCCTGATATCGTGACGACTTAAGCCATTGAGTCTTATCACTGACAGGGAAAGATTGTGTGGTCATAGTTAGAATGACCTGAAGAAAAAGAAAAATGCACAAACACAAAGGACAAAAGTATATTTGTTTATATTAGAGTCACATGGAAGACCGTACTTTATTTATTGTCTTTATTCTTGGTTATTTTTGGCAGCTGCTAATTTTTCTTGTCTTATTGCTCACTTATTACAAGTACCGTCATATTGGCCGGGATCTCCAAAGTTTCCCCAATTGAGAAAACTGACATCTATACTAAAAACTAATCCTTACATAAAAGAAAATCCACCAAAGCCAGCATCATTGAAGGGGCCATCTAATACTCATCATTGTTGACACCATTTGAACATTTGATTCATTCATTGTATTGTCAAGAGGTTTTCCTCTTTATTATCCTGCCCGGTTTACTCTTCTCCTTCTTTTCCATCACCTGATGCCTTTCCCCTCTTCCGCCCCCTACATCCAACCCACAGCAATCTTCATCCCCTCCTCTCCCAGATCCGCCCATTGTTATCCCGCTATTGTCTTGTCCCCTTCCTCCACATCGGCACAGTCGCAGTCGGTACCTACATACATATACATGGTCATGTTCTTTTCAAGAAAAAGGTAGAGCAGAAATACAAAAATGATTTCTGCCCTTTCAACGCCACAGGATATCAGTAAGGAATTAATTTTTATCTATTTGTGGTCGTCTCTCACATCTTCGTCTAAGTATGCCTGGACGATTACAAAAGTACAATAAGAAAAAGAAAAAGGCAACAATCCAACCGGAAATCCCCTTAGAGACAAACAAAGAAAGAACAGTTCTTTCCTGTCATTATCCATTGTCAATTAATAAAATATTTTCACTTCCTGCCGTTTGCTGTCGAATTGGAGAAATTTTATAAGTCTTTCAAAACATTGGTCATTTGGGTGCCACTGACTGGACTTTTTTTTCTTCTTTATTTCATTGCCTGCCCACGGGACAATTAACTTGGACGGCCAGCCACTGCGAATAAAACGAGACAAAAACCACGGACCAAAAGAAAGCCATCAGGTTTATAAATTCGATATTCTCAACACATTGGAAATTTAACAGTTTCCCGCATACGCAAAGGACTAAGAAGACAAGAAAAAGCCTTTCAGTCATACTTTTTATTTCTCCAAATATTTTTTGTCTTCTTTTTTTTCTTTCCCACTGGCATTGTCAACCATTAGAATTCCCTCTTTCTCACCTACGTCATTTCCAGTTACAGCGCATCTCCAACTTTGCAATAAGTCCTCAATAAGTCCTTCTGGTTCTTCTCTTCCTCGCGCGCGCCCTCTTCAATGGCCCCCGAACCCGTCGACACTGCAATCCTGGCGGCGTTAGGTCTCGATGATGCTGTGAGTACGTTGTCGCCGGTGGGAAGTTCGGCTTTTTCGACGTCATATCGGTTGGATACGGTGGTGGATGGGGTGGAGACAGTTTATTTTGTAAAGACGGGAGGTGGTCCGGAAGCCAAGGAGATGTTTCAAGGTCAGTTTTTTTTCTCTTATCTTTTACGTGAAATAAAGGGACTTGGCGGGTATTTCTCCTAATCTTCAATGTTGTTTGCCACCGGGAGGAGTCGTGGTGGGGTTCTAGTGTGTTCTAGCCCTGATCATGAAATAAACTCCTATCCCTTGCGTCATTGACATCGTCACTCTCTTGAATTCAACCATTCCTATTCTACATAGTAAACAACCTTGCTAACCCCTTATCTAGGCGAACACTATTCTCTCAACTACATCTGTTCCATTATCCCCACCTTTTGTCCCCGCTCTCTCGCCCACGGGGCCCTTGCTCAGTACCCCGGCCACTTCATTGCTACCGACTTCATCCACCTATCCCCAGGCATCCCCCCGGTTGGGCCCTCACTCGCCCAAAAGCTCGCCACTCTTCACACCACCCCGGCGCCTATTCCTGGAGATGTTGGGAAACCGGTGTATGGTTTCCCCGTCCGGACGTGCTGTGGGTCGACGGTGCAAGAGAACATATATCGGGAAAAGTGGGCTGAATTCTTTGCGGAGCACCGGTTGAAGGCGATTGCGGCCGAATGTGTGAGGAAACAAGGAGATGATGAGGATCTGGTGCAGGCAGTAGATGTCATTGTGCATATTGTGGTGCCAAGACTATTGGGTGAGGATGTGTTGAAGGGTGTGTTCCCAGTGGTGCTACACGGAGACTTATGGTCAGGAAACTACGGAGAGGGGATCCTGCGGGGGCAAGCGGAGGAAGTTGTGTATGATGCGGCGGGTGTCTTTGGACACTCGGAGTATGATTTAGCTATTATGAAGATGTTTGGTGGCTTTGGCCAGGACTTTTGGGAGGAATATCAGAGACTGGTCCCACCGTTTGAGCCCCGGGAAGAGTTTGATGACAGATTGGAATTGTATTCTTTGTAAGTGTGTCAATCAAGGAGTCAAATGCGAAGATCCCATTGATAATGTTTGACAATCAAAATGTTGACTAAACCAACTCTATTGTACAGATACCACTATCTAAACCACTACGCCATGTTTGGTGGGGGTTACCGAGCCCAGGCCTGGAGTATCATGCAAAGATTGACTGCCAAATTTTGTCAGTTTTGATAAATTGATACCAAGTTTTGCAGCGGTATTATGACATGACATAATGACAAATCTAATGAGAGCAAGAAGATCAAGAGCAACGATAACAATGACAACCAAAACAGAGGGTTATTAAACATACATTACGAGTCCCCTGAGGCCCAAGTGTGAGATTTTTAGAACAGCCCTTGCCCGAACGCCAAACAAACCATAGATGAAACCCAATTATAAGAACCCAAAAGAAGAAGAAAAATAAGTAAAGATAGCCTCTAAAAGATTCCGTCGTGATATGTGATATATGACAATCATGCCAACATTACTGTTCTTCTTTCTGCTTGCTGAGCCTCAGCTTCTGCCTCTGGTGCCCTCTCTGGTACCTTCCCCACCGGCACCTCCGGCATCCTCGGTACCTTTATCGCTACTGCTTCTACTTCTTCTTTCTTCTCGGTCTTTGTCCCTATCATCTCGGCCTCCAACGCCGCCAACTCATCCTCCACCTCTTCCTCCTCCGCAACACTCAACTGCCCGCCAATCATATCCTCCACCTCCCTCTGCATCTCCCTCGCCTCACGGCCCTCCCCTAGGATCCTCTCGACGCCCTCAAGGCCGCCCATTTCCTTGTGAATTTCCTTGAGAACCTTGGTACCCTGGGCGAGGCCAAAGAGGACGTCCTTTTGGATGAGAGCGAACTCGACATTGGCGACGAGGGCTTCGAGTTCAGCAAGCTGGGAATCGGTGCGGGAGAGGAGGGTTTCTTGGTATTTTTTGCGGCGGAGGGCGAGGAGGGCGAGGCGTTTGTTGTTGGTGGCGAGGGCTTGTTTGGCGATTTGGGTTTCTTTGGTGGTGAGGAGGGTGATACGTTTTTGGTATTGGTGGAGTTTGTCGCGTTGAAGCTTCATGTCCAGAATGGCTCTTTTGGGGGGGAGGGAAGAGGAGAGTCAGAGAAGAAGTGTGGGTAGGGGTTGGAGGCTTGACTTACTTGTCTTGAGCGGTGACTTTGCTGCTATTAGCGCCCATTTTTAGTCTGGATTTTGGTGGTCGTAGCTCGTGGGTGGAGATGGGGGGTTAGAGGTGCACGTTAGAATAGAGTCTAAAGACGTCATTGCAGCTAGGGGCGGTAGGAAACGATGTTATCTTATCTAGATTGATCTACATCTTATGCCAGGGTGACCGTATTAGGGTTTTCAGTAATATTAAAGTCACGTGCGTGAAATATATCTAGGGTTAGGTTGGTGCTTTATAGGTTCTATGACCTAGTTTGACAAGAACCTTGAGTTTTCATACGAGACTGGCAACATCGACACTCTATTGTAATAGTCTTATCGATAAGCCATTGCGTCCAACTTTTTTTTTACATCTTGCGCCGACTACCATTACCACACCAAAATTCCCTCCCAAATTCACTCCGATAACTTACACATTAACAGACGGTTCTCTTTCTATTATAGACCCACATACAACATACTTATACACAATGGTCAAATCCCGACCAGCCAACCGGCTGCAAAAATCATTCGAAGACCAAATTATCGACTTTATCTTTAAACTTCAGTCGTACAAAACTCCCGGCACCCGCCCGCTCTCCATCGGCGAAATCTACGACGCCATCCGCCAATCTCCGACCGCCCTCGCCCGTAACAAACGCCGAACGCTTGAAGATGCCATTGAAAAGGCCCTAGCGGTAATGAAGGAGGAGGCCGAGATCCGGGAGAAGGAGGCAGAGTTTCAAAAGTCAGAGGCGGCCGCGGCGTTGAATAACAATGTCGTGGCCGGCTGGAAGACGAAGCCAGTGGCGCTCAAAAATGGCAAACCTCGGGAAAATATAGATGCCAAGATTATGGATGGTGTTACGGAGACGGAGGCACCGAATGCGTTTTTGATGAGTGATGAGCGGCCAAAAGAAGAAAGGCCAAAGAAGAGACGACGCTCCGCATCGCCGGAGTCGACGATGGCTGTAGTTAATACGGTAGCACTAGTGGAGTCTGTGAATCGGCGGAAGGCCCGGTCACTGACAACACAGACGGTCGATTCGGAAGTGCACATTGGCGGCGTCAGTGATATTTTGACCGAGATTGAGACGTGCATCTTCCCGCACATGCTCAAGGATATACCGAACCCTTCATATCCGGGACTGTTGCTGTGTGGGCCGATAGGCTGTGGAAAGGCGACGGTGGTGGAATATCTAGCGCGGAAGTGGGGGGTTCCGATTGTGCGGCCAAATGCGGGGACGCTATTGAACGCCGATAAGGTGGAAAAGGCGCTGCAGGAAGTTTTCGACGAGGTGCAGAGCATTGGCTCCTGTGTCGTTCTCTTTGAGGAGCTGGAGAGATACTTTGATGCAGCGTCCACAGATTCGTCGTCGTTGATGCATTTCCAGATTCATCACTTTACCTCGCATCTGACGGCCTTGTTGAAGAACCAGACGCCCGAGGCTCCGGCAGCAGTCATTGCTACGGCGAGCACAATCACCAAGATTCCGCAAAGATTGTTGCTGGCACCCTTCTTTATGCACACAATCACCATGTCAATCCCATCGATAAAACAACGAGAAGAGATCATTGATGCCTTTGCCCGGAGGCACGGCTTTCCTCTGAACCTTGACCTGGCGCCCGTCGCCCGGATTGCCCACGGGTACTTGCCAGTGGATTTGCTCGCTCTCTTTATGAACGCCCGGGTTCTTGCGCGGCATAATGATCGAGAATTCCCCATCTTTGAAGATTTTGTCGAGGCCAAGGCGAAGCATGTGCCGTACATGTTGCAGCACGGCTTCAACGCGATCCCATCGGTAACCTTTGATAATGTCGGCGGTCTCGGCCCGGTCCTTGACAGTCTCCAGCAAAACATCATTGGACCCCTCCTAGAGCCGGAAACATACCGGTCTCTCGGCCTTCCCAAGCCCAACGGCGTCATCATGTGGGGGCCTCCTGGCTGCGGCAAGACACTTGTTGCTCAGGCCGTCGCTAATGCCGCCCAGGCCTCCTTCATCCTCATCAAGGGCCCGGAACTCTTGGACAAGTTTGTCGGTGAATCCGAACGCAAGATCCGCGAGTTGTTCACCCGCGCCCGCTCATGTGCGCCGTGTCTTCTGTTTTTCGACGAGATGGACTCGCTAGTCCCCAAGAGGGAAAACACAACTACGGAATCCGGTGCCCGCGTCGTCAACACCTTTTTAACTGAACTCGACGGTGCCCAGGGCCGCGAGGGCGTTTTTGTCATTGCCACGACGAACCGTCCTGACATGATTGACTCAGCAATGCTCCGACCTGGCCGCCTCGACACCAAACTGTTCGTCGACCTCCCATCACCCGAAGAGCGAATCGACATCCTCAAGACCATTGTCTACGGGAAACGTAAATCGTCAATTCTGGACGCAGAAGTTGACGTGATCAAGTCGGTAGCGCTGGATGACCGGTGTGCGCGGTTCTCGGGGGCCGACCTGACGCAGTTGCGCAAGCATGCGGCACAAAAGCTGCTGGTGCGCGTTGGTCGGGAGGCTGTTTTGCGGGGTAAGACGACGATTGGGAGGGAAGATTGGGAACAGGCGTTGAATATGACCAAGGCGACGTTGACAGAGGCTCAGTATAAGCAGTATCAGAAGATGGCAGAGAGTATTGTTTAGGGTTGGGGTTGATACAAAAGCGATATATAATGTTAATGAGTATATATATACACGTCTTCATATTGAGGGGTTTTTTAGTCAATTTTTGGGTACAACATTGGATGAGACTTATGCGAAATATCAGTGCATGTCATACAGTCACACATATGTATGGCCAGGTCATTGTGAGGCGTCATTATTACCAAGCCATACACAGTAAAAAACAAACAATTATTAGATAAACAAGATCAAATTGAAAAAATTGAAAAAAATAATCTGAGTTGAGGCTAATAACAAATAAACAGCAATTCTTGTGATATCATTACCGCCACAAGTGGTGGTAGTAGTCTAGACAAATTCTATTATACAGAAAAGACATACCGAGTGGGCAACCGGAGACTTTTGGGAGGAAATGAGGGAAAAGGGGGACAGATAGTGTAGAAGATAAAGCGCTTAGCATTCCTTCTTGAGGTAGCTGTAGAGCAATAATGGTTAGTACATAAACCTCACAAATACATTACGATGATTTTAGAGCCTTTAGAAAAAGGCGCCAAGTTATAAAATAAACACAAGGATAAAACCTACGCAATAAGATCCTCACGGTCCTTGGCCTTCTTCAGACCACCGAAGGCCATCTTGGTACCGGGGATGAACTTCTTGGGGTTCTCCAGGTACTTGAACAGAGTATCTTCATTCCAGACAACACCGCACTGCTTGTTGGCATCAGTATAGGCGTAGCCGGGGACGGCACCAGTCTGACGGCCGAACAAGCCGTGTAGGGTGGGACCAGTCTTGTTACCGCCGGCGGCGTCAGTGGTGTGGCAAGAAGCACAGCGGGTCTTGAAAAGGTTGGCACCCTTCTTAGCGTCACCTAGCGGAATAGTTATGTTAGCATTTTGTTAACAGCGGTGAGATTTAAAGCGTTGCGGGCCCGGTGGTTCGGGATTGGGGGAGAGAAGCAATTGGGCGATGACGAGATATGTTGGAAATGCGGAAACGTAGACGGGAGATACTGGGCGATGTTCCGATCGGTCTTGCACACATCCTGATACAGTCCGCTACATGTTCCTGTGTCAATGCCTCGTCACAATTGCCAATGGCAAAACATCAGGGCTCTTTTCCACTGTTTCGCAGAGCCTCCGTCTCCTCCACTTCCATAACACTCAAATGTGAAGGGTAATCACTGGGGGGGGGAACGGCTCACCCTTGGCCATTTTAACTGTAGGTATATGAAAGTATTAAAGAAATTAAATAGAAAGGGAGAAAAGAATGAGAATCTCCTTCAATGTGATATATCACGAAACAACCTGTGAGAAGCAAAACCTGAATTTCTAGAATTTTAAAAAAAAAAAAAAGACTTCGAACGTCTTAAAAATGACTAAAATTCAAACAAAAAGGCAACCTCTTCTTTTTAAACAAGGCCTACTCCACCCAATTTCACTCTTTCCCTTTCGGCCTAAGCACCCAAATTTTCCCTGGCCTCCCCTTCCACCGTCATCCCCTACGATTACTCATGACTTAATCCCCCCAATTGGCCAATCACATTTGCAGAATTGCAAACGGCTGCTCGGGAAACTTCGGGGTGGGGGAGACTAGGAGAGGTCCATGTGCACGTGATTGGGACGACGGGAGGAAGGAAAAGGAAAAATGTAGCGGCCTTAAGGTGTCCACTTTTGGTAACGGGGGTAGGGGGTGTGTGGATAGACGAATAGGAGGGGCGAGAATGGTCAGTTGTGATTGGTGATGGTTAGGGTCTGATCAGGTGTGAGTCGGCGAATGGATGGGATGGAACGGTTGCGGACGGCGATGAAGGTCTAGGTTCAGGTAAGGCCAAGCTGAGCTGACGTTTGGACAGATAAGTGAGTTGATAGCTGATCCGGATTGGGAATCAGAAATTGGTACTTCAGTAACAAAAAAAAGAAACTTAGTTGACCCCCATCAACTATGACCCCTATGCTCACCCGTCGCCTCCCGGCCCTTCTCCAAGCCCCGGGTTTTCAGGGCCAAACCCGCCAAGCCCGCCTCCTCATCACTACAGCATCTCTACTCTCCAAAGACAATGAGGACCCCCTGAAACGCATTGTACTCGAACAGCCCACGCGCTTCAACCCGCCGTCACATGGTCGACGACTCCCGCATAAAAATCTGCCCAAGCATTATGGGCCGGCATTCACCCCGGATGAGATCAAGGAGCAGAAACAGCGGGATTACCCGGGGATGTTGCCACCAGAAGGGACATTTGCTCATTGGTTCTGGACGAGTAAGAAAGTGCATGGGTTCATAGCAATTGTAAGTCACAAAACAGCATTATGTATAAGTAGACACAACTAACACCAGCTTACCAGGGCACCCTTACCACCCTCGCCATCGTCACCTTCGCTATGAACTTTACCCGGACCTCCCCCTATGCCGACCTGATCCCCCCCATTGACACCCTTGTGACCTCCCCGCTCACCTTCTTCTCCACCTGGTTGCACATCCTCACCCTCCACTACGAGCACCTCTCCCGCGAGTCGCAAGCCTCGCGCTTCCGGCGCATCGACGACGCCATGAAGCGCAAAATGTACCAGCGAGCCCACGGCATTGAGGCGAGCCCGGTCGTCAAGTTTATCAACGGAGGCGAGGATTTCCCCGAGAGTCCGGAGCTGGCACGAGAGATGGAGAAGGCACGGATTATGCATGCGGAGAGGGAGAGGCGGGATGTCAAGGATGCGTTGGAGGCGTATGGGGACGCGATTGAGAAGCCGCCGATGGTGTTGGAGGAAGAGAGGAGGGAGAGAGGGAGGGAGATACTGAAGGCAGAGGCAGAGGCAGGGAAGAGGAAGAAGTGGCTCTGATTGTTTTGAAAGGTAGAAGAGGGAAAGAGTGTACGATTAGTCAGCAGCAACATACAACAACACACTGTGCACACTTTGTATATACAGAAACAGCTCGGTTCCCAGCACTACATCTCTCAATTTCAAATAATATGCATATCGAGTATCTAGTATCTTGATTCTTTTTGACTTCTTCCTTTCTTAAACCTCCACCTCCTCAATCCCATCCAAGACCTCTCCCACAATACCACCCTCTCCCTTCTCTAATACCCGATCAATCATCCGCTCAATTAATCCCATCCTCGCACCGCCCACCGGTGCTCTCCAGACCCCAGGCTCCGGCTTCCCCATATCCTCCCTTGCAACAACCTTCTTCCCGGATACACCCGGGACTACTGTACTCTCTGCATTTGGCACTCCCGGTGCCGTCAGTCGACTTGGCGGATCTACCGTCCTCACTGCCACCAACCGGATATCCCGTTCTTTCTTATTATTCATGCTGTTATCCTTTTCGTCATGCTTGTACTCGACCACGCTGACTGCCAAGGCCGTTTCGGCAACCGCTAGTTCTTGGGCCGACGGGTCAAATAAGATGTTGGGGCCGACGGAGATGACGAGGAGGGTTATCGGGGGGCGGAAGCCGGAGGTACGGTCGAAGAGGGGAGGCGCGACGACCCAGTCGTCGTGGAACATTGGGTCCTCGTCAGCTTCAGAGATGAGTTTAGGAAGACGGGTGTTGAGGAGGGCAAGGTGAGTGGTAAGAGAGAGAAGTGGAAGGGGGTAAGAAAACGGGTTAGAGATGAGGAGGATCTGAATAGATCAAGTTGGTTAATTTCTTTGGTTCTCATATTTCCCCTCAATGTCATGAGATGGTGTGTTATGTTAACTTACATCAATGTATAATTTCCAGTGGAACCGGCTATTGATCCGTAGTCTCTCGGCAAACTTGCCATTGGCCACCAATGCCTCACTTACCATATTTGCCAAAAATATTGTCCCCGAATCATCATCTCGCACCCCGGGAATCTCAATTGAAATATCCACCCACTCATTCCTCGCCTTCACTTTTTTCCCTCCGCTCTCCTCATTCCCTCCTTCTTCATCCTCTGCTACAACATCCACCTTCTCTTCCCCGCTGTCCTTTCTTGAGATCTCCTCCAGAGTCTTCGTCTTATTGATCTCCAACTTGGTGCCGACTAGGGCCTCGGTGCCGTCGGCAAAGCAGACGCGTGCGGACCCATTGGTGGAGGGGAGAATGGAGGTCTCGGCAATTAGCGGGCGGAATTGGGTGGGGAGGCGGCCATCTGGGCGGATAGGAGGAGAGAGGGAGAGGGAGTTGTAAAGATAGGCGAGTTCGGCGGGTGAGAGGAGAACTGTTGTTGTGGACATTTTGGTGGGGGAGTATGGATGTACCGAGAAATAAAAACCAGACGGAAAGAGATCTTTTTTGTGACTAAAGTTCGTGATATGAAGGGTCGTTTCACAAGGCTGGATATTTCTTCATGGTTTCTACAGAAAAAAGTTTTGGTGGGGTAGAGGATCATAACGAGGCTGAGGATTTGATAAGAATTATTTGTGTAACTATGTGATGTCATTTGGGCCTGACATTTAATGTAACCCTACCATTATTTACCGTGGTGACGCGTCAAAAAACAGGAATTACCAGTTAAGTTAATAATACTGTTCTGATAACGCTCCAAAAAGGGCCTACAAATTTATGTTATTAAAGTTAACATTGAGTTTTTCTAGGTGTACTTTTTGTTTTAAGGAAAACAAAAAAAATACACTAAAAGAAGATAGGAACCTCCCTATCTGGAAATCGAACCCAGGTCACCTGCGTGGCAAGTAGGTATAATCACCACTACATTAATGAGGATTTGAACGATACCCATAGCCCTGTTAACAGTCTTCGAATACTTTCTCATCCTATCTTTTTTTTTTTGATTATATCTGAAAACATCACCCATGACATCACTTTCTTTATCCTTTTCGCTTGCATAAATAAACATACGCACGCACATAATGCCTCTTCATCTTCTTTCCAAAAAGTCATGGAACGTCTACAACGCATCTAACATCGCCCGCGTACGCCGTGACGAAGAAGCCGCGGCGGCACAGCAAGCCTTATCAGACGCTGAGGCAGCAAGTGACAGGCTTGCATTATTACGAGGTGACATCACGGTGCCGCCACCACAAGAACAGGGTGAGAGTAAAGGTGCGAAAGATGTTGCCGAGTTGGGCGAGAGGGGGAGGCCTAGAATAGAGGGGGCCGAGGGGGCGAAAGGTAATGATGGGTCGATTATGGCGGATGAAAAGGGGCATTTCAGTTTGTTTGGACCAGGTTACGCTTCTGCTTCGCAGAGTTTCAAGAAGAGATATGAACAAGAGGGCCAAGTTACGTTTGACTCTCTCCGTAAAGATCGAGAACACACAACTTGGTATACGTCATCTTCCGGGGTTATGTTAGGCCCATCTGCTGATCCTGAGAAGCTCAAACGGGAAACTACGGGGCTTGTGTCAGATGATCCGTTAGCAATGATGAAGGTTGGATCACGGAGGGCGAAAGAGGTCAAGAGGGAGCGGAGGGAGGAGAGGGAAGAACGGAAACGGGATATGCGAAAGATGGATAGGGAAGAGAGGAGGGACAGGAGGAGAGATCGGAGTCGGAGTAGGAGTCCGAGGCCGAAGAGACGAGAGAGACGGCATAGAGATAGACACAGAGATAGACACAGAAGAGACAAAGAAGAGGAGAGAGACAGACACGGAAGGAACAGAGAGAAAAAGTAGATGAACAAAAACAAATATATTGTCACAATCACAATTACCAATTATATTGGGCAACAATTACTGAAAGTCGACACTTTGCCTTTATGTCTATTATTTCATTTATTCATTTTTTTCGAGTTTATAAAACAACGCCACGCACGCTAAGCTTATCAAATAAATTTTCTGACTAACAAACCAAACACACAAACTAAATATTCTAGACCAACATAAACAGGCACAAGAAAATCTCAATTCAAGAAAGGAATCGGCAAAGATAGAAAAAATTGGCCTACCACGGCAAATCGAGGGGGTTTCGATTTTCGTCACCGGTATAATCAGATAGGGCAAGTGCGAAGGAATAAGATGACATCACTTGAAAAGATCGAGCATTTTCTATGTCAAATATCAAATATTTAAGATTTTATATAAGTCTATGACGTATTGATATCTCCAAAAAGATAAAATTAAAATAGTTAAACTCCAGGCGCCTTTTTGTGCATCTTTGACCTGCGAAACACATGAAAATCCTACAAAAATCCCAAATCTATACAAAAACAATAGAAAACCAAAAGAAGCAAAGTGACCGTCATAACAGAGGGAAAAGATACGATAACAAAGCAAGCCAACATCAAAAAATCCCTAATTTCCTTCAAACCCTCGCCTTAGCCCACGGCAATCGAATCTCCACCGGCACCATCTGCTCCGACACCAACCTTGATACATGCCGCCCTTCCATCCGCTTCAACCCTCCCAAAATCTTCTCGTACATCTCCTCACTCAAACCCTCGGCCCGCGAACTGTAGATGTCAATCCCTTCCTGCGTAAACACCGTCGGCGCAAACCACGTAACAACCCAGCACTCGACTTCCCCATTAGGCAGCTCATTTTCGCCCCACGCGAGAATCTCCCAGTGCGACGTAACAAAGAAGAGGAGGCCACGGCCCCGCCACGTCCACGAGAACGGTGCCGATGGCGACTGCGTGTCGATGCCAGCAACCGACTTGACCGCCGAGTGGTATGAAGAGGATGACGAAGAATACGATGAGGGCCGGTTGGATTCATACTCGACTGTGTCATTAATGCGAGTGCGGTTGTTCTTAGCGGGGAGCTCCGAGTAGGTGATGCGCACGTTGCGGGCTGTCCGCCACATGGAGAGTGTCGAGTAGGCAACCGACCACGTGCGGAGGAGCCAGGAAGTCGGGGGAGGCGGTGGGGAGGCGTTAAGGGCCATGGCCGAGAGGTACTTGGCAGGGGGCCGCACGAAGAAAGAGGTCGTTGGGGACGATGGAATTGACGAGGAGGATGGAGGAGAGGAGCAGGCGGGTGATGTGCGAGTGGGGAGGTGGAGGGAGGCAGGAGAGATGTCGGAGACGGGCGATTCAGAGGGGGGTTGCAGAGGGAACTGTGGGCTTAAGGGTGGGGAGGGCGGCATGTTGATTGCGTTCATCGCGACGGAGGCGGACATGGCTGGTGATGGAAAGAGATGGGGTTTTATAAGGATATAGAACTTGTAAGAGACGAGATGTCTAATAAAGATGATGGAAGAAGAAAATTTGCGATGAGCGGGGAAGTGGTAGATGCGTGTCAACAATACATTTCAACGATAATAGTCCAGTTCTTCTCAGTAGTATTGTATATAGTTGATGAGATGATGAGTAGTTCAAAACGGAAGCTACCTCAAAAAGCAGACGCTGATAGAGGTGGCGGCAGGAACCTGGATATAAATATATTCTGTTGCCGTATATGGGCACCTCTCTTAAAAAAAAGACGGAAAGTGGCAGACTTAGTCCTTCCTAAATAGAATAGATGGGGAGACGAGGTGGAGGAAACAACTCCTTGTTTTTCTAGTTACTGATATCCTTTTTCTTTTGGTAAAAAGAAAAAGAAGTAAAAGAATACAACTTTTCTATAATTTGTCAGTGTCTATATGAAGATATAAATAAGAAAGAAATCTAAACAAACTTTCGTTATTAATATGGAGAAGAAAAAGAAAAGACAATGCCATTGACAAACAACAACGGACTACGAATGACGAACGGACGAAAAAAAATCTTGATTTTTTTTCTACTTTTTCTTCAATTTTTCTATAAAAAAAATCATAAATAAGTAGGGCCTATAATTTGGGGAGATGGTTTTAAGCGAAAGGGGTAGGCTGCTGGTAAGGTGAGTTTTGAACGGGGGGAGTGAGGGTGAAGCTTGGGACGGAAGGGGGTTTGTGTTGGGGGGGGTTCAGTGGTAATAATTTGGGACAGAGAGAAATAACACGGGAATCACAGAGATGAAGCAAAGTGGATATGGTTGTGGTGGCGGCGACGTTATTTTCTGGTTGAAATCAATGCATATGATGAGAAATAAGTAATTTTATGTGTTTTTAGGAGAAGAAGGAACAAAATAAAGATTATAAACAATAAATGGCCATCTAGATGATTATCAACAATAGCAAGATCATCATCACAAAGCCACAAACAAACCAGATACAATCCAGGTCTCACAATGCCTCCTGTTACAAACAAAGGAGAAAAAAAGAACGCCAGCCAATAACCATCAATTACTTGATCATCTCTCACTATCTCAGCCTTCCAGAAACATGAAAATCAATTTAAACATGTACTTTTCCAATCATGTAAATACACACAGACACTTGGTCTTTTCCAACTCAGCACACCCGTCTGGATCCCGAATCTCGGGACCACCCATTTCTTCTTTTTTCCTTCTTGTATACATATATATTTACATAACATTCTCTACTAAAGATCAATAAAATTCACAACCTCTTTGCCCATCTTGTGGCACAATAACTTTTTTTTTCTTTTTTTCTTTACATGCCATGCACGCATCATGCATGCATGCTCAGTTGTTTGTTTGTGCCTACGTCATTCTGCATCCACATGGAGGGGGTTTGTTCTGGACGCTTATAGACCTTTTTTTTCCTGTGCTAGAGAAGGATTGCCAGTGATGAATAAGGAATGAGAGTGACAGTGACCAACCGATGATGATGACAAGGACTATGATTATGATATCAACAAACAATGGGCACATTGTATTTTTAGGTGATCAACATAAACAAAAGCACAAGAAGACAAAAGAACAACTTCCTTTTCCAGAATATAACTATGGCAAAAAAGAAGCCAGTCATTACCATTTTTCATGACAGGCTCACTGGCCAAGAAACCACCAAACCACAAAGCACCACCAGATTCACATGTTCACCTCCATGCTCAATAAAGGATGGTAATGCCCATTCTTAGTTTCATGTGCCTCTTTGCCCTATTCTTCTCTTCTATTTGTCCTCCCTTGATCCCATCCCCGGCACCAGTCACCGGGTGCCAAGCATCCACAAACACTCACCCCCGTTAAAAACGGTGGCCAATCATAGACTCTTATTTCTCTCTTAAAAGTGGGGCCGTAGAGACATTTGGGTTCATCTACCCTGTTTACGCGTGTCTCACAAAATCTGTAAAGGGGGAGTTTGCAGTAATTGCTTGTCTCTCTTATCTTGTATATTCCTAGTTGAGTAGGAAAGATTTAGAGCTGATAAGTTCTTGAAGGTTGGGAAGTCACCATGGTCTATAGGGTTACAACACAAAACAAGGGTTAGAAAAGTGGTTAAAATAAAACTGGAGGGGAATTCAAATGTGGAGACACACCGCTTACACCGCCTTGCTGGCAGAATAAAGCTATCAAAGGGAGCTAGGCTAGACAGTATCCAATATAGTGACGATTGAAACAATGTAGGTTTCAACGTTTCACATTCCTCAAAGATATTATTGATGCTTATTTGGGAACTCAATAATTCTTTTTGATTGAATTGCGTCATCCAGAAGTTTATTTTTGTTTGTTTTCTTGTGTCTCTACAAACTACTCCAACATACCTCTTCGCTGGCGAAGATATCGAACTACGACTTACAATATATATATACCAAATTCAACACCTTTCAAATTGTCTAATATAGTTTGGGCAAGATCTCACGACAATAATGTCCCGCAACCCCGCCCCTTTCGGTGGTCAAGGTCTCCCCCCTCGCCGCCCCGCTCCCAACTCTTCTTCCGATGCACTTTTCGGCAACCGGGGCCCCGCAAGCCCCACTGGCTACGGCCAACCCCAACAGCGTCCTGGAAGATACCCCCAGCAACAGCAACCTAATGATTATGGCCAGCAAACCCCCGGTGGTTACGGACAGCGGGCGCCAGTGCCCGTGTCTGAAAAACTGAGAGGCGGCTCCTCAGGGCCGGAGTTGCAATTGGCGTGGGCGAAGCCGGTGGATGGGAATTTGTTGACGGAGTCGGTTTATTCGAGTGTGGTAGTAGTCAGTGACCGGGATTTCCAGAGTCCAGATGGACGGCCAATTTATATCTTGGTGAGATCAGTGGAAGGCGTGGAGGGTGTCGTTACGGCGATGCCTAGTGGTAGTATTGGCCAGGGCCAGATCTTGTAAGTGATACTCGTCAGAGTTAATGTACCAATATGCTAACATTTTGCACTATAGTCTCTCCCAACCTCAGCGTGAATGGCTCAAGGTTTCCATGCTCCCCCGTGAACGTCTTACCTGCCGTCAATGGTCTCCCTTTGATAGCAACAGTCAACAAGTCTACGCCGGTTCCATTGATGTCACTATTGGCCTTGCTAGCGCCAACCAAGACAACTCACAGACATATTCGGCCGACGATCTTGAAAAGCGCATCCAGAACAACTTCCAAAACATTATCGTCCAGCCCAACCAGCGCATCATCATGGAAGTTGGCGCTGTGAAGCTGATGGTCGTTGTCAAGACTGTCACCCTCATTAACTTGGGTGGGTCCACGGATGGCGCCACGAGCTCATCGGACGAGAGAACCCGCGGAATCTTGACGATAGGGACGACTATCAACATTCAAAAGGACCACTCTAGTGGCATCAAGCTAGAAGGCTCGGCAACGAAAGCAAACACCAATGCTATCATTGCGCCTGACTTCAAGTTTGAGGATATGGGGATCGGTGGTCTAGCTGGTGAGTTCGCCACCATTTTCCGCCGTGCCTTTGCCTCGCGTATCTTCCCACCGGCTATGGTACAGAAACTGGGTATCCAGCATGTCAAGGGTATCCTCATGTACGGACCGCCCGGTACGGGTAAGACATTAATGGCAAGACAGATTGGCAAGATGCTGAATGCACGGGAGCCTAAGATCATCAACGGTCCCGAGATTCTGAATAAGTTTGTTGGTCAATCGGAGGAGAACGTACGCAAGATGTTCGAAGATGCCGAGAAGGAGTACAAGGAGAAGGGCGACGAGTCGGGCCTCCACGTCATCATATTCGACGAGCTGGATGCTGTGTGTAAGCAGCGTGGGTCTGGAGCTGGTGGTGGTACGGGTGTCGGTGACTCGGTGGTCAACCAGCTGCTGACAAAGTTGGACGGTGTGGATCAGCTGAACAACATCTTGCTGATTGGTATGACAAACCGGAAGGACATGATTGATGAAGCCCTGCTGCGTCCTGGTCGTCTCGAAGTGCAACTGGAAATTAGCCTGCCCAATGAGGAGGGTCGTCTCCAGATTCTCAAGATCCACACCAGCAAGATGCTTAAGAATGACGTTCTCGGGTCAGATGTTGATCTGACAACGCTGGCGGCCGAGGCCAAGAACTACTCGGGTGCCGAGTTGTCGGGTCTTGTCAAGGCGGCGACTTCGTTTGCCTTTGCTCGACACACAAAAGTTGACCAGATGGCCGGCATCAAGGAAGACGTTGCTAACATGAAGGTCACGATGGCCGACTTCCAGCAAGCGCTCCGTGAAGTGCGTCCTGCCTACGGTGTTGATGAACAAGATCTTGACCTGTTGATTCCTAACGGTATCATGAACTTCAATGAACAGTACATTCAGGAGTTGCTGTCGATGGGCAAGGGTGCCTTTATTACGGTTCGGGATTCAGAGAATCGGAGACATGAGACCGTGCTTTTCCATGGGCCACCAGGATCCGGGAAGACGGCGTTGGCGGCTGAAGTGGCAAGAATGTCTGGGTATCCGTTTGTCAAGGTGTTGAGCCCGAAGGATTTGCTGCCGTATCGGGATGAGATGTCAAAGAGTGAGTTTCTGACTTTTGTTTATTATTTGCTTTTACATGCTAAATAAAGTGTGTGTAAACTAACATATTGATAGTCGACTTTATTAACCGGCAATTCACCAATGCCTACAGATCACCCTTGTCAATGATCATCATTGATGACTTTGAGCGCATGATTGAATGGTCGCCCATTGGCCCTCGCTATTCCAATAACTTATACACGGTCCTGCAGACGTTGATTCGCAACCCCCCGCCCAAGGACCACAGACTGCTTATCTTCGTCACTACGTCAAAGCTTCATGTCCTCAAGCTTCTTGAAGCCGACCAGTGGTTTGACGAAAAAGTCCACGTCCGTGCCCTCAGAAGCCTCAACGAGCTGGGGGCCATTATGGAAACGTCAGGCGTCTTTGACCGTTCAGAGATTCCGGGGCTGCTCGACCAGATCCAACGGGAAGCTTACATTTCGGAAAGTGAGCAGCGGAACGGTGAGTTCCGGGTGGACGTCGGGGTCAAGAAGGTGCTGCATTGTCTCTTTGAGGCCAAGGCGGTGAGCAAGCCGGTGGGGGAGGGTGGTCTTGGGTTGCAGGCGGGGCCAAGGTTTGTGCGGGCTATGGTGGAGGCGGTGGGAGAGGCTAAGATGAGGGATGGGATTGTGTAAAGATGTGGAGAAGTTTAATTGCTAAACTAGTGAAGGCCAACTAGATGTATATATATCACAATATTGGTAGCTGCACTAGAGTCTACGTGTATAAGGGTTTGTATCCATATATTGCGGAAATATGAAAACTGGGTTGTGTCTATTCTCTGCCGTGCCGTTTTCATTTTACAATCCAAAATTAAAAACGAGGTCCGTGTCTTTTTTCTTTCCCTTATGAGATAAAAATGCAGATTGCAGATATGGGAGATTGAGAGAAGATCCAGCGGAGGATGAAGGTTATCAGAGGGCCGTGCGGGGTGGATTGGGGAAGGGGATGGAGATGGAACAAAAAAAAATAAGGAAAAGTAAGGAAAGAGAATTGAAGAGGTTGTATATATTTATATGAATGTGTGGGACTATCTATTATTGTAGTGTGATGGTGAGATTGGAGGGGGGTGACGGGATAAATGGGTGAGCGTTGACAAATTTTTGTTTCCTTTGTTGTTATTGACGATAATGATGAGGAAGAGGAGATGACAATTAAGCCAACTCATGGCTTTGCGGAGGCGGTTGCTTTGGTGATGACAGTTGATTTTAATTGTTTGTTCTGTATATCATATATACTTAATCAAGATATAAATTTCTAGATATTTAGGTTGTTCAGGCCATAGTGGCGGCCATGCGGTGTTGTGTATGTTGGGACCAGGGGGACCGCTGGCAGGGAAGAAAAAAAAGAAGCAAGAGCCTGGTTGTCTTTTATGTATATCAGGAGTTAAATATGTATACAGTTGCCGCGAGCGATTTTCATGTCGATAAGAGAGAACCAGAATGACTTCTTTCTTTTGTTTTCCCGACTATGGAAATATTGAAGGCAAATCAGTTGACCATCTGGTAAATATTCAATAATTATTCATTAAACCCAACTTTTTTCTTTAGTAAAAGTCTCATATCGCTCTTTCTGCCTTGTCCTCAGTCCTTAATTTCAACGTCAATGCTCACATGGCGCATGACAAAAGGTTATTTCTTAAAAGAGATAGCAGCGGGGCAAAGGTGAAAGAGAAAAAAAAAGCAGCCCACACACGCACATACACTACAATACACACAAATATTGGTAGAGGACCCTGGCCTGTTTCGTGCGTGTAGGGTGTAGGGACAGAACGGAGGAGGGAAGGAGGAAAGGGTCCCTTCTCGGTAGGTGATCGAAGGCGAAGAAGAATCAAGGAAAGATTGGAAAGGAGCGAAGCGAAGCGGCCACTGAGGACGGCGAGGGGAGGGATCGTGAATTTTTCGTAGTGAATGTTGTTATGTAGGAAGGTAGGGGTTTTGAGTTTTTGTTTTTCTTCCTTCCTAGGTTCTTTACTTTAACCTTGAATCTTCAACTTTTTTCCATGTACTGTACTTTGGTTGGCGATTTTGTGATTTTGCTATTGTCTTTCTTTATTATCTAACTCTTGTGTGCTTGATTTCATTTTTTTCTCTTAATCGCGATTTTAACATAATCTTTAATTTCCACTTATTTGAATAGCGATTGACACAAGGCCCGACACGCGAAAAAGACGAGACAATAATCGGTATTTTCTGCAGCAAAGAAAATACAGCAAAAAAGTGTACCTGCATTGGTTTGAATGCATGACAGACATACACACATAGGCGACGAGACAATTATAAACTGCAGAATCCGGCTACACGAGCAAGACTTGAGGAGAAAACCCACAATACTACCAAGAAAGGCCAATTTAATATCGTCAACATATGCATGGCTGTTAACAGTATGTTTCCCTTTCTGTTTCTGTCTCTCCCCTCTTCCTACAGCATTGGAATTGGAATGCGACACTCATACCGATCAATGTTCGTGATGGACTCTTGAGGCCAAGTCAGAGAAACGCAGATTCTTGAAGAAAATCAACCAACCAATTCTGACAACAGATCACAGACATCTGACAGCAGCAGACGCTGTACTGCTTGGCAGTTTCGTGACCAAACATCACTATCTTATCTACCGAATCAATCTATATCAATCGGCCGACCGACATATCAATCTATAGTTGACTACCATCTCACCTCTACGAATATCTACAATAATACATAATTTCACACTTACCAAAGATGGATCATCCAAAGCCACCACCCGTCACTGTCACTCGCATTAAACAATCACCCCTATCGCCTGCCCCGCTATCAACTGGCGCATCCGTCGACTCGGCCCATTCCCGTCTCCGCCGCCTCACACCCAATAAACCTCCTGCAAAACGGCCCCATAAAGCTCCCACAAAATTAAAAGCCGCTTCCACTGCCGTCCTTAAACCCCTCGTACCAAAGACAGAAAGAGTTGTCCACGATGGCCTTGGTCTCGGGCGGAAAAATTCCGAGGCCGAGAACGTTATTGAGGGAGGCAGTTTGAGAAAGAGAGGATTGGCTGTGGCAAATGTCGGAAATGGCGGCAAGATTTACTTGAGACCAACAATATTGCCAGCGAATGAGCGGTATCCGACGCAGGCGAACGTGTTTCCCGTTACGCCACCGAGTACTGCTGGCCTCGACGCGCTGCCGTCTTCCAGGACAGCTGCTACCCCCGCCACCAAGACGATGGAAATTACCCCGGAACCCTCACCGAGTAACAGCCATCAAATGAAACTCACGATAAAACCACTTCCTGGCAAGCCCACCACCGAGCAAAGTTCAGATCTTCATCTCAGCCAATGGGACGATGTCCTTTCACCATCCCCAATATCACCCCCCAAGACCCCCCCTTCGAGACTTGCACGGAATCTTAGCAGAGGAACGACGTACAAGGGACATCGGCGGGCCCTTAGCGATGGGACCATGGTGCCAGAGACGCTCATGAGTCCGATGGGGGGGCATGTTATGGGGGGACTCAAGATCGTCATTGACAAGCATAACGAAGAGAGACCACGTACTGCTGAGGGCGACCAACTGTTTTTAGACGTATCGATTCCGTCGCATCGAATTGGTCTGCCGCGTTTCACGGCTAGAGGGACCCCTGTTATCCGGACTTCGTATTACACAGCCACTGAAGATCTCCAGTCTAGTGTCAGTGTGCCGTTGTCAGCGATGCCAACATCGGTTGCAAGAACCAGCTACATGACACAGAGTCCCGGGCCGTACGTCTCTGGGGCGTCGCGGGAACCTACGTGGATGGTACAGACGCCATGGCGGTTTCTTCCCGAGGCGCCACTAGTGCCTGTTCCGGCGATTCCGGCACACCATCTGGCGAATGGGCTATCAGTAACTCCTGGTGGTCCGTTAAGGGCAAATTTCACGAATAATAAGGCGATGCGCATGACGTACATGTCGGCGCACCAGGTTATTGAGCCGTCCATGTTTGATGCCTTGACCTTTAAGCCGGCTTGTGACGATCGTGCTATTGTCTGGTATGCGACTAATAGCGCTGTTACGGCGGCAACCCCCCCACGGCTTGTGGCTGAGATCACGTCGGCGAGTTTCCTGGATTACGAGTTACTGTCAGATTTTTTCTTGACATTCCGGGGATTCCTGGAGCCGATAGATCTACTCAAGATGTTGATTGCACGCTTTCGGTGGGCGGCGGCTCGGAGTGACGAGACGGGAATGGTTGTTAGAGTTAGGACCTTTGTTGCTTTGCGCCACTGGATCTTGAACTACTTTGTCGATGACTTTTTGGAGGATTTTGACCTCAGAATACAGTTTTGCGAGCTAGTCAATGAGCTGATTCGCGACCTGGAAAAGATTGGAAACGAGGCGAAGCCGCACATCAAGATTGTCAATGAGCTCAAGAAATGCTGGCGGAGAATCTGTCTACAGTTTTGGGAAGGGTCGGGCTCAGATGACGGGCCCATTACTCCCGGGGGTCCTCCGCCCTTTGATCCCGAGGGGTCGTATACTGATGACCTTGAACTGAGACAGTCGATGGGCACGTTGGGAAGGGAGCCGTCCAATGTGCCAAGTCTGGCAAACAGCACGCCCGGAGATGCCACCGTCAATAGCCGACCTGACACTCCGCCGCTGGAACCATTTAGCCCATTGCAACAGCAGCAAACGCAACATGGACAAGGCCAACAGCGATATATGCCGAAACACGGACTCAACCTAATGAGTGTTTCCAGTATCGATGTCGTTTCTTGCTCCTTTCCGACAGGCAAGAATCTGCAAAGACTGGGCTTGAGCTCTGCGGGGTCCCACACTAACCCCATTCGCCCCACCACGGCCACTGAGAAAGCTGTACTGTCATCGGGTGGCGTCGCCGCTACTCCTAAAGGTATTGTTGGCAAGAGAGTCCGCCCGGCACACAAACGGAATGGCTCCATGTCAGATTCTCTGAGAGACCATAATGATTGGAGAATCTCGGAACAGTCGGCCGATCGCTCTGTGTTTGGACTCGCCCCGCCGGAGCAGGCCTTTGTCGAGGATGATGCGGGTACGGATACTGAACAAGCCAAAGAAGTGGACACTAACCCTTGTACCCATGCGGCGCCAGGCGTCAAGAAAATTCTCTGTACTGTGAAACGAGCCCTGAATACGCGTTGTCACAACACGCATCTTGCTGGTGCCGGCAGCAACGTATCTAAGATGGCCACCGGTGCTCCGTCATCGGCGGTTGTGCCGCAAGTCCGTGATAAAAAGATTACAGAACGTCCTGGCATCCGTATCGACGTTTTGGGTGCTCGCATCGCCGATGAGTTCAAAAGGATTGTCGAGGAGGAAGAAGGGCCAAGCCGCAGTCCAAGGAGCCCTTTGCATCCCGCTGAGGAAACGACGTTCCAGACGGCGCATCTGGACGGGTCCTTTGAAGACATCAGCCGGGTTGTTGAACGCGCTGAGCAGGCCGTTTCGGCAGCGGAACGAGAGGCGTTTGGCCTCAGTGGCCGGAGGCGGACGCATCACCGGGGTATGTCGGATGGGGCGATCACGGCGATCACGACTGGGAGTAAGTCGATTATGATTATCAATGATATCCGACTAATGCCCTTTGATTTGTCGACGATGCCGGTGTCCGGAGTTAACCCATCGGTAGAGGCCTTTGCGCAGAATTTCCTCGAGGACGGGTTGTCGGTGCCAAAGACGCCACATAACTCTGATCGTCCACGACAGTCGTCGTTCCTGTTGAATGATGCCTTGTTTTTTAGACCGTTGACCGAGTCGGCGAATATCCCACCGTTTATTCCGGATCTTGCCGGGTTACTGGACGGTGGATGTCTGTCGCCGAATGAGGCGTTTAGATCGCCGCAGACGGCGACCTTCCCCAAGGCGCTTGAGATTAACTTGGGTGATGATTCTGGCTTTAGTGGCATCTTTGACCATGACCAGTTGGCCGGGTCTCGGCCCGTTAGTGACAGTGGGGAGACGGTGATGCAGGAACGACGATCCATCATGTCACAAGTTTCGTCTCAAGTTTCACAGAGACGCAACTCTCTGCAAGAACGGAAATCGTTTGCGCCATCGTTTGTCTCTTCGGTTGTATCAGGCATTTCCAATCGGCCGCCGCCGGCGCGCATGTTGAGGCGGCGACCGGCGGGGAACCTCCGGGACGTCGAGACGGTTGAGCAATTGGAAAACACCTTTGGACCAGCTGGCAGCCATATGAGCATGGCTAGATCCCGGAGTATGACAACGATTGGAACCTTTACAGATTCGTTGCGCAGTTCATATGTCCAATTAGCGTATGTGCCGTCGACGGCGGTGTCACAACTTGACCACGATGCCGTGTCCCCGAGCGCATCGGAGCCAGTACCCAGTACGTTCTCATTGGGGGCATTGACTAATGGGGGTCCGACACTGAAAAAGAAGTTATCCTTGTTCAGTACACATTCGTCATTACATCCGGGAATGTGTCCCTCTTTTGAAGCGGAACTACGGAAACTGGCGGCAATCCCCGATGACATTGACTGCGGAGTTGAGACAGCATTAATGAAACTTGAGGGTCGGTATGAGGCGGAACGGGCCACGACACCGGTCATGGATATGCCGCAAGGTGCGCCGAGATTGCGGAAGCAGATGGTGACGTTGAGTCAGGTGCGGGGGAAAAAGCATGTAAATCGGAACATTGGGATTGGCGGAGACCGGTTGGTGGAGCCGACAATGAAGAGTGACATGAGCTTGGAGGATAATGACGGGTCCTTTGATTCGTTCTTGCCGGCGGGACCAATGCGGAGGTATCTGGGTGATGACCATTCGCAGCCGTCGGTCTCTGGAGATTCGTATGTATCGATGCCGCAGCTGGAGAGACTTTCGACCAACAAAGATTCAACCTTGTTAAGTCCGAGCCGAGACTGGATGGACCAGTCGATCCTGACTATTGGCGACGATGAATCCATCCAGCCGCCGCTCGTCCTGTCGGCTAAACCAAGTAACATCAACATGGACATCGGTGTCTCGACTCCACGTATCCGCATCTCGGGAAGCTTCTTGGATGATGGATCTGACAACGGGTATGAGCCGCCTGCGCTGGAATTGACAGTTCCCGAGTCGTTGGGGAACATGGCAGTGGACATGGCGGCAATGGCTGGCATGGAACAGGAATACAATACCACTGGCAAAAAGTTCTCGCCAATTTCCCCGGTGGATCTCAAAGACAAGCCACTGCCACCGACTCCTGCGCCCACGTCACCGGGCCTTCTCAAAACCCCAACCGATAAGGCGTTACATCTCCCCTTCATTCTCGCCTTCGACTCGACCGTTCTGGCCACGCAGTTCCTGTTAATTGAGCGCTCCTTTTTGCTTGACATTACCTGGAAAGACTTGACCTCACTGGATTGGAAGGATACGCCACTGTTTTCCTCGTGGCTCGCCTTCCTGCGGACATCAACGGCCACCGGTGTCTCTGCGGTGATTGCCCGCTTCAACATCGTTGTCAGCTGGGTCATTTCCGAGATTGTTTTGACTGAGTCTCTGCATGAACGGGCGCGCTGCATCTCCAAATTCATCCATGTTGCCGAGAAATCAAAGGGACTGCGCAACTTTGCCACGGTGGCGCAGATCACGATGGCGTTGACGTCACCGCAAGTTACGTCATTGTCCAAGACCTGGTCATTGGTCCCGTTTCCGGATCTCTCGGCGCTCCGGAACCTGGAGAACCTGCTGTCACCGACGAGAAACTTTTATGTCCTGCGGGCCACGCAAGAGACAGACGGCGTTCCCTGCATCCCGTTCCTGGGCATCTATACGCATGATCTCCTCTTCAACGCCCAGCGGCCCAACGAAGTCGCCAGTTCCCCAACAGGCATTCCCCTCGTCAACTTCGAACGATGCCGGAAGGCTGCCGGCGTTGTGCGGACAGTGTTGAGACTGGTTGAGGGGGGCGAGAGCATGAGCGAGGGCAAGGAAGGCGTCGAGGGTATCTGGGGACGGTGTCTTTGGGTTGGGGGGTTGGAGAGGGACGAGATTGAGGAGAGGGTCAAGGGCTTGGTCCAAGAAGAGAGGAGATGATGTTTGGAGTTTGGGTTTTACATGGTTATTATGATACCAGGTTTGTTTTTGTTTCCATCTTTTGCTGATTTACATAAGTATAAGTATATGTTTCTTGTTTACTTTTGTCTAGATAATAGTTCACTTTGTTTTCCACACATGCACATAAAGATTACTTGGCAAAGAAAACACTTGACGAAATCACCAATGATAATTTTATCATGTTGACCAATGCAATATGTACGCACATACACCTACAAAAACAACCCAATCCAATACAACCTTGCACAATCCAGATACCACATGCCGTACCAAAAACTCCAAATAAATCCGGAAGAAAAGGAAATAAGAAAAAGACCAGAATCCCATCATGCGCAAGATACCTTCAGAGCCCAATTCCCTTACAAAAAATCTCCTACTACAAAAGCCCCATTAACAAAATACCTCCGCCCTGGCGCAAATCCTTTGTACTTGTCCGCACCCGGGTCACTACGCCACTTGGCTCCGCACCAAATGCCCTTCAACTTCTCCTTGCAGTCAGGTAGTTCGCGGTACTCGACCGATAACTTGAGATCTTTGAGATGTGGAATAGAGGGGACGATTGTTAGAAAATCGGAGACCTGAGCCGACAAGAGTTAGTTGGATGAAAAGAGAAAAAAAACAGAAAGAAATTAAAAACATCAGTAAAACTCACCTTGACAAAGAACAAATCCATGGCCAAGAACCGCTCCTCCGCCTCAGATTTCATCCGGTTCAGCCGCTCCTGGCATACAGACGCCAAGTCATTCTGTGCATTGTAATACCCATCGAGCTCTCTCCCCAGTTCCGAATACCGCGGCGAACTCAGCGAGTACCGATCATTCTCAACACGCCATATTGATATCTTGGCAATGTGAGAAGCGGGGATTCGTTGCCATGAAGGATCTACAGATAAACAATCAATGGTTAGCTTCAACCTTAAACACAAGGAGACACATGCCACCACATCAGGCATCACGAGAATCAGTAGATACTTACACTTTGACAGACTCAAATCCTTATCCCCCAGCAACAAGGCAACCTGAATATTCAACACCCATTGTTCCCGTCCCTCCTCCGTCCCATCCTTAGCCGCGTCCATTGTATCCCACCGCACCCCTTGCATAACCCGGAACTTCTCAGCAAACGACGGCCTCTGCGGATCGGCACTAGTCTCCAGCCAACGAAGCACCGCGGGCAACCGCTCAATCCGGGCCAGCTCCTGCTCCTGCTTCTCCTTGGCCATACGCTCCCGTTCGCGCTCAGCCCTCTCGGCCCGTTCGGCCTCTTCGCGTTCGGCCTGTTCACGGATCTCTCGTTGTCGGCGTTCTTCAGCTTCACGTTCACGCTCGCGTTGTTCTTGGAGCTCGCGCTGTCTGCGCTTTTCGGCTTCAGCCTTGAGTCGAGCCTCTTCCGCAGCCTTCTCTTCCGCCAGGCGGCGTTGACGGGCTTCTTCTTCAGCCTTGAGTCTGGCTTCTTCCGCAGCTCGGCGCTCAGCTTCTGCCTTGCGCTTTGCTTCTTGTTCAGCCTTCCTCTTGGCTTCAGCTTCCGCTTTCCGTCGCTCTTCAAGTTCGGCTTGTGCCCTGGCTTCTTCTCGAGCCCGTTGAACCTCCTCTTCAGCTTTCCGCTCGCGTTCTTGACGTTCTGCAACGATCCGATCTGCCTCGGCCTTGCGCTCTACCTCTCGTTCCTCGCGGATTCGTTCCTTCTCCTTCTCCTCTGCGAGCCAACGTTCCTTCTCGGCTTCCCGTCGCTTGGCAAGTTCGATTTCATGCTCCTCTTTTTCTGTAGACTCGGTCACAGATTTCAGAGACTCATGGTCTACATTCTCGTCTAGCTTTCGCCGAGCCTTAGGCTGAGGAGTCTCTAAGGTATCCCGGGACTTCTTGTCAGGACCGGCGGTAGATGCAGAATGCTCTTTTCGGGAGTAACTGTTGTCAACAGTAACATCCTTCATCTCCACGTCGCTGTCGTGAACAGAGAGAGTCTTGGCAGCCTTGGTCTTTTGCTGCTTCTTGAGTCGAAGTTGATCCGAAAGCTTGAGATGCGCACCATTCTGAGGAGTAGACTCCCGCACTTCCTTGTGGACCTTGGCCGGCTTAGAAACAGGCGTGGATTCCCGAACAGATGAACTTTGTTTACTGGGCCGCGACTCCTTGTCTACAGATGCCCCCTTCTCCGAATCAGAACCTTTATCGACACGTTTCCGAGGCACCTCCAGCCGTCCGTCCTTGACCAGAGTTTCGCTGTCGAGGCGGCGACGTTTGCTGATATTAGCCGTCTCAGCCTCTTCACGAACCTTCTCGCGATCACTCTCAGACCGTGCACCACTCGGCGAAGTGCTAGATCTATGACGTTTGGCCGATGGCGTGGGATTATCGTGGCCACTATGACTCTCATCCCTCTTCAAAGCTTTGGCACGATCGTGATACCTTTCAGAAATCTCACCCTTGAACGAGCGGGGTGGTGCATCATCTGAATCGCGGGGACTGGATGGCTGGTTGAGCGATGAAGCATTGGACGCCATGCTCATCCGGCGAACGCGCTGGGCTTCACATTCCTGACTCATCTCACCCTTGGAAACGAGCTTTCGCCGGGGCTTCGATGTCTCACCATCACTAGAAACGGGAGCATCAGAGTCTACTGGTCGCTTGACTTTCTTTTTGGTCGCAGCAGCAGCGGCGGTGGCCGGAGACGCTTCGCCATCAGAGGCTTTGAAATCTTGATCGCGTTCCTTGTCCTTGTCCTTATCGCGTTTCTTGGTTTTTTGCGACACTGAACTGGTTACAGGGGCATTGCTAGAGCCAGAATCATGCGATTCCTTCTTCTTTCGTCCGTCAACTGACCTCCGGGAATCAAGAGAGTCCCGAGTCTTTTTTTCATCACGAGACTCTGGATCCCGCGACAAAGTAGAGGCAGTAGTAGTAGCAGCAATAGAACTAGTGGACTTCTTCCGATCATCAGCATCCACAGACGTAGACGGACCGGGACTGGTAGGCCGTTTGTTGCTGGGACCAACGGTCTTAATAGCCAAAGAATCAAACGACGAACTGGGTGTTTGCGCGAGACCTTCCCGCTCATTTGCAGCAACCTGCTCGGGGTTCTTGGCCTTGAAGTTATCGTATGCTCTCTTGAGAATCGCCTCTTCCTCCTTCCAATTCCGACCTTGCCGTTCGCGCGCAATTTCGAAGTATTTCTTGCCCTTGACATGTCTGGTCGGGTCAAATGAGGTCTGGCCAAGCAACAGTTTCATGATCTTGACGTTGTCTTGGCCAATGGAGGCTAAAACTGGAGTTGCTGTCTCACTCGGGCCGTTTTTAATGGGCTTCGGATCAGCAGGGGCTCCCCAGCCTAGCAGGATGTCTACGATGTCGTCATATCCACCTCGGGCCGCCGCTGTTATGGCCTCGCTAAACCGGTACTTTTGGCTCATGTTAAGGAGGTGATTGACCATCTCCTTGTCACCTTTGGAGCAGGCCGACACCAATGTCTTGTCGTTAGCCTCAATATATAAGAGCCTGTTACTCGTCTTGTTGGCGCGGGCGCTTATCTGACGTCGGCTAGACCCACTAGTGACATGGGCCAGGTCGTAATTGATGCTGGTCTGACGCGAGTGACCCGAATCAGCTACTGAAGTGCCCTCAGATTGATAGGCGGCATCGTCGGTGTGGGGCTCTTCGGAATTCCGGCGGTACGTAGCTTTGGCTTTGATGAGAAGTTCGCGGATCTCGGGTCCATTGGGTGTCTCGTGGGTGACACGGGCCAAAGGTTCTTCTCCTTGACCGTTAGCCTTTCGGGGATTCACCCCAGCATCAAGAAGCAGACGGACAACATCAACATGACCGTTATCAACAGCATCGAGTAGCGGGGTTTCCTTGTCGTAGTTGAGGCAGTGTTTATTGCAGCCCTTTTCCAAGAGAAGCGCGACGATATCGGCACAGCCATTAATAGCAGCTATCTGGAGCGGCGTATTGCCAGCATAGTCGGCGACGTTCAAATCTTCGGGTCTCTCTTGTAGGCGCAGTTTAACGGTTTCGTATTCGCCCTTGGCACATGCCCGAGCAAGCAGAGTCTGACCATGAGCATCCAGATTCTTCTTGCTGGGACCCTTGGCCGTGGAAGACTCTGTACGCTCAGCAACACCACGAGCGGTCGCGGGCTTGGTGGAAATTTGCGGGGTCTCGTCGTCAGATGCGTGATCCGAGTTGTAATCCGACACATGTATCATTGATGCGGGCGTTCTCCGTTTTTTGATAACAGATCCGTTAGTCGACTGGCTACGGCGATGCAGCCCCTTGGAAGTTGGCGACAAAGATCTCGTACTCAACACTGGTGAATTGATGGCAGAGTGTGGCGGTGGAATTTCGGGTTTCGGTGGTCGTGAATCTTTGGTGGATCTAGGAGGCGCCGAAGGTTGCTGAGCGTTGTCAGACACTCTAGGACGTCGAGCCTTATGCGGAATTTCGCCTTCATCATCAGACTCGCACTTGATAATCTTGCGCTTATGCAAAGACTTATCGGATGAAGAGAATGACGAAGGGTTAGAAGACTTGGCCAGTTTCTCCTTAGCCTTGAGATGTGATTCTGACTCTGAATCTGAACCAGCGTGAGATGCTGACTGCGGGGGCGCTGATGAAGAAGCAGCAACGCTAGACTGTCGTCTACGCTTGACAACAGCCGGCGGTGGTGAGCCACCGTTGGGTATAGGTGTAGGGCCGGCAAGCGCTGTCGAGTTATTCGGGTTGTGATTTGCACTCGCAGCACTATTATGGTTTGAAGAAGCGCGGGCAATATGCGCTGACTTGTCGACAATCTTGTTCTTCTTGGCCAGAATACCACGTGTTGGTCCCTCAGAGGCAGCATTCGAATGAGGATTTGATCCTGAAAGACTAGCTCGGGGACCTGTCAGAATCTTTGGAGGTAATTTAGACGTTGGGATCTGCGGTGACGAATGTGCATGGCTGTCATGATCATCTGCGTCGCGCTCGTGTCGAACCCTGCGCACTTTCGACGGCGAATATCCATCTTTGCCGGGCAACACTATCGTCTCGGCATTCGAAGCATCGCTGGCGCCAGTGTCGTCATCATGGTCATCGCGGTCTCGATTCCGGGAGACGGAAGCAGCATTGCTTTCTTTCTTCCCCCATTCTCGATCTCGACCACGTTCTCGTTCCCGGTCTCGGTCTCGTTCAGACGAGTCTCGTATGCGGTCTCTCTCTCGGTCTCTGGGATCACGGGGTTTTGGCGACTGTCGTCTGGGTGGCGATAGGCGCGTGGCAGAAGATTGGCGATGATGGTGATCATCTCCGGGTCGACGATGGGTGCTGTGTCCAGTGAAAGACGGGCCGGCAGCTGGATCCCGATTCATCTTCGAGGTAGTGTGCGCATCCATGAATGACGGCGTAGAGTGAAGTGAAAGGGAAAGTAGATAGCGATGGCGTTAAACCATCCTCAAGGGAAAATAGTCTACTACACAAAGTTTGTTGATGGCTGCAGTGACGGCGACGATGGCGACAGATGGTATCAGATGTGGGGGAAAAACTGATATATAGTACTGGTCTGGACGTTAATTCAGAGTTCTCGTCTCGTGAAAACGATTGTCATAAGCTGACTTCGCAGAACTTTTCGAGCTGGTTTAGGATTCGTTCTTTCGGTCTATTTGATCGTATTCCGTTCTCGTAAGCTTGTTGTTCAATAACTGTCTGGTGTGTATATGATTTCGATTATAAAAATACATGTGCTGACTAGTCTTGTTAATCTGCTCGATATCAACCAAGCCTAACTCACAAAGACTATCAATGACAGTTCTAGAAATACCCAAACAAAATTCGTGGCTTTTACGGTTTGGAAGAAGGCCCGGGAAGGCTATGGTGCTTTTTTTGACGACAGGATAAGGACCCAGATAGGGACGTGAAAAGGCACGAGATGAGACACGAAGAGATTGAATGCGAAACACAACTGCAAAAATTCTCGCGAAGATAAGAAAACACCAGATGATTTCGAATGGGCCACAGTAAAAGGGAAAAAACAAGACAGACAAGAGACTAACCCGAGATACTTGAATGATTATACAGATGATTGATTATTTGGAATAGAGGGGGTTGACAATGGCTCTCGATGGTATAAAGTAGTTAGTGAATAAAGACGAGGTCTGAAGATCGAATGCTGGCTATGAGTCGATGGCGAAAAGCAGTAATAGGCCCAGTCACATAGATGTCGGTGAAAGATGTTGACTGAGATTTAAGGTGTATAATTGAGCAGATTGCGATTGGAGAGCACGCCAAATGGAGTTCGTCTTGTATGGTTGGCGAGTATATTGGATGGCGACTAAGAAATAGAAAGTCTAGCACAGCCGAGAGCAAAAGCATAAAAGGTCGTGGATGTGGATCGAGAAATCCAAAGAGTCTGAGTTAGTGAACGTGGGCGTAGAATCGCAAATTTACGGCCTCGTCCCGGTTTTTGAATTCGAGGACAATATGGTATATAGAAAAAGCAGGTTTCTTGTAAAATCGTGGACAAGTTGAAAAAGACAAAAAATATTATATTCAAACGCTACCCAGCGTCATTTGACGAACTTCTCTTTTTTTCAGCCACTAACGATGATATGATGCGATGTTGGTAGTGATGATTTGTTGTGGTCGTTGTGAATTCAATTGAAGCGTTGGGCGATTTGTGTGATGTGCGTGTGGTGCGAGTGACCGTTTCGAGGGTTTGGGGGAAGAAAGAGGGAAAACTCCTTGGGGGGGGAGGGCATCAGGCTGGGGCCCCCGGAACAACAGCTTTGAGGGGAAGGAGAAGTGAGGCAAAGGGCAGTATGCTGAGCTCCTACAAGGCTGGGGGGCGAGAATGAAAGAGAGAAAGGCTGTTGATTGGTTGAAATATTTAACCGGAGTTTATCCAAGAATTGTTAGATGTGTGTTACGGAAAATTTTAGTTACTAAGTTATGTGGTTACTTGTGGAATACTGATAACATTTACAATATTCATGGATTACATGTAGCATATCTCGATTTTTATATATTATATGTCAATGACATCATCTCTATAGTTTTCTCTATCTTGACATATCTCTAAAACATCATACATGCCTTTTCAACCTCTAAAATAAAAGTCATGAAACACTCTATACTGCCACCTCCACAAACAGAACCCTGGCCCATGAAAGGAAAAATCCCCCAGCATTAATCCAAGGGAGCAGGAATCTTTATCTATTCCTTCTTTGACTTTGGCGTCGGCCCAGTTTGTCCGTCTCGAAATTTCCCTGTTGAGAAAACATCTTTTTTGTTCCCTGATATTTTTATTAAATTCGTAATCGCACAAAAACCATTAAAAAAGAAAGTTAAACTCAGTCGCGTTATATGTTCGCGAGAAAAACACGCGCGGTTAGTGGCATCAACAGCAATTGTCAATGTACAGGTAGGCCTAGGCGAGACAAGCATTACCCCTGTCACGAACTAAAGGACACGGATATTAATAGTCACGTGTGTCGGTAACATAGGGTTATTGGTAATAAACCTATGGATTTTATGTTGAGGTTTGTGATACATAGACATCACTGGCATGACTTTTGATGTAATGAAATTATGAATGCATTCATTTACCCAAATTTTGATACAGAAAACAAACCAAAACACTCTTTCCCAAAGATGACCAGATCTTATACACCACCATGCAAATATAAATAAATGATAAACACTTAGAAAACAACGGGAATCATATTCCATCTCTCCTTGACACACCCCTCGCCAAACTTGCCCTCATACCAAACTCTGGTACTCCGGGCCGTCACACCAAGGTTCGCCGCAGTGAAGAACAAAGCACACAGCATTGTCTTGCTGAAAAGAGCACCCTCGGGAGCAGCCATGATAGCGAGGCAGAGATAGTTGACGCATTCGCAAAAGTAGTGAGGGCAGACAAAGTACTTGAAGAGGCCGGCGGTGGGGAGGGTGTACTTGACGAGAGATGCAAGATGGCGATGGGCATGGAATTGACCGTAGGAAGAGGCGATGAAGATGGGAAGGACGACGGTGATGCGGAGAGTGGTGAGCGGGCTCAGAGACTCTAAGACGGTAGAAGGAGTAAGTATAGTGGCTGAAGTGGTATTTATGTTAGTGTATGTTCGAGTAACTAAAAATATTTGGTGATACTTACAAGCCCCTTCAATCCAGATACCAATGGACATGCAAGTATAGAAGAAGAAAGTCAAAACCCAGTGCATAACCAACATGTACGAGTTGGGCGACTGCTTCTGGACAAACAGACACTCCATCAGTCTGCGAGTGCCTTGGAAAGTCAACATGCCCATAACACATAGGATCTGGGCCTTAGGCACCGGACTAGGCGCCATGCTGTCGAGAACATGGGGATAGATGACACTGGGCATGAGTTCTTTTTGGGCCACATGCTTCATTATGTCGCCGTTGGTGATGTACTGGTAGGCCCAGAAGAGGTTGGCGGCAGTCAACATGACATAGAAATGAGTGAACCATCCGTGAGGCACGGGGATTAGGAGACCAGTGTACTTCAAGATGGCCCTAAAGATGGCAAGACCGCCAGAAACTTCATCGTTGTCAAGAGTCAAATCTTTGGAAGAAGCTGAAGGATCCTTCTTGGTAGTGGTGGACGGGCTAGGAGCGGCTTGTCGGGCTCCATAGCACATGAGCTGGTCCCGGAAGGACTTGGGGGCAGCATCGTTAGCAATAGCGCCGGCACCGAGGACAACGAAGAGAAACTGGCACCATTCCGAAGGTCGGATGGACGAGAGGAAGGTGGCAGATTCCATGATGAAGATGAGAAGACGGAGATAATGAGGTGAGCAATACTCGACAAAGTATGATATGATCTGGACAGAAAGAAGAGATTTGACAATGTATGCAATTAATGGCGTCTTTGATAAATAGAGGATGACGTCGTTGTAAACAGAGAGGAAAGTGTTGTTTGATGAGAACTCTTTAGACGGAATGGACAAAGCAAGTTGGGAGATGCCAGTCTTTATAGCCGTGGCCATTTCACCGCCAGCATACCGGTGGACCTCGTCGAAAACAGCCGTGGTTATATAATTGATAAAGTCGCTGTATTTACAATTTGCAGTGATTTCAGTTCCAGGCTCGAATCACTACCAAGATGATATGATGGCCAGGCCCTCTCGCCTGTTCCCCCGCCCGCCTGCAGGTGGAACAAGACTTAAGGAGCGCACGAGAGACCCCCGCCGACTGACGTACTGGAGTAGTGTTAGTGTTGAAGCAGTGACCTCCAAGAGCCTTTCTAGAAATGTGATATGGGAAACGGACGATGAAGGCCTGTGGTTAGCGGCGGCAGCGAGAGCGGAAAAGACGGGGGTATGTTTGTGTTTGTGCGTATTGTATGGGTGTTAGTGGAGGAGAGGGGGTGTGTGAGATGTGTGTATTATATATATATAATCGAGGATTCTTATGATAAAGATGGGAAAAAAGGAAATAAGAACTATGGGATTTCCTGGGAAGAACGGATGGCGTGGTGATGGGAGACAAATGTGGAACGAATGAAGAAAAAGAAAAAAAACAGAGAAGGTCGGTAATATGTTCGAGATTTTATCGTCTTGTTTTCTTGATTCTTTTTTCCCTCCTTAGTACCTGTATTGTCTTTTGTTAGTTGACGTAAATCGAAGAAAAACAATTGACAAAATAAAAGGTTGCATTAAGCTTCTTCCAGATCTACTAACGAACAAAAAAAGAACAGAGATTCCAAGTCTGTTCGCACGGTCCTTATTGTCCTTCTGTCTTTTTTTTTTCTGTTAACCTTGTCGGGTCATTTCCAGTCCCCTTGCCACATTTCCTGGTCCCTTTTCGGCCTCCGAGCGAACCCTCTATTATAGGTCTGTACATGTATAAAACACTTATATTTTATCAGTTTCCATGAGAAGGCGGAGGATTGAAAAGGTCGCAATATCATAAAACAATGGCTTCTCACTCAACTCAAAAAAAAGGATAATTTACCCAAATGTAGATAAAGAGACAGAATTATATTCAGCCTCTTGTCGCGGTCACATCTACAGTTTGTGACGACGTCAATATGATGTTGATTTATATGTTGGATGATGTTTACTGTCTGACACTGCGACGTTTCACAAAGCAGTCGCGAATTTACTTCAGCTGCGGCTGGGTGGCAGAAAAAAAAAATATAACAAAAATAGAAAGAGCATTTCGTGTAGAGTTTACTAATTGGGCAAAGTTCTTAAACAAACTCCATGTAAACCCAGAATCCAGCTGCATAATATGGTCATCACTAGGGTTATGTATTATAGGCCTTCATTATCGCAACACCGTCTCCATTCACTTACAAATAAAAGGGCAATAAAGCCAAGCCGCTGGGACAATTGTATTGTACTGAGGGATTATGACAGAAAAAAATATCCCTAAAGTGCAGTGACGGCAGATTAAAGAAGTCAGTCAAAGACAGGTAAACATTCATTTTTACCCAAATAAAAAAAAAAGGTATCATGTGTCTTCATCACAGTAACATTCTTCCCGTTCCAGAATGATTGAATAACTCATCTGCTGAGAAATATATGCAAACACAAAGGCTCTATGTTTCGCCTATCCGAACTACTGAGAAAACAACGTTAGCGGCAAGCCTGCTGAGCGAACCCACCGGGGGACTGCCCGGCCAATATCGTAACAAGTATGTCGTGTATTACACGATGTGGATCATGATATCGATGCGTTTTGGTTACGAGAGATTGAGTACAAGATGGTCCGAGAGAGAACGAGACAGACGGGTCTGGAAAATAATTACACACAGATAAACATGCGCGATCTGGTAAATCTCGCAGATTGAAAAGGATTTAAAACATACTGTTAGACAGATGGAGACAATCTATGGGGGAGGCAAAGTGAACCAACATTTCTAGTTCAGGTGAATATGGAGTCTAACGGGAAGGCGCCGGTGATTTGAGGGGGTGATAGGCGGAGCGTATCGGGCTAGTGAGATTTTCAGCTGATAACCATGTTTCTGTGTTCTTTCTATATATATACGTATATAATACACATATACTGTTGACTATAATTTTTGGATGTTCCAGTCTCGTGACTATCTGCCCACAAACGTACAATACCACAACACAAGCAAAACAATCAGAGATGGGGGGGGGGAAAATCAAGAGACCTGAAACATACGGCCAACCTCCTGATGTCATCATCGCCTACTTGATCAACGTTAACAAAGAAAAAAGCAACAGAAAGGAAAAAAAGAATCCAACCTCTGCACTGATCAAAAAATGGCACCCCTTGCTAAGTAACGCGGAGATCTGTTTCGTCTTTGTCAATATCATGAAAAAAAAATCCCGAGAATTGAGCTGAAAACAGCGGCGGCTAAGAACGACGTGCTTTTATGGAACGCACTATATTGAAATAAAGGTTACAATCGAAGGAGACTCGAGGCATCAGCCATGGGACAAGGCAATATGTAGACAATCTGAGTTTGAGCGAGTTGTGGCTGACGGGAATTTCCGAATTGAGCTAAAGGGCTTGACGTTGATATTCCATCATGGGACATAAACACATGTATAACTTAGGATCAAGACTTGATTGGGTATGTATACGAATGGAGGAGAACCATGGTCCATATTCGAGGGACAATGTCTTCCATGGTGATTCTATGAACAAGGACTATTGCAGGCGACATGTCAAGAAAACAAAAAAAAAGAAAAAGAAAAAAGGGTTCGTCATGGGGACCTGTCGCCGTACTTTGGCGGCGCACAGAGATCTTGACATGGGGAAGGGGGGCTTGTCAATTACGAGTGGGGAGGATTGGATAAATCTTGATATAAATATATAAAAGGCGGTGATAATAGTAGATCTGGTATGAAAAGATTTTTTTTTGAGTGTACATAAAACATGATGAATGATTGTCGAGTCATAGACTTTGATGTTGACATCATGTGGCAATTGAAAAAAAGGAACAATGGAGACGGATCGTGCGAATTGACAATTCGATTGACAAACATGATGCCGTATAATCTATGTCATCGTTTTCTTCTTTCTGTCTTTTGCAATAGCACACAAGTTCATGGCCCGTGGAACTTCCCTAGCGCTCATTGATATGTTTCCTAAAATAACAAAACAATCACACTAAACTTGCGCTTCCAGTATAAATCACAAAAACAACGATAATGATCTTAATGGAACTCACATATTACACAACCATGCCGAGCTAATATCATGCTCCTCCATTTTCTCTCCTTCCCATACAAGCCGGGCGCACGTCAGCGGTCAGAAAAACTAGAAAGCCAACATGGGCGATTTACGCGGTGATCATCAATACATGCGTGTGCGTACAGTGCAAATATATGGTGTCAATATGTGTGTCGGTGTGTGGATGTGAAACCACGAGACCAAGGAATGATGAATGGTAATTGGCTGGGAATGGAAGGAGCGGAGGGCGGAGAGGGAAAGAGAAAGAAAGTGGGTTAATTTATGCACTTAATAGGAAACCACGGATTTTCTCGTTAAGTTGCTTTGAGTGTGGGTTTATCGATTAGCGAGTTTGAAACAGGAACGTATTGAAGATGGTTACAGATAAATTGAAAAAATAGAGATAGAACAAAAAAGGGCAGCTACTGGCAGTTGTATCTGTGTGGTGGTTGTATATAAGGAAAGTGACAGCTGAAGCTGAGTGGAACTAGAATGAGAACGAGGGGCGTGAAATAATTAAAATTATAGAAAGAAAGAAAGACAAAAATACAAAGGAATAATGATAATCTCCCGGAATGAAACGTCACATCGAGGAAAATAAAAGGAAAATGTACTTATCGGGCGTAGCAGTGAGGTAGGATGGCCCGAAGAGTCTGGATGGGAATCGATAGAATATAATATGGGTTAATGTGTCTGCAGTCAAATACGGTAAAGGGAACCTGAATCTGTTTGCTGAATATGGATTATAGTCATTGTAAAGTCTTCATGTATAAACTAAATAATTATATGAATCGATACAACATCTAGATTATGATGACAGATGACATCTCGTAGAGATTTCTGTCTTAAGATAAAATTTTGATGACGACAATCCGTTCATAAATGCCTCAAAGATATTTTTTAGAAGAAATCCACTGCAAACGATTCCAGAAGCGTTTCCAACTGATAAAGGCAAGAAATCCAAAAAGATCTGATTCGTTGCAGCCTCGATCATCTCAATAATATCAACATTATATGACACTTTTATGTTGCCATAGTACTTGATATGGGATTTGCTGCTTCTCTCATACGAGCAGAAGATAGTGATTCTACCTTCACTTTTGCCAGCTAGCTACACATAGCGATGGTACTATTATGTTCATAGTTCTGCTGTAATAATCTAAATGTAGCCTGTGAAGGCTGGTACTTCAGACCAGTCAGCTTGGAATCAGGAATGTAGACATAGGAACTTTGAACCTGATTGATGGGGTAAAAGCCTGGGGTTTTGTTATTTTGATCTCTCCATTTCCAAACATAGACATCGTAGTTGAGTCGTCTTTTAATATAGATATTGAATTGTATCTGATGGGGTCTATGCTATCTGATTCAAACGAAGACCATGAGAGAAAGTGATGTTTCTTGCTTATCGTGGGTATGGCTTTCGAGACCAGACATGTGACTTGATCGACTTTGATTGCAATTTACTTTCTAGTCCGAGCCTTGGATAAAATATTAAGTGTTTGATCCAGGAATATAATGGTAAGGGATTGGTAAGATACACTGATAACAGGGTTAGGGTTAGGGTTAGGGTTAGGGTTAGGGTTAGGGTTAGGGTTAGGGTTAGGGTTAGGGTTAGGGTTAGGGTTAGGGTTAGGGTTAGGGTTAG